>OZ023233.1:7494588-7886830 GCA_964006365.1 Trididemnum miniatum | reverse complement strand
GTACACTTTTTGAAGTGTATATGTTGAAGAAAGTACTTTTAGCTTGGCAAGTGTTCAAGAATTTTCTGCCGGCTCAAATCACTTATTTTATACCGAAGTCGGCTTTCACTGCCATGAACAGTCGCAGTACTAATTGAACAGATTATATGATCATGAGGAATAGTGCAGCCGTGCAAATGTCTTCATCCTCCGGCCAGAAAAAAGAAGCTGGACGTTTGGGGTACAAGAACTTGATCTCTATTTCTCTCTTAGCATTATAAACTCCACTCACCATTCCAATTCTTGAACACTTGCCAAGCTAAAAGTACTTTCTTCAACATGTACACTTCAAATAAACCTTTCACATTAAATGCTTACTTGTAACAAAAGTGTACACATAATTTTAGTTTTAACTGTCTGTACCTTAATGTTAACACCTAATTTGAGAGCTTTTTTAATATCTTTTTTTGAAATTCATGATAGCGAAACTACTGATGCATATACATATATATATACTAATAATGAAGTTTTGCTTTTGAGACGATAAAACGCTTTTCACCTTGATAGACAATTTATGCGTGATACTTTTTTTCTAAATTTATATAAGCTGCAGAAATATTCAAATAAATATAAATTAATATTAATATTATATTAATATTAATTAATATTAAATAAATATAAATCACATAAATTAAGCTCTAGCTAGTGATAGTTATTGAGCACTTTGCCAGAGGAAATTGAGTCTCACTTTGAATTGTAAGCTGCAGAAATATAGAAGTACCGGTAATAGCTGCAAATGGGTATAGCTAGAAAAACATGACATATTAGATGTTCACATGATGCAAGTATTAAAATTTTCACTGCAGCGACGTTATTTTACAACTAAGTTCTCTGGAACATGTTTATACCTTGACTGTCAAGAAACGTCAGTGTGGGCTCTGTAAGTCTGCATCATTAAAAAAGATTTTTTTGCACAGTGACGAACTTAGCTGGATTTGAAAGAGTTACTCAACTTTGCCAAGGCTTATGTTTGTATTTCTGAACTGTGCGTGCATTCGCGAATGAAATGACATATTTCAAAATTTGGAAACTTCCGGAGAGCTGAGAAAATTGTGAGTAAACTCCATCACCAACATTTGCTGATAGCTTCTTTTCTGATAATTTTACATCACTTTTAAGTAAAAAAATGGATTCTACACTCCCAAAAACATACCTCTAGCATATTTTTGCCACATTCTACTGTAAAGGGGAGACTCGGGAAGCAAAATTCACTGAAGCGTCACAAAAAGCCACCTAGTGTCAAGAAGTTGATTTTCTCGGAAAGTATAAAAGATAGAAAGCTGAAATTTGGGAAATGTGAGTTTGTCAATAAGTTCTCCCAATATGCTGACTTTGGTTAAATTCTGAGAAGGTGGGTTGACACTTAAGCACATATTGGATGATTAAATTTGGATTGACCCGTCCATTAAAATGTTCGTTTTTTACGCGCAATGCAACCCACTCGTCATAGCGTCTATCATTATCATTGCGGTAGACAATAAGCTGCCAATTCGTCAAAACGTCCATTAAAATGTTCGCTTTCTGCGCGCAATGCAACCCTATTCGGACCAAGAGATTTTGGTTGTCGTAAGACTAAGGTAAGTTACATTCTTCCTAAAATTTTTGAGAGGCTGTATCTTTTAAACCACAGCTTGTAGAACAACCATTTAACTTGCTATATGCAGTAAACTTAATGTTGTTTCTAATAAAATGATAGCAAAATTTAATTTTTGAGAATTGAAGGAGATATATTCGTAATGTAAAGGTGTAGGTCCTTTGTTGAAACTAAGTCTGCCGACTTAGTTAAAAGAGAGAAAGCTTTTTATTTTATTGGTAATGCTCGAGTGCGCGTGGCAAGTTTACTCCGCGGATTAGTGTCATTAATTGTTTTATGGCTTTCATTGACCTCTGTTGCCTTTATGAAATATTTCTTTTTGGAAATTGGTAAACGTAATGATTTTGGCTAGCAAGAAAAACATTTTTGGTAAAAAATTCGAAACAAAAGAGTTTGCAGTTCTACATTATCTTGAAAAGGGTTGTTCTAAATATTTTCTGCGCAAAAAAGACTATTCTCATTGGTGTTTGC
Organism: Trididemnum miniatum; assembly: GCA_964006365.1. Lineage (NCBI taxonomy): Eukaryota > Metazoa > Chordata > Ascidiacea > Aplousobranchia > Didemnidae > Trididemnum > Trididemnum miniatum. The sequence continues at coordinate 7,884,726 of OZ023233.1, read as the reverse complement.
ATAAGCTGCATATTACTGTAGTGTACAATTAAGAGAAAACTCATCGGAAAACTAAACATGTGTGTTCGGTTCCCGAGTTATTCAAACTCATTGCAAAATTGTATTGGTCAGCCGTCCTACAGCACATTTTTATTCATAGTCAAACGTACTGGTATTTCATCAGCTGCTACTTGATTTTTACAATGTAAAGTTTGAGTTTGATATTTCAAACCCACGCTCCATCATGCTTTATTACTTTATGATTCAAGTCAACCAGGCAATCAAAATTCTGCTGACGCAACTGTAAAATTATTTGATATTGATCAAACAGAAAATGTAAAAACTGCTTGCTGGTATATCACGATTTTCAAATAAATTGAGGTTTGCAAAGAAAAATACTTTTATAGAGAGTTTGGCAAATACTGTATTACGATATTTTTTGCAATGTAAAGCTGCTGGCTTCACTGCTCTGGGACTGAATCAGGTAAGGGAGTTTTGGGGTTAAATTAACCACAACTTGAGAAACAACTCAATAAATTCTTCGCATAAGTTAGATTTTTTTGCAATGTAAAAAGCATTTAACGGTATTTTAAAATGATTTGGCAGAGTAAAATATTTCCAGGATTTCGCATTCGACGAAGGCCAACGCGACAAACTTGGTTTTTATAGCCAGAAAGCTTTTATCCCTTTCTATATATATTTTTTTGATGATAGGGGTCCAAGCTGTGCTGTAAATTATCACTGTGAAAAGATCAAGTTATTTTCCAATGAAGCAAGGTAGGGTAACAAGATCAACTCCAACCAATTCAAAATCTTTATTAAACGATTCACAGTTTTCTATTATAATTTGTCTGCCTTGAAAAACAAGTCAATAAACTGTTTGAATTGAATCAATGTTTGAACCTCGGATTGAAATGGGGTTATAATCCCAACATTAGCCTACATCATACACACATTCTGTAAGAAAAAGTGCAATCCTTGTAGCTCATACAAGGCTGGTCCTTGGCCAGAAGCTGGCTAGTGGAATGAAGTCTAAACATTTTCCTTTATTGCGCTTCCTCTATATTTTTCTGAATGCTTCTATTTTTATAATTTGAGGAATTAATCTTTGTCATTTCTTTTTGATGGAAGGTCCAGTTTGCTTTACTGCACACAGCACAAACTTAGAAAATTGCAGACATCTACCATCGCCATTTTTAACTGAACAAAACAAAAAAACAGAAAAAGCACAACACAGAAAAAGGTATTTTAAATAAAACGGTAAATTAATGTTAATAAGCGTAACTAGAAGACAAGCTCGATAAGCATTACTACAAAAATTATAAAATTGAAAATAATTTTTCACTTGTAGATTATAACGTATATCATCAATTGATAAAGTCAACAATTTTTATGCGGACACACAACTCTCATTCCTGCCACACTAGTTGGAGAAGTTTGCCACCATCCCCCCAACCACAAAAATTATTAATTTTTCACTTGTGGGTTATGACGTACGTCATTAATTTATGACGTCATAAATTTTCATGCGGACACCAACTCTCACTTGCCACATTAATTAGAGAAGTTTGCCACCTTCCCCCTCAACCAAGCTTTAAAATTATTAATTTTTTAATGATTTTTCATTGGCGGGTTATAACGTAGGTCATCAATTCATGACGTCATAAATTTTCATGCAAACACCCAAACTCTCACTTGTTACACTAATTACAGAAAATTGTCACCACCCCCGCAACAACCAAAATTATTAATTTTTAAGTAATTTTTCACTCGTGGGTTATGACGTAATTCATGACGTCATAAATTTTCTTGCGGACACCGTCCCAAACTCTCACTAGTTACATGGGACTCGATCTGAAACTATATACTCCCATCAGTAGAACAAACGTTGCTTTTCAATTTGACTTTACTATAGGTTTATGCGTGTTTTACTAAGGTGTATATGGGCAATTTTAATCAGGAAAAACCTACTAAGTCTCAACAACAAGATAAAATATAAACAAAAAATGATAATCTCATCTATGACATAAACAATGTATTCCCTGTGCTCTATTATGGTACCAAAATATCGATAGTTTAGCTTTGCCTAGCTTTACGCCAGGGTAAAACGGTTTTTTGAGTTTTTCTCGAAAAGTTGAAAATGCGACTTTCTCGGTTTTTCCATATGACATGAGAATTCACAAATTGACCTTTAATATCGTTCTAAAACGTTTTATAAAATTCGATGGAAAACCCATCTGGACCAGGAGGTCTATTGTTAGAAAGTTAAGATATTGCTGTTTCACTTTCTTTTTCAGAAATCAATTTGTCGCAATCCATTTTATCGATTTTTGCAATAGTAGGTACCGTCAATCTATTCACCAAATTAAAACATTTGTTTTCAGTAAATTGCTCATGCGCCTGATAAAGAGATTTATAATAATTTGCGAGATGTTGTAAAATGTTATGCTGTTCCGAGATCAAAGTGCCTTGCGAATCTTTAGATTTGATGCAATTTTTTAGCTGATTTCTTTTTTCCAGGCCGAGGAAATACTTAGTAGGAGTAGTAACATTTATTTTTCGAGCGTAAAAGCAACCAAGCACATAATAAGCAAGGAAGAAAACAAAAGAAGTAAACTCGAAAGGCGACCGCGAAGTGACCGTTTAAGGTCTTTTGGTCAAGCAGCCACCATCTAGTCAAGCAGCCACCTCTTCTAGTCAAGCAGCCACTACTTACTATTCTTTTCGCCGATTTCTACCCAACGCGCACGACTTTTGACTGCGCCTTTCGCCTAAGTATCTCGAATTGGTCGAGTTCACGCTTAGCATTATTTTATTCTACTTAAAATCGAGTTTTTATCGTTATTTCCACGGGTGGTTAAATGTGATTCCATCAAATGAAGTTTCTTTTCCAACGAAAGACGTTGTTTATTCATTTCCTTTTTTTAAAACGCGCAAAATCGGTAGCTTCCCCCTGATGACACATTTTAAGATATCCCATAAAGTATGAGGAGATACGTGTATTTGCGGGTTGTTGATTAAAAACTGTTGAATAGTTTTTTTAACAAGCGGAACGTGGAACGTAATAGTGGTCTCGTAACATTTTGTTGTTAAATTTCCAAAATCCTTTACCCCTTTCTAAAAAATCAATTTTTATTGTCACCTCAACGATTTTATGATAACACCTAACACTTTGGGAAATATTCGCGGACTGCATATGCTGAAATAAATTTCGGTCCAGAAGAAAAAAATCTTATAGCAGTATAGTATACTGAGATTGAATTCTCGTGTAAACTTTTTTTGAAGGATTCAGTTCGCGATAAGCGTCATGTAAGTTAAATTCATTGATGTAAGATTTTTAGCGGTAAAAACGACGCTCCGAACCACTCGGCCTCGCTGCCTATACGTGCCCTTATCTAGTATACTAGATAAGGGCACGTAACGCTAGCATATTTTGGTCGATGAGCTTTACGCCATTTGACGTTTAACGTTAAAATTAGCGAATGCTTCAAGATAGTACTGTAATATTGTAATATCAAATTGAATTTCAGTGATTCTTGCAAATAGCTTGGCGCAAGAAGTAAAACGACGTAATCATTTACTGTACTTCACAACCGAAATAAAGAGCCATTTTTAGACAACGTGCTGTGTAAGTGTGTACCGGTACAGTTTGGTTAGTTGACCATCTGATTTTTCTAGACTCTTGAGGGGGTCGCGGGGTACCGGTCTTAAGATCTTTTTTAAGACCAAGACGGCCTTGGTCTTGACCATTTGAGGTCTTGGTCTTGACCAGTTAGTTTGGTCTTAAGACCGAAAGAACTAAAAAGCATGTAGTAAAAATTTAAGTGATCCTGCACAGCTAGAAAAAGTATCCAACAGCGTGAATGTGATTGTGTTGTTCTTATTTCTTTTAATATTCTGATATATTTTGCCCGTTTTTTTGTTATAGAAAAAAAGCGATAAGTGATAAACTGTTAATTCTCATCCTATTTTTATGGTCTTGGTCTTGAAAAAAATCAAAGATCTTGGTCTTGAAAAATTTGCAAGGTCTTGGTCTTGTAGGTAATGGTCTTAACTACATCACTGACGCCGAACAAGAGGAGGCCATCTCCGCCGCTTAGCGCAAGGACATTGAACAACACTACTTTGAAGAATCATCGCAGCAATTGTGAGTCGCTGCCAACACTGTGCTCGATTTGACTGACCCGGTACACGAACCCCACACCCTCGCAATGATAACAGAGTCTTTGATCACTACGTCGTTGGTTGACCAATAGTTTTAGAAAATTTGAATTGGTGTTAAACCAATGATATAATCAGGTTTGTCTTTTTCAAAGAAAAGGTAAGTTGTTTGCACGATAAAACTGCAAAGATTCAAAACAGAAAGAGGGGGCATTTTTTCAACAATTTTACAAGATTGCATATAGAAAATTTGGTATTACCCTGTATATGGAAAGTCTGCAAAGTCGTTTTATTGTTACCTTTTTCAAAATTTGACTCCTCTCCAATTAAACGCCAATCACGCTGGACTGACGAACTAAATTTATCATTTGATAGCGTCAACTGGTTAGATGTATATAAAAGCAATTACTCCGCAACTCCCGAAACGAAATTGAGATCATTTCAAGTAAAGTTAAATCTAAGGGCTATTGTGGCTAATATTGCATTGCATTGTTTCGATATTGCTGACTCTGATAAATGCTCGTTTTGTAAGACTGAACGCGAAACTTTTTTACATTTGTTTTGTAATGTACTTGTTCTAGTTTGGTTCTTTTTTGGAAAATGTTTTAAGTTGGATTGAAACTAAATTGAAGTTGCAGCTTAATTTACAACCGTTTAATCTGTTACTTGGTGTTGAAAAAGATCATGACTACAATTTAATTATTGACTGTCTTTTATTACACGCTCGATTTTTGATCTACAAATCTAAAATTGCCAAGGAAATTCCACACATACATATGTACTTTCTCTCCATTCGAAATGCCAAGACATCAGAAAAGGAAATTGCGAAGCAAAAATGTAAATTTGATTTGTACACAAAGAAATGATACGCAAGTAATGTTCATGTCAATTTGTTCTATTGTTTACTTTTACGTTCCAATAAAAAAAAAAAAAAAAGATTGCACAAACCGGAATCGGTCTTAAAAAAAAACAGACGTAATTCTAGTAAGCAAAATTGGAGATTAAGTTTTCGTTTTATGGTAAGCAATCATGCAGGACGTCATAAAATTTTGATACACTACTCAACGCACTAGTTTCGCTCTTTTACTGAAAACAAAAAAAAAATTATACGCACAAAATTTCTGAATTCCACATGAAGGATAATCATTCGCACATCTGAATTCTATATTACAGAAAATTTTAGTAAAAACAGAAAATCATCCGCTCATCTGAATTCCATATTAAAGAAAATCATCCGCACATCTAAGTTTTATATTAAAGCAAATTTTATTAAAAACGGAAAATCATCCGCACAAAGTTTCTGAATAAAATTCTATGTACATGAACTAATTACTTTCACAACCATGGTGATAGTAAAAAAAGCAATAATGCGAATAGTATATACGTTTGCATTGAATACTGATTTTCTGTTTCGAGATTACTGCTATATGTTGTTATCGTAAAACACAGTAATGACATTTTTCTTTTTTTGTAAACGCAATAAATTTTTTAAGTTTTTCTTGTGAACGCAAGGAATCTAAGGCATCAGTTTTGTACCTTTTGTCAGGAAATTTTGCACCTAACTCATTCTGCTTTTCAATTTTTTGTTTGGGAGAATCTCCACACATCCTTCCACAAAAGCTCAGTTCTTACCATACCTCACTGCTGCAAAAAAAAAAAACATTTCAAAAATTACTGGATCCGTACTCCTCCCCCTCGTGCTGGATCCGTCCGCCCCCATTTCAAAAATTCTATGATGCCGTCAAACATTACTGGATTCGTCCTCCCATTTCAAAAATTCTGTGATGCCGTCCCCCTTTCCCTCGGCAAAATTTCGTTCCACCGTCCCTGCACGACATGATACAAAAAATAACAAAGAAAAAATAAAAATAATAAGTTTCCATTCCGGCTTCGATATCGTGTTTGTTTTATAACCACATGGGCATATGTACTTTTAAGATCTGCCTACCGCAGTACGTCAGCCTACCGCAGTAGCAATGTACGGTGAATCGGGCGCAACAAAGTTTTGACATCTCCAGCTTAATCCTTTGGGCGGCAAACAATCAATACGGTTACAAGTGCATGCTACTGAATATTTAGAGCAAATAACACCGTCATATACGTTATTATCTAATTGCAAACTAGGCTGAAATTGTCTGCAACAAGGTAGTCTGATCATGTTTGAATTGCAATCCTAACATGGCACACGTTGTTCATTAATGTTCACCGAGAAACGTTTGCTAGATGTGGGCTCCGAACAGCAGGGTCGAGCAACATAGGCTACCGCTCTTCGCCACATTCTTTGCAGCTTGTCTTGAATGTCTTTTCATCTGTCCAGATGTCACTTTTACAGGTTATACATTGAAACTGGTACGTAATTTGCCACCAGTTAACAGAATTTTCCAGTGAGCTAGGGTTGCTATTACCTAAGATGAGCGTAGTTTCCGAAGCAGTTGAAGTTTCTTCGACCTCGTTTTCTTGGGAGATATTCATATTCCTCTGTCATTCGTTCGATAACTAAGCCGATCACTAAATTAAGATTGCGTCAGCATTGAATGTTTGCACCGTGATGAATGATGATTCCTCCGCGTCAAGGTTAGAAGCGTTGTGGATGCGTTTTCTGGTACGAAAATTTACTAATTTTGTAGAGTCACCACTGTAAGAACCGCGACGGGTCAATGAAAGGTCAATCGCAGTATCAAGCTCTTGATTGCTGCGAGGAATATCGGTTGGTTGATTTCCTACTAGTGGCAAATCTTGTTTTCTTTTCTCTCAGTTGCTTTGCACAAGCCCAGCTTCTTGGCAGTACCTGCATGTTACTGTTTGGCCAGTGTACGTCACGTGCAATTCATTGCCATGAATTGAAACATAGCTTGGTAATGGATTTTGTTCAAGAATAGTCTTAGGTATAGTGACTATGCGAGTTCCTGATAACAGTCCTTCTGTATGTTTTTTTGTTGAAACTTTAACCACTTTTCCCAGTTTTCCCTCAATTTCTAGTTTGATTTCTTCGTTCGTTAGAGGTATACAAACCCACCCAAGTATTACATTAATATTTACCAATTTTTGTAGTGGTATAGGTCACGAATCGATGCAACATTTTTCAGTTTTTCTTCCAACTCCAGAACATAATTTCTCGTTTTGCAGGTAATATCAATGCTTCTAGATTTCATGTCAGCGATGCCTCCTAGTTTTGTTACGGGGTAACTATACTTTTCAACAATTCTAATACTTCTGTTTTTTTAGTGTTATCTTCAGTTTGGAAATTAAAACAGTTTTTTTTTTTGGCTGTGACGAGCCTCGCGCTCTTGCCACAGACGCAAACGTTGGCAAATCTACATTCATTTTAGCAGAGTGTTCCTTCTCTCATGCCTGCAAAACCTGATGTGGTTAACATCTTTTTTTTTTTCTATTTTTCCAAGACGCGTAATTGCAGCTTAGGTTTTTTAAGCTAGTGAAGTAAGCGCATTATGGAAGATGACCTGGTTGCGCATCCAACTCACGAAGTCAGCTCCGGAGCCCAATGCACCAACCACTCGGCCAACTCCATGCGCTGGTTGTTATCTTTTTTTTTTTGCTGTTCGTTGGTTATCTTTTTTTTTTTTATGCCACACAATTGCAGCTTGGGTTTTTATATGAGTGAATTATATACATCATGGAAGATGACCTACCTGGGCGTCAAACCCGCGAACCCCACGCACCAACCACTCGACCAACTTCATGTGCTTGTTGTTTGTTATCTTTTTTTTTTTTGTTATTTCAAGCCACTTGATTGCAGCTTAAAATTTTTGTGGTAGTGAAGCACATGCATCATGGAGATTGTTGTTTGTTATCTTACAGCAGTGGCGTAAGGCTGTGATTCTGGGGCGCCCTCTTGCGGAAATCACGATGATTTTGCTCCAGCTAAGCAACTAGGTGATATTTTTGGCCTTCACTTTTTGATGCAGGGTTCCTAGTGCTAAGGGTTTGCTGAATGCGGATCCCCACGGCTGGGGATACTGCGGGAGAAGAGGTTCCGAATTAAGAGCGATGCAACTGTTGCAGCAGCATCAGGCACATGTTTGAAATAAGCTCAGGAAAATATTTCTGTGTAACCAGATGTGAGAAGTGGTCGGTGAATTCTCAAAGTACAGGTAGCGAAAATAGGTGGATTTGCGCTGCAGCATCCTTCCCATGCACTTCCTAATCAAACGCTAGGAGCAAAGAGCAGGGTTTGCACGAATTTTTGAGCTCGATACTATCGTAAACCATTTTTAACACTTCTAACAATAAACAATATGAACATACTCAACTTTTTGCCGACGTGTGAAATGCACTGCGGCTATATGATATATTGGAACGATCCCGTAGAAGCAGTAGTATAGTCGCTTTTCCAATTTCCATATTCCTTTCAAAATTCGCCGTAGTGACAGTACAGTGTTTGGTGAATATGTCAATGAGCATTATTAATATATTAAGCTCAAAAAAAGAGCGGTTGAGATGTTGTTTTTAACTGCATGGCTTTAACACTGATCCAGGTTAAAAAGGCTCTTACTTCCAACCATCAAACTAAAAAGAGAGTATCAGCTACTGGCGATGCCTAAACAAACTTTTGTACTGAGTTATCAAAACCAACAACTTGAAGCTCTTAATCAGAATAGAATTTTTTTGCAAACGTCAAGTGGGCGCCATGTTGGTATCAACACCTTTGGTGCATTGTCCTCTGATCGCTGGCGCAATGTTTTAAATCTTGACAAAGTTGCTTGAAGTTGGACGTTAGATATTGGTGTATACTGTATTATCTGGAAACTGCTTCTAATCAATACACCCACGAAGGGATCATAGCAAGCGGGAAACTTTGGAATACGCATTTTGTCATTTAAAACATATCCCTCCCAAACTATGCCTCACTAAAAAATAAAAAACCACAAAAAAATAAAAAAAAACAAGACCATAAAAACAATGGTAAAAAAATGATTTTTATCTATAAACCAAATGTAAGCAATGTACTAGAGTCCTCTACTTGTGTTAGCGACCCATTTACAAAGCGTTAGAGACCCACTTTTGGGTCGCCAGTCGCCAGCCATGATTTGAGAAGCGCTGCACTAGGCTAAACACGAAATGAAAGTAAAACCACTTTAAAGGTTTCTGGGTTTATAAGAGCATAAAAAATGAAAGCAATCAATTGCATTTAGTTGTAGTTCTTAGGTTTTTGATAGTTCTGTACCTGTACCATTTCAGTAGCATCACTTCATGGATTGCGTGGATATGCGATACTAAACCTAGCGAACTTTTGCAGTGAAGAAATTTTTTTTCATCCTTAATTGATTGCTACAGTATCTTCGGAAGAAAGTTTAGTTTTTGCCCTTTTAAACCAAGCATTAAGCGAACGCAAATTACATTCATGGGAAAGAACTAATATTACTACCTGTCCCAGAACTTCACATCACTTAATGGCTTTTAGATACCTTGGTAATTATTAGGCATTGCTTAAAGGGTTTATCAAGGTCTAAATATGGTCAGAAGCTTCCAAGCGCGCAAAAAAGTTCAAAAGAATTGAAATCTGCACTGTCTTCAGCCGGCAGAAACCAGTTAGAGTTTTCCCCAAGTCAGAGCATTTAAAGATTATGAAGGTCGTTTTGCTAGTTTATGTGATGTGGCACCTTCCGGCTATCCAAGGTAAAAATAAGCTGTAAAAAAAGTAACGCTATGGTAGCAGCGCTGTTGGTGCAAACCAAAGTCAAGTTTAGAAGGTTGATGAGGGCACTAAAATAACTTGTTTAATGTTTAATTTGTTTGCTATTAATAAAACACGCAGCTTCCGGTTAAATTTCTTAGCAAAACCAAAATAATTGGGCCTAATTTCAGTTTTTAATTATTAAGCAATTGATTACCGCAAAAACATCGCATTATTCTAATCTACGAAGCGGACAGGCAATCAAGTGAAGCAGCTCAAAACTAAGCGCAGGCGTAGCAGTTCGTCTCAAAAATGTTTCCTTATTCTCTAAACATTTTTTAATAATAATTTCATGCAAGGTTAGATAAGATTTTCGGGCCAAATTTATAACATCTTTTCTTTCCTTCAAAAAGATGTTTTGAAGTTGTTAAGTCGAATTCAGGCTGTTAAAATTTTGCGATAACTAGCTCACGGATCGAAAAATAAAATGCCTTTGTCAATTTACTTTTTGTTTTTTGCAGCACTGCGTTGCTGGTCGTGTGAAAACGAACCTACCAACTCTGCTTGCCAACAGCGGGGAAATCTGAAGGAGTGTCTCCCTAACCAGGTGAGAGTTTTTTTAAGCCAACAAACTGAAAATACCCAGTTGCTGTAGTTTTTGCTGCTCCCCAAGGTACAAATACTTACGACAGTCGGCAGTATGAGTTTGTTCCACCTTCTCTACTGTTATGTATTTCGTTACCTTCAAAGACTTGAAACGTTTAACGTTGGCAAAAATTTTTACTGTAAAATTACGTAAAAGAGATATTTAACTACACGTTTGGTTCGGTTGGTTAGCGAAGTGTTTAAGACATCGCCATTGGCGTGGAAGGTCTGGTTTCGATTCCCAGACCGGTTAAATCGCACACAGTGTCGCCAACGGCTTGCCATCGCTGCGACGTTTTTTTGGAGCTGCGTAGCCCAGGCGCTATGGCGTGAAGACTGGCCGTTGCCAGTCGTTACACGCTTCGGTCTGATATCGCGAGGATAATGGAGATTTGATTTGATTTTTTTGTTTTCTTTCAGCGGTTCAGCGTCAGGTTTAGATTAAATTTCAATTTTAAGACTGAAACATTACGCAACCTAATTTTTGTTTTATTTAGGATAAAGATTTAATCTTTGTGAACAAAAATTATTATCATTATTCTGCGAAATAGATATAATTATGCAAAGAATAATTGGACATTGAAAACTTTTGGTGCGAAACAGTAAAAAAATGGAAAAGATGGCAAATCAATTCTTTCGGTTTAAAGGCTAATCTCTTTATTTGCCTGTTTGCAAAATTCTCTCTTCTCTTTTTTGGTAGGAGGCGTGTCAAAATGAGGTCAGACGAGGTCGAGACGGGATCCGGATCACGAAGAGATGTAAACAATCTCATGCTTGCGACAATAACTTCGATCAGGTAGTGACATATGACCGCTGAATCGATTATTATGTGAACACAATTAGGGAATTATGACACAATTGTAGCAAATCTTAGATTAATCTTTTGACCGTAACGTGAATTACCGAAAATTTAAACTACGCTGAGCAACAACGCAATTGAGATTGAATTGCTATTCGAGTTCGAATATTTCAAACTGTGTTTGGATGTGGCTAAAACTTAAAATTTGTTGTAGCCAGAGATGGGCATTTATCGAGATAATTTTTCGGCGATAATTTGTCATCAATTATCGTTATCGCTCAAAATAGCTTGGATTTATCAGTTACCAATATCGCTTTTATAATATATTTTGTTATCCCCGATAAATTATCGCGATAAACGATTCTTTATGCACACAATGTTCGAAGTTAGTGAGTTGGCGCTATAGAAAAAATACACTGTGTCTATTAAGTCTTGTTGCAGTTACAAAAAAATTTTTTTGTTATATTTAATGTCACGGTAGAGTCCGTGAACTGCTTTCTTTTCTTGAAACATCTATAAAACATTTTTGCAATTTGACTTACAAAAAAACTTTGCCAAACACATCGAAAATTTACCGCAACATTTATCGGAAAATTTTCTGCCATAATTTATCGATTATCGATATCGCTTAAAGAAATTGAGATTTATCTATTATCGGTAGTTGTCGATTATATCGGTATCGCTTTAGTAGAGAAAGGTTTATCGTGCCCATCACTGGTTGTAGCGTGGCATTTTCAATCCCAGCTCAAGTTCAACAATCCCAGGCATTTTCAACGCCTTGAAAATTTTACAAATGAAAAGTGGTTTAAAGCGGCGGCGTATAGCGAGAAATTAAAAGGGTAGGAAGGGTATAAACAGCAAAAGCTATCAAAGAGTCTAATACTGGGTTTTTAATCTTTTTTTGCTCATGGCCCACTAAAATGATAACACATGGCGGTGGCCCATTTACTTTATTAAAAAAACGTAAAATGAGCGTAACAGCTTCATTGGGAAGCTAATGCTGCTTTCCAGACAAGCTCTTTGATCCATTGAAAAAAGTGCCGTGGCGCACATTCGGGCCATGGCCCATAGGTTGAAAACCTCTGGTCTAATGTATCTAAGTCACTTAGCATCGTCTTATTTTTTTTTTACTCAAAATCAGAGTCAAAAGGGGGGCCATGGCACAATGCCCACCTAAACACGTCAATAGCCAAAGGCTCAACACCACTGTTTCTTCAGAGTTTGAAGCTGAGTTGCTCAGGTGCTGAGCCACGGAGATCGGCCTTGCCTCTTGTTACACGCTTCGGCGTAAGAGTGCGAGTATAATAAAGATTTGATGTGATTAGTCAGGGCAATGTACGGTATTTAATCGAACCCGATTTAGAATATACGCGCAGCTTGGAATCCATCTCAGTGCAACTCTAAAGTTCCAAGCTCGGTGTGTAAATGCTGTTGTTCATTAAGTGGATGCAATGCTCCTGCTCTGGAATGTCTGGAAGAAAAAGAGGAAGAAAGTAAGAGAGGATATTTACTGCACTCGATAGAAACGATGATGATAGAGATTGTTAAATATCATTGTATATGTAGTTGTCTATTTTCAAGTATAACTGGTAATTGTCTATTTTCAAGTAGTATTTTCAAGTATTGACTGGTAATGGTAAATGTAGTTGTCTATTTTCAAGTAGGTGGTATTTTGCGACATATATAGAGCACAAAATACATGGTGCTGTCGCTGCCGCCTTAGGGCACTGTTTATGCATTAAAACTGCTTAGTAGTACTGCAATTAGTAATAATAATTAATGTATATTTATACCGTTATGCTTAGTAGTACTGCAATTAGTAATAATAATTAATGTATATTTATACCGTTCATATTCTTAATCCCTACAATCATATGCATTGGACATAAATCATCCACTTTACGAAAATACAAGCTTGCATGTTTACAAGGCTGCATAAAGAAAAGTTACATCTAGGGCCCGCTAAAGTCAATAAAGTCAAAATTTGTCAAAATTGTCTTTATCAAAAATTTCCTTACAAAAACGAACGAATTAATATTTTTTAAATATTTTTTTGAATTTTTGAGCTGCTATTAAAATTTTATGCGCAGTTTTATTTGATTTTAAACTTGTGAAATAGTTGCAATATCTGCACTATCGTCACAATAATGCGTGCGTTAATTGAGAAGGAAATAGCACTTATTATGCATGAACGTCATTGTTGATGCATAAATACATAATTGTTAGACAATTAATCTAATCCTGTAAATGCCTTGTGCTCTTTACACGTGGTCTTTTAAGTTGTAGCTTGCAAAGCAGAGAATGCCAAAACAAGCCAAATCTTCTATAGCGAAAGTTAGGCAAACTTGCCAGGAATATCCAGATGAGTTTTCGGCAACTCCTGCCGGCGACTTGCGATGCAACCTTTGCGACGTGTTAGTCAAATGCGACAAAAAGTTTTTTTGTGGAAAGCCACCGAAAAAGTAAACAGCACCAAGGATAATTGGAGACGAAGAGCAATTCTCAAAGTAAGCAAACCTTTTTACATTTCGATCGAGTAAACTTCAAGGAACAGGTTGTTTCTTCATTCTTTGCTGCAGATATCCCACTTCATAAACTGAACCATCCTTCTTGAAAGTCTCTGTTCGCTAGAATGGAAAAAGTATTGCCTTCGGAGACTGCAGCCCGGACATGTGTTGCTAAATTGGCATCCCAAAAAGAGGAACAAATTCAAGAATTACTTTGTGACAAAAAATTTTTTTGATTGTGGATGAAGCACAGGTTGCTAAACCAAGTATATTAGTGTGCTTGTGGGCAGCTTAGATGCTCCAGATCACACATTCCTCGTTAATTGCCATCCATGTTGACAGCGGTCGCAATCTTAATAGCAGTATTATTCTGCACACTGTGGATGACATATTGCGACAACTTGAAATAAAACGCGAGAATTTTTCATTGTTCTTGACTGATGCTGCTCGGTACATGTCTTCGGCTGGAAAGACATAAAAAGAATTATACCCTTCTTTGATGCATGTCACCTGCGTTGCGCACTTACTACATAACTGCGCTATGCGTGTGCGTGCTCATTTTAAAAATATTGATGAAGTAATAGCAACGATCAAGGCAGCAACAATCAAAAACAAAGATCGCAAGAAAGATTTTCATGATGTTGGTCTGCCATCTCCTCCTGACCCTGTAATTACAACATGGGCAACTTGGCTTGGAGCTGCCTTATATTATAGTGAGAACCTTCCTGCTGTTCGTACCATTGTCAACAATTGGACAAGTGCAGGCCTCTTAGTCAGCAGAGCAAAAGACGCTATCAATGTGGAAGGTTTGGTGTCGGACTTGGTTAAAATAAATCAATACCGGACACTTGCAGCCAACGTAGAGTTCTTAGAAGGAAGTGCCTGCGCAATAACCAAAGCATACGGACTCTGAAGAATATGCAATTCGATGATGATTCTTGCGCAATTAAAGACTGCATTAACCAACGACTATCCAACTCTGATTTAGAAACAATAATAAACTGTACCAACTTGAAAATTGACCCAACAAGCTACGCACTATTGCGAAAAGCCCAGACAACCTCTGCTGCTGTTGAGAGGTCGTTTTCTATGCTCAATAAATTACTGAGAAAAGACAGAAATTTTGATGCTAAGAACGTAATAAATGTATGATGCTGTATTACAATAAAACGTCCTTGTAATTATACTGCGTGGCTTTCGCTAAAAAAATCATAGACATGTTGTTAGTGTATAGTGCAGTTGCGATAGCAACGCAATTTTTGTATTACACACTAATTGATACCGGTACATACAATGGCTCGTTATGCTAGGTTTTAACGTCATGCGTCGCTTTGTTGCATTAGCTGTAACACTGAGTAATTAAGAAAATGTTCGAAGTAGGCTACCTTTTTCTTTAAAAACTTATGTAAATTGCAGATTATAAAACATATTCAATTAATAAAGTGCTACAAGACATAAATAACACGCGGAAGCGGTTAAGTCAAAATAAAGTCAAAATTTTACTAAAATAAAGTCAAAAATATATTTTTTTAGAAAAAAAAATTGGCCCTAAAACTTAATTTTAATGTAAATTAAACCGTAAAATAACATTTGTCAAAATTTATTTGATTCATTATAGATTACCACAATCATTTTATGCTGCGTCAGTTTTTAATTTCATTTTTGCAAATTAGCTTTTATGATAGCTCAGGCGCAAAATCCGGAACTGGAATGTTTGGTCGTTCCTCCCTCTCAATTTGTTCGGAGAAAATGTAGTCCGAGGGTGACTAACCGTGACCCAACTGCACCTCTTGGAACAGCTTGCACATTTTCTTGCATCCCAGGTAACCCACAACATAATGTAACTAGAGGCAGTTGCTGGTCGATTCATAGGATGTTGTTCTCACAATGTGTGAGCAGAAAACTGAACCAAAAATTCAATTGCGATTGAAACGAGCTTGAGCTCTTAGAGTAAGCAGCCACCCGATATATTTGTCCAATGCGAACTGCTTCAGCCGTGAATTGAACCGGTCACGACAAACCTGTTGCTTGGACACATAACCTTTAAGCCATAAAATTGCAGAAGAATAAAGTCGTTAATGTTCACTAGGCAGTTTCGCTCTTTCTCAAGCAGTTGTTGCAGCGTCAATTCTTGCATAAACTTGCTTGAAAAAAAGCAATCAGCAAAGCGTTGGCTAGATGTTGACTAGATGACCGTAACAGGTCCCTCCAGTCTCCGATTGTTTTCTTTCGATAATTTGTTGTGTGTTATATTTGCGAGTGTTATTATGATATGATCCTAAAGCGACAAATAAATAAACTGAAACTGAAATTGATGGAAAGAATTTCTTCGCAGTCTGGATTTGCTCTGTGGGTATAGCTGTTAAACCTTTGCTTCAGTAAATGTCTTTTTTTTTCATTTAGTTGCACATTTGCTCTCTTATTTCGAGAAAGCGATCAAAGCGCAGCACTGAGCTCACTTTGGAGAGGCCGGCCACCTGTAGCATGTGGCACCCCACCAAGTGCCTTTTCGAACGGCACAACAAGCAAACTTGCCCGTGTGCTTTCCACACTCTCCTTTAAATGTTCAGCGTTAAGTAGGAGAGCTGTGTATACCAATTTTAAAGTCATTAGTTTGACTCGCCTAGGAAACAAACCTAAGTTTACATATCTAGAGGCAGACGCTCTATTCACTACTAGGCCATCTGAGTAAAATATATTATTGCATATTTTTACAAGGCTACCGTTTGGAAGGAAAAGATGTGATTGAATGTGTTTACTCAAACAACGAAAGCAATACAGGAGCTGCCTTTGATCATCTGCCTCCATCTTGTTTAAGTATGCGTTTACTTTCATTTTTCTGAATAAATATAGGTTATAAACAAATTTATAATCGCAATGCTTGTTTGCAACGCCGAGCAATGCAAGCACGACATGGGCCGGGTGTACACTGACGCTATCTTAGTGCATGAACTTGGGCAACCGGTTATCATTTTTTTTTTTCGTCCTTCCAGACTCATCCTATGCATTCTGCAACTGCGAGAGTCACAGCTAGCTAAGAAATCTGATTTTAAAGTTCTAAAATTTGGCTGTGTTGGTTTTATTATATTTTAATGCATCAATCTGGCCTTTGGGCGTAGGGGGTAAAGACACCGCTGACGATGCGAAAGGTCTGGAGTTCAACTCTCGGGCTGGTCAGATCGAACCCACGGTCGCCTACGGGTTGCCACTGCTGCGGCGTTCGCGGCTTGGTGACTGGACAACACAGCTATCAAGACGCTTCGGCGTGATGCCGCAAGCATAATGAAGATGTGATCTCATTTCTTGTTGAGTCAAATTTAGCGATTCATGTTATGTGTGTCAAAATTCTGTAACGTTGTTTTTAATGAAAAACTAATTTTTCAGTTAAAACCTGTTTGAGTCTTCCTGATCCTCAAAACGGATTCAAGGTTTGTTCCGATGGAAAATATCTGGGATCGAGATGCGAATTCGGTTGCGATGAGTATCACTCAAGAGTTGGAGCGTTGCTCAGCACTTGCGTAGAAGATAATGGAGACGTCCGATGGGACAATTCTCCTCCCACGTGCCAGCGTGAGTGGATAGAAATCAAACTTTAGTATGTTTAAATCAAACTTTAGTATGTTTTTAGGTTTTTGAAATACTAAGCCTATGGATCAATTACCAAAAGGGATTACTGGAGGTCTCCATTATTTTTTTGTTTAATACTGTATTAAATAGAAAGATTCGTTTCATAGCCTACCAGATTTTCTATGATGCTGTTTTTTTTTTCTTGGTTAGAACTTGCGCGCTTTCATATCGAATAATAACATTCATGGAGCCGGCATATTTACTTTGCAAATGCGCAATACATCGTCACTAACTCAAAGTAATCATCCAATTACAACCTTTTTTATTGTTGTTACATAATCATCAGTGGCGGCGTATCTAGGAGGAGCACCGGAAGTTTGCCCTCCTTTTTTTTGATCAACCCTAATCTAAAAGCTTATAATATTTTTATAAAATAATCAGGGGCATAATATTTGTAATGTTTGACCAGTTGAAATTTGTACCCTCCCCCCCCTTTTCCCCTAAGTTTTCCGCTGTCGACGTCCTTGGTAGTGACATCATCTATTTTTACGCAGCAAATCGGTGCAATGAACAAAACATTAGACATGGTGAAGTGACTTGTGACAATCCTGACCTGGATGCAACTACAACGTGTTCATTTCAATGCACGGATCCAGGATACTCTCTGTATCCTCCAGATGTGTCTCAAAATACTTGCCTCAACAGCACATTGTGGAACGTAGAGGCTCCTTGTTGTACAAGTAAGTCACTAAATAACTTTGCAAAAATGTAAGCGGACTTATCCCGTCATGCATTATCGCTTTTTTCCGATGAAACCCTGAAGACCATTACGCTGCGCTAAACTCGCAGAGATTTGGCTATTTTTTAAATTATTGACCTAAAAAAGTAATATCAATTCATGGAGGCTGCAAAGTGAGTTTGTGTTCTACATTTCAGCAGCCACCCATTTTATATGTCAAATGTGATTGGCTCCAGTCATGAACTGAACCGTCACAAAGGGATGTCACTTGTGCCTGGTAGCACTAGACCATGTCACTGACCAAATAAAAAACTTTGTTTTGAAAATAGTGGACTTTGGGTGTTATTTACTTTGAACTCATTTTTGCAGGAAAATGCCCTTCAAACAAAATAGATTTTGTCGTCATGCTTGACTCGTCATCTTCTGTAGGAGAGGAGAATTGGAAAATAATGAAGAGATTTGTGCGAGCGATATTGGAGTAAGGGACTAGCCGCTTAGCTTAGTTGTTCAGGCATTGTTATCGGTGAGGGAGGTCTAGGGTTCCAATGCCGGGTCGGACAAATCGGACACACTGTTAACAACGGCTCGCCACCGCTGCGACGTTTCTTCGCAGATGTGTTGACCAGGCGCTAAGCCGCGGAGATAGGCCCGCCACTAGTTCCTCGCTTCGGCATAATTCTGCGAGAATATTGTAATGAAGATTTAATTTTGATTTTTTTATTGGAGTAAGTTATAAGGCTTAACAACTGTTAAATAGCACAGGCTCTTCGTTGCCTTGTAATTCCGATATGGAATGGAAAGAGGAAGCTACTTTTTATTAAGTCTTGCAAAGACTAATAAATCTATTCACGTCTCATTTTTTCTTAGCCTCTCTCAGCAATTTTTTCTTTGTTTAAAGCCACATAGCTTTTGTTTTCTGAACTTTAAAATTGAAGTCACTTAATGTGAATATCAGTGTTTTGTAAGCTTAACTTGATTCTTAATCGAGTTTGATTTACGGCCAGTTGGCCTACCTAATTAAGTCTTGTGATAATTACTCGATGGGTTCACAGTTCAATTTCAGACTTTAAGTTTTTGTTCCGCGTTAAGCGTGTCCTGTACATCATGCCGCACTGATTATTTTTTAGCCAGAAGCTAGTCGTATTGCTTTTCCGTGATTTAGTCAGCTAGGACTGGGAGGCAGGGGTTCCGTTTGCGAGTCGGGTCATGTTAAAACTCTAAAAACAGTAATCGCTGCTCTCCAATCATCCACCCCACTCATATGTAAAGGGTTATATACTGTTTGTCTTATGTTTGATAAGTCTTACCGTAATGGTGATTGATACTCGAATTCGCCAACAAAGTTCGAAGCCTCAAGCACTCATTCTCATGAACATCTGTGAATTTGAAGTACATCTTGTTAACATTTACACCGTTTTCATATTTTCCATTTAGAACTTTCGATTTGGGTGAAGATAAAGCCAACTTGGGAGTGTTCCGCTATAATGAAGTGGTGGACTCTGCTACTCAAATTTTACTTAACAATTTTACTGAAAACATAGACCAACTTTTGGAAGCATTTGACAGAATTCCTTATGATGGCTCAGGTACCTAATTTCTATTAGCTTATACACCAGATAACTCTACAGTATGTCGACGCAACTGAAACTTGTTTTTGTTAAAAAAATGAGACGAGAGAGCGAAGGAAGAGCCATTATTAAAAAGCTTTTTTTTCCTTTGCTTCATGTTGCTTTAATTTGCTTGTTAAGAATTCCCAACAGATTCTACGTCACACGTTCGATTCACGGTTGGAGTAGACATTTGTTAGGGGTTGGAGCTAACTCGAAAAGCGCAAGCTCGCTTTATTCCTCAATGCTTTATCAGAAGAATTTTTAATTCGATGGCTGACAACTTATAGTAACTTTGGTAATTTTGCTGATGCAACTATATGTTTTCATTGATTTTACGAGGTTTACTAAGAGTTGAGCCCTAACCTTTCGATCATAAACCGCGTAAACAGGGCGTTCTAACTGGTTTTAATCGACGGTACCTCTGACATATGTGACTGATTTGAATTTACATTGACATTACAGGAACTCGTACGGGACTAGCTCTTGCTCACGCCAGAGATGTGCTATTTGCTCCAGAGAATGGAAACAGGCCTGATGCTCTGGATTTGCTTTTGGTGATTACAGATGGACGGTCACAGGACGATGTAGCACGAATATCAAATCTATTAAGAAGAGACGGAGTGATAGTAAATATGCTTTAAACTACAAGTTTAAAAAGTAACAGTGCACCTAACCATACTCTTAGACCACTTTTTGGTTATTAATTGAAGAAAAATAACATAGGTGGTTTCAGCGAGATAAAGGACTCTTCTCTGGCCTAAGTTGGCCTACTAGTACTTTAGGATCCTCTTGAATAATGCTTTATCGTTAGCTTATGCTATGTTGCTATTTTTGAAATACCCTCTTTTAAGGGTTCCACAAGTCGGCTGACCATTCCAATGCTTTGCTGCTTTATTCCGCGGCTAGCACAATTTCGCGGACACTTTTCAAATTTTTTAAACTTACCGAGCTCATTTCTTACCCATTATCACCTCTAAATCTTTAAAATTACTCCCAAAAAGCTAGCAGCACAACAAAGAATGATTGGAAGTACGGTTTTACAGCTTGACGTTTACCATTAAAAGAGGGGGTGTATAGAACAAGCCGTCAACACTAATTTCTTCGTTGTGACCTCAAAAAGGCCTTTAACTGGCTCCTCCTATTTTACGGTGATAAAGTGTTATAGCTGGCAACATCTAAAGCAAGCGCGTTATAGCGGCTCCGTCGCTTTTCACCAATTGGTACGAAAAATGCAAACCACTAAGTAATAATCTTAGGTGCTTGTGGAAGAGCAGACTCGGCGACCTAGTTGTTTTATTTAGACCACTCTCATGGTCTGTTGCTCCTCCTCTTCGTGCATTTATTGTGTTTTATGATCATCATTGTAACGCGAACTTTTTTTTGGCTGACAATAAAAGTGTTCCGGTACCTAACTACTTAATGCTTTTAGATTTACGTTTTGGGGATCATTCCTCCTGAAGGGGAATTAGATTTTCCGCAACTGAGAGAGATTGCAGGGAGCCTCGACAACCTGATCATTGCAACAGGAGGGTTTCAAGACCTCAACACCATTTTTTCTGGAACCGTCAATGATCGAATTTGTGGAGAGCCTTGTGCAGATTAAAATGCTTTTTGTTTTAACTCGTTAGTGCCACCTACTGCACACTGACCAGCTTTAAATTTTTGAAAAACCACCGCAACTTAATCGTTTTTTTTTTTATATAACACGGAGTTTTCTTTTATGCGCTGAAACAAACTTTTATCGAAAGAAATTATGAACTGTTTGTAGCAGTGTAGCCTATTACCGAAAACTAAAGAACAAACCAATGAAAAAAAAAATATGGTAACTATTACTGATAACTATTTTACAGCTACATGATGATGTTTTAATGAAATGTCGAATTACACGTTTTGAAACAAAAAGCGGTTTTGTTTTCAGTGAACTGATACATTTTGGCAAAAAACGTTTTTCCGGTCTTGGCTAATGTGTACCATAACGTATTGTTTTGAGTGAAATATGGATACGAAGTAGAATGCAGCAGTTTTGGTTAAGTAGCTTACGTACAAAAATCAAACAGCTATGTTTCTGAGTGGAAACTTTGACTTTATGATATTATTTGTCGCGTTGCAATGTGCTGTTACGAATAACATGTTGATTTATCTACAATTCTATTTATAAACATTGGATGTGTTGTGTAAACTGGAAAAGAAAAACCAATCTTAGCTCAATTTTGTTTATTTTCGAACTAATTCGGCCAAAATTAGCTTTTATATCGAAATAGTTGCATCAGGTAATAATCGCAGAACATTTAACGTTATCTATTGGCGCTGTTTACAAAATAACATACGGATAGTTTGCCCTGTTTTCACTTTTCCTTTTCTAATCGTGCTCTGATGAAGCACAGTTAATTCGTCCGAAAACGTTCAGCTTATCATATCTTCCGTGTGTTATTTCGAAAATAATGTACATAAATAATGTTAAAATGTTGTGCGATTATTAGCTGTTGCTCATATTTGAATATAGAAAAACTCATAATCAAATCACTTCTTCATTATACTCGCGGTATTACGCCGAAGCGTGTGACCAGTGGCGGCCGGCGGGGCCCATCTCCGGGGCTCAACGCCTGGACAACACAGCTCCGAAGGAATGTCGCAGCGGCGGCGAGCCGTTGGCGACACTGTGCCGATTTGACCGACCCGGGATTTGAATCTCAGACCTCCCGCACCTAGAGCGTGTGCGCTAAGCAACTGAGCTAACGGCCGGTCTTACTGGAGTACTCCTCTCTACTAAAGTTATATCATAAATTAGCTTTAAGTTGTGAAACATAATAAATAGAATTTGAAATAAAATGCAAAATAGCAGGTCTAGATCGTACTGATGCAAAAGTAGGCCTTTTCTTGTTAGCTTATTTATGCAATGCACCTATCACCATAATATATTTCCAAAATACTTTCGTATGATAATGACAAAACACTGAAGTCTAAAACTATAAAACGGACTATCTCTACATTTTTAAAAACGAGTTCATCATTTCAATCATTCAGAGACACTGAAAGCTGCGCAATACTCATTCATTACGATTTTGATCGTAATTCACTAGTCTATGATCATCCGCTTGCCTTGACGTTTCATTTTCTGCTTCTTCTAAATTGAACTGAAAATTCATCAGTTAAGGCGAGTTTACACACAGATCGCAATTTTTGAGCCGCAGCGAAACTCAAATCGCCAGATTGACTGCTTGTCTCTGATGGCAACTTCTTGGTAAAATCGCTTCGTTACGCTTGATTGAACGTTAATAGCCAGGCTCACACATTTCAATCTACATTCGCGCGTAGTTGAAATCGCAAATCGCTCCTAGAGCGATTTCTGCGTAGCGCAGATCGAATCGCACGCGCGCACACGCACAACTTTGCACAAAGTTGCGCGTAGTAGAAATCGCCGATCGCGATCTGAACATAATAAAACAAACCAACTTCCCGATCACAACTACGTACGTGTAAACGCACTTCTATAGTTGAACACCGCGAAGTGAGCTTGCGCTACTCGAGTCAGTAGCCAACCAGAAACATAGCGGTATCCTTTTGACAGTGGCGTACGCAAGATTTTTCAATGGGGGGGTTCAGTAACGTCACAATGCGATGACGTAAAACACTACGTAACACTACGTCATCACGATGTGACGTCACTAGCAGTGTCAATTTAGATTTTTAACGTTTAAAATATTTTTTCATCAAACCGGACGGTTATAGCGTAGTGTTACAGATGTCGCTATCGATGCGGAAGATTTGAGGTTCAATTCCCAGGCCGGTCAAATCAGACACAGTGTAGCCAACGGCTCGCCACCGCTGCGACAATTCTTCGGACCTGTGTTGCCCAAGTGGTAAGATCCGGGGGTCGGACCCCGTCACTCGCTACCATTCTTCGGTACTGCAGCGAGTTTAATGAAAGTAGTACAGTGAAGATTTGATTTGATTTTAAAAAAACATTGTGTGCAGCCATAGCTGCTGCAGAGACACCGTATTTAAGGAAATTCCTTACTTCGAATGCTTCACAGCAGCAGCATCAATGACAAAAATGCAGCTCAAGCAAAACACATCAGAACAGTTTGACTACCAATATTGTTCCATATCGCATCGTAATGAAAGTCTCGCGAGATTAAATTAGAAAGTTGGACCGAACAGAAAAAACATGATAGCAATTTTAGTAAGCTCTGCAAGAAGAAAAGTCGGTTTGTTTCAAAATTAAGTAAGAATTAATTTTTTCTGCAATTGTAAAGGGGGGGTGACTCCCGGCTCTCTCCCTTTCATGCGCAACTCGGGGTCATTTCCGCGATTTAGCGACTGGGGAACACAGAAACGTCGCAGCATTGGCGAGCTGTTGGCGACACTGTGCCGATTTGACCGGCCCGGGAATCAAGCCCCAGACCTTCAGCACCGATATTCTGTGCGCTTGACCACTAAGCCAACGATCGGCACCGGCCCAGAAATTGAACCCAAAACCTACCGAGCCGATAGCGATGTCTTTGGTTAACCCCAACTGGCTGGTTTGGTTAACTCAAAATAATGACATCGCAAGCGGAACATCCGCCTACGTTGCAACCATTCTCTTCCAAGAATACCTCCTGCGCTGGAACGTTGTGTTGTCCAGCCTTGATAGCCGTTGATAACAATCGCTTCAGGAGTCAGGACATCACAACACGACTCCAGCTTTAACAATACCCATTGACTTTGTCCTGGCTTGCATTTTGTGTTAGTCGTTGGTTCAAGCGCAACCCACCAGAAAAGTTTGACTACCGGAATTATTGCATCACAATGAAAGTTTCTCGAGATTAACAAGCAAGTTGGATAGCACAGAAAAACATGACAGCAATTTGGGCAAACTCTGTATGAAAAAAGGCGGATCGTTTCAAAAATTAAGGTTTTTATTTATTTTTAAATCGTCGATGGGAGGGGTTTTGACCCCCCCCCCTTCCCCCCGTGCGTACGCCACTGCCTTTCGAAATGGTTGATCATTATCTATACCCAACCGTATCTTTTTCTGTGCAACTATTTCGAGAATGCCACCCGAAATATGGGTTAAATGCACGGCTCCAGCAGGATATCGAACCTTGCACGAAGGATGTGTCACCTACATACGTGGGGTACTGATAGGCATTAGGCATATCGCTGACGAAAGTTTGGAGATTTCTCGTACTCTATACTAAAGAGAAAAATAATGACAATTTTTCATTTAAAACGCCACAACAAAGCTTGTTAGGGCTGAATCACAACTTTGCGCCAGGCAACATGACAGATCAGGTGACGGGTTTGATTCGCGGCTGGAGATGATTGCATTGGACAAATAAACATAGCTTATATCCGGTGGCTGCTGACTCGAAGAGCGCGTCCTCACTTCGCAGCAGCCTCCCTCAATTACTGTTGAATTTATTTTCAGTTCAATAATAATTTGAAAATAACCTCAGTTATTGTTATTATCATTATTAACGTCATTAACATGACACTCTACCCAAGTTTCAATACCTCAAAAGCAGCAGTATTACATCAGTTTTACCGCTTGATTCAAAAATGCCGCTTCTATCACATTTAATAAAACAAAATGAAATCAAACGTCTGTCTCTATATTGTGAACTACCAATCTCGAGTTTCTATGGGTTTTTCCATTTACGTGATGTGTCTCACAAAGCAAGTCTGTTCTGTCGTTACTAGCAACCGTCTCTTTGATGTCATACAATACAGTAACTTCCGGTTTTTCAAGAACAGTCAAATGCTTTCCATCTCTTCCGCACTTAGCTTGGAGAAACGAGGATTTTCTGCTAAAACAAGATGAACTACTGGCAGAATTCGGAAGAGAAATCCGTTTTTTTCCTCTCCAAGGAGTCATTCCAGGACAAAAGTTTGCTCCAATGTACCGGACTTGATCGTCACTATCGGTTTCCCGATGATAAAAGTAGTTGAAATTAGAAACGATAACCGGGACGGGAAGAGCGATGAACAACACACCAACGATGGCGCAAAATGAACCGACAATTTTTCCTCCAAATGTTCTAGGGTACATATCTCCATATCCAACCTGAAGCAAAACACCATGCGTCATTTTAATAAGAACAAAATTTCATGACTTGGAGGCTGCGATAGAAGTTTTGAAAGTCAAAATTAAGAATGAAAAGAATTAAACATATCGCTGAGTAGAGTTTTTGTCTTTGAAATAGAAAACATGAGTTCAATTCTTTGGTAAGTCATTTTTGCTACAATGCTGTTATAGACGTGCCAACAATCAGACTTTTAATGTACGAGCACCAGTAGCACTGAAAAACGTAAAGCCGGAACAGATTCCTGGGGATCACACGACCCGATTTTTTAGAGTAAACCCCTTGACGACTTTTTTAGAGGGTGCCTTTTAATTAAAGCTATTTTCATAATTGTTTGCTATTTTTCCCTGGGCCCAAAATTTTTCTCAGCGGCCCTACTGAGCACTAAGCGGCAGAGACGAGAGCGCCAACTTCATGAAGACTATGAGGCTTAAATGCAGGCAATCAACTTTGAATTACGGCCTACCAGTTTTACAACAAAAATGGCTAGATACACAAAACCCAACTTACAGTTGTCATGGTTACCACTGCCCACCAAAATGCTGCAGGAATTGATTTAAAATCCGATGTGTCAGTGTCAATTTCAGCAAAATACACAGCAGAAGAAAATAACACCACACCAATAAAAAGAAAAAATATAAGTAACCCCAGCTCCCGCATGGAGGCCTTCAAGGTTTGGCCGAGAATTTGAAGACCTTTCGAATGTCTTGAAAGTTTAAATATTCGAAATACTCGGACCAGTCTTATTACTCGAAGAATGGCAAGGGACATCCCCTTACCCCCTTCGTCGTTGTCATCACATTTTTCTTCTTCTGTAGCCAGACTAATAAAATAAGGAGCTATGGCGATAATATCAATAATGTTCATAATGTTTTTCCAAAATTTCAATTTGTTGGGACTGCAAAGGAATCGAATTATAACCTCAAAACTAAACCAACAAATGCATATCGTTTCAAGAATCCAAAATGGATCACTAAATCGACTCCGATTCGTCTTCTCCAAGCAGTTAGTCTCCGTTGAATGTTCAGGATCGGCGCTGGCTGTAGTAACATTAGGCAAGCTTTGATTACCATTTTTGCTTTTTTCCTGAAAACCAGGCAATGTCTCAAGGCAAAAGGAAATGATTGATAAAATAATAACAGAAATGGACACAATTGCAACCACACGAGCACATGTAGAGCTCTCAGGATACCTGAAAATAAATCAAATCTTCATTACACTCGCGTTCTGTACGTCAAAGCGTGAAACGAGTGGCGCAGTCCGTCTAGAGCAACGAGTGGTGGGGTCCGTCTCCGTGGCTCAAGGGCCAGGGAAACACCGATCCGAAGAAATCTAGCAGCGCTGGCGACAATGTGTCTGATTTCACTTACCCAATATTCGAACCCGAGACCTCTTGTACCGATAGCAATATCTTAACAGCTGAGCTAACCTTCCGGTTACGTAAAAGCAAGATTATAATTACGAAAATTGTTTCTCTTGCCCTGTTTTCCTTAAAATAGTTTTAGATCCGCTCTTTCCGCGAGTTTTTGTGCTAAATCAAAACCAGGTAATTTTGTGGAGATTTGAAAATCTAATTTTATTTCTGTAGCGGCTTGAACTTGATGTAATTTCAAACTGGTTTAATATTGCATGCAAACAGATTATTAGTTTATTTAAATCGATCGCAAATAGGTTTAGGAATACAAATCGATCATATCTTTTGATGATTTGATTATTCTGCCTAATGTTGGTTGTAATATTGATTTGTTGAGATAAAAGCAAAACTTCAAATGGTTTTGTTTTTAAGCGCTCATATGGCCAAGTGCCTAAAGCCTCTGTTTCAGGAGCTGTAAATACGGGTTCCATTACGAGTCGAGTGAAACCAATGATTGCAAAATTTGGTTTTCGAAGCTTCTCCGCTTGACGCTCTGTATTTTAGGGACAGTGTGGAAGACAAACCGGAAACTTTACTTGTGCCGTTAAGAAAAGCAAAACTACCAGATTCAGTGTGGTAGGCAAGATTAAGCGAGCACGTTACAGCGAACAGTAAAAATAAAATAAAAAAATACCGGAGTTATGCGATCGCCGTTTGATTACTATCTTTGCAAGTTTACATCTGACAATTCTAACCGCTCAGTTTTGACTCTGGAAAAGAATGCAAGAGATGGACTAGCCAACCGTGGAAATGAAGTACTTCTAATTAACCAGGGAATTAGACATGGAAACCATTTTTGTGATGGTAGTTATGAATGACCTATCGGAAACGTTAGCCCCTCTTTCAGGAAGTTATTCTGCCAACGCCCTCGTTGTTAAGAGCACTGCGCTTGGCTTAGACAATCCCTGAAAGAGAATCCGAGACTTCAGCTTAAAGTTTAGGAATTACACAGCTCAGCAGTATTTCTGAAAATTTAACCACAAGCAACTAAAATGAAATTCTGAGCTACGTACAACTGTTGATTACGTCACATTTATCACTCAGCGAAAAAGATCAAGAAAACTGGAAAATTGATGAAATAACCAAAAGAGAACAAAATTGATCAGATAGCCCAGAACACTCGGGTGGAAAAGTAACTCAATGATAGCACCACGGATTAAATTATCTAAATGAGGATCAGACGCAAGGTGAACAGGCGCTTGATTGTCTGCGCCATTATCGGCCAAAATCCGATCAGAAAAATTGAGTTTTAGCAGTTGCGTTCGCTCTACTATTTGTAGTCTTTAAAAAACTGCAAACAGTTTACGTTGTAAGAATTTGATATAAAAATGCTCTGGCAAATCAAAAAAGTAGTAATGGCATGTGGTTATTAACGTTAACAATGTAGAAAGGCAAAAAAGCAGCCTATAGTACCGGGTAACGATAGTAAACACTCACACCGCCTTCTTAAATATTTCATCTAGGCTTACCAGTTGATTTCAGAATATTGTGTTTACTGTTTAGTTATTCTAGTGGTTTTCACTGCCAAAAAAATTTCAATACAAAATAAATGAACACCATTAATGCATTATTAATAACAACTTCTTGATCACGAGAAGCCATTTCAGGGTTGTTCTTAACAACTTATAACAAGTTTTAATACATTTATGTTCTTGTCAACTTCGGCATGCTGAAGCTACACTTACAGTCTATAAATGATTAATGAGACTTATTTCAAAAAAATAAATTACTTTTTAAGAAAAAGGATAAAGTTTTATCCTTAGGCTAATTAGAGTTGATATAGCCTACAAATGTGGCTTTTGTACCGACGAACCTGTTCGACAAAAATGGACCATGTTTACAAAGTTTCTGGTATTATGCAGTTTGTTTCGCACAATTTTGCAATTTTTTATACGATATTTTAAACAAAAGAACTTTTACCAAAGCTTTGTCCGTGCGTAGGTCTGTCTCGCAGTGTTCAAGCATCGAAACAACTGAAAATTTAAGGAAAGAGACTAGTCTCTAAGCCAAGGTCGGCAACCTTTTTTTAACGCGGCCCACATCACCCTTTCTTAAACCCAAACGAATATACAACACGACTGCAAACTACAAAATGAAAAAACGGTGCGTTGTTTCAAAAGCAGAGAAAATGCAAAGCGCGTACTTTTTTTTCTACCCACTCGCTCGCATCGATTGAACAAAAGCGATCATTGCGTGAAAGAGATACAGACATGCGGCAACCGTTTTTGTGCATGTTACCACGAGTTTTGCTTTTGCAGCCATGTACTGCCAGGAGAAAAAGAATTATATTGTTTTACGCTCAAAGCATCAAAGGGAAGGTTTTTATTATTATTTGTGTGGGCTCGCCACCGCTGCGACGTTTCTTCGGAGCTGCTGTGTAGCTCAGGCGCTAAGTCGCGGAGTTGGGACCCGCCACTCGTTACACGCTTCGGTGTAATGCCGTGAGTATAATGAAGATTTGATTTTGATTTGGGCTTACTTTTTATTTGCAGCTAGCATGCGGCCCACAAAGACTTTGTAAAACCGAATAACCCGCGGCCGACAAAAAATTGCTAAAAGGCCCACAGTTAAGCCGCGACCCACAGGTTGCCGACCACTACTCTAAGCGTTCTCCAGGATCGACCAATGCATTATCCATTATAGGTTAATGGGCCGTTTGATCAAAAATTACTGTAACCAGGACATTCTTTTTATGCTAAATTGCGTTATAGTAAAACTGGGTAAAAATTTTCACTTTGTACAAAAAGCACGAAAAAAAAACAAAAATCATGAGATCTTACTCAAACAAAAGCCAAATGCTTCTTTGAGGTTCAGAGGCAGGCAGTGGCTTAGCTTTTTCCTTGATGTAACCTTCATCGCTTTTGTATTTTCCCAAAGCAGCTTCTCCAAGTTTGTAGAATTTAATTTCTTCAATGAAAATGTCAACTGGGACGTTCAAAGGTCGCCGTAATTTTCCGCCACTCTAAAAGCAATTAGTTATCTAGCAAAATTTCTATTTTTATTTTCAGAAAATCAACTGAAAATGCACTATTATTATATTTATTCCAGTTTTCTTTACACTGCAAGTACAATGTGTAGCTTTGCTGAGCGAGTTATCAATGCGACAATCGAAATCTTGCAGTACGTACCTCAAGTAAAATAATTTTACGATTTAGAATACACATGCAAGGAAATTCGCTTCTACAATGATGGTTATTGAACACTCCGAATATGCTTCGCTCAATAAACGCCATTCATTCAACCTTCCGCTATAGCATTATAAGAGTTGCTGTTGCATGAAATGCAACTGAGCTTGCATGGAGCTTTATCTCTATAACATTTCAGTTTATTCTTTGAAAAACAATGCAAAAAATTCCCGCATAGACACACCTTTAAAATTCTTACGTAGTTTGCCTTGAGCTTTGCCTTACGCACCTTTAAAATTTTCAGAAAAACTAAAAATCTAGAAATAAAACAACAAGCGCTATCCTAATGTTAACTGTTTACTTGTCTGAAATCACCAATCTGAAAACCCCCAGAACCTACTATCTTGTACAATTTTTTGTGTTGTTACAGTATATAACTCACTTGATAGTAATAAAGTATGGCGTCAAACGACGGTCGATTGCGGTCGAAAAAATACTCATCGTTTTCTTGGTCGTAATATTGAGAACGAAGTAGCTTGTCACCCAATAATGTATTCGGAAAATTATAAAGTGTTGTAGCCATCGTCTCGTACCGCATACCGGATACATTAATATTGATACGCTCTCTGCATTTTTCTACGACTGTAAAATTGTAAAAAATGATAAATTTTGAAAGCAACTTTCATGCTCTACGATTAATTATATATTTTAATGTTTAAGCGAGTTTGGAATAGCAAAATCTAATAATAGTGGCAAGAGTAAAAGGTTGTGTGTTGTGTTGAACCTGTATCGTAGCACCTGGAGCTTGCTACTCAATATCCCCATAGTTCTCTCGTAAAAAGGTGGGATAGATTTAAAGGGGAGCTGAAGAGTAAAACTATTTTTTCAGAAAAAATTTTAAAAAATACACTGAGTTAAAAACTGGCCGTAAAAATTCGAACTTATTTTTAGCTGACTAGAAAACAGAAATTGAAAATTTGATAAAAACTTTCAAGTGTACGAATTGCTCACTGAACCGTGCACTTTGTACATTGCGGCATCAGAGGTAAGGTTTGCGTTGCTTGTGTGCGTACAGTAGACTAACTATGGTAGACTACTGCGGCTCACGCTTCGGCTAGTACCGGTTGTCTAGGACTGAGAGTGGAACATGACTGACTGTTGTAGTGCAGCCATTAAGTTTTTGAAAGCGGGAGTGGCAGTGGGTCAAAATGGACGCAGCAACCTTTATGAATTAGTAGACTTAGGAGTTGGGCTGCTGGTTGAAAAAGAAAATAAAAAGTTTCAAATAGCAGGTCAAAAATCAGCATGTCACTCAACAAATTTCATGGGTGAAAAATAGTCTAAGCTTTAATCAGTACTCAGTAGGTTGAACTTAAGAAGCTTAGCACTAAATGGTAGGGCAATGGCTAGCGTTTTTGTTACAACTGTGACAGTAGCCTTTACCCTACTGTTTAGTGCTAAGCTTCTTCAGTTTAACTTATTGAGTACTGATTAAAGTCTGGACTATTTTTCACCCACGAGATTTGCTGGAAACATGCTGATTTTTGACCTGTTTTTTTGAAATTTTTTATTTTCTTTTTCGACCAGTAGCCCAACTCCTAGGTCTACCAACTCATAAAGGTTGCTGTGTCCATTTTGACCCACTGCCACGTCCGCTTTCAAAAACTCAATGGCTGCACTGCAACAGTCAGTCAGGTTCCACTATCAGTCCTAGACGAAGCTTGCTTCCAGCATGAAAATAAAATGTTGCATGGTTTTATGGCGCTTTATAACTACTAAGGTCCTGAGCCACAGTAGTCTGCCATAATTAGTGTACTGTACGCACTCAAGCAACGCAAAGCTTTAGCGCTGATGCCGCAATGTACAAAGTGCACGGTTCAGTGAACAATTTGTACACTTGAAAGTTTTTATCAAATTTTCAATTTCTGTTTTCTGGTTAACTAAATATAACTTCGAGTTTTTACGGTCAATTTTTGATTTAGTGTATTTTTTAAAAGTTTTTCTGAAAAAATAGTTTTACTCTTCAGCTCCCCTTTAAAGTGGGCCCATGCAATCTCCCCGCCAGGTGGCTCTGTCTATGACAAATAACTTGCGAATAGAGCGTATGGCCAAGGACACCGGGGAAACTGCCCCCTTTTTAAACGTATGAAGAATTTTTTCAAGAAATCGATCACCATGCTGGGCAAATAAGAACGGGGCTTTTCATTGTCTACATGAGGCCTTGCCCCCACCCTCTTAATTGTTTTTCTGCCTTCTACGCCCCGACGTAGAGCTCATACGGAAAAAAGCTTGGCTGCATAATGCTAGCAAATTATAGTCTATTACTTTAAAATGTTATGATAGAAGTTCGGTCAGCTTACCTGGACTCTTTTGCTTTCCTTTACCAACATAGTCATCAAGATTTATTCTTAACGTTGATTTTACTTCTTCTGTGATTAGTGATGAGTTGTTAGAGCAATTGAGTTTTCTGGAAAGTAAAACTAGTTTTAAATTGAAGAAGCTTAAAATATCTTAAAAAGTAAAAAAAAATGTTACGACATGCCTGAAGACGTTAACCTTTTAAATTCTTTTTGCATGTTTTCGACGCAAGCTTGCATTGGCTTCATTGTTCTACTTCCATGAACTTTTAGCCTCATTGAAAGGTCCGATTTAAACAAAATGAGACCTTGAATTTCAAAGTTTTAAGATTTAAATACAGTGGCATCTCTAGCCTTTCATACGTTCAAACTACGTTGCTTAGGTGCAAGTATTGCCGAGTGGATAGAGCGTGTGGCTTCACATCGGTAGAATCACAGCTCGATTCCTAGCCAAGTCATAGAAAAGACTTGAACATGACTATTCGAGAAATTTCATTTATTGTTCTTTTGAGAAAGACTTTAACATGAGTATTCGAGAAATTTCATTTATTGTTCTTTTGAGAAAGGCACTTAAAATTTCTCATCTTTTATAGAGTAGACAGGTTGCCGCCGACTCTTTAAACGAGCTCGTTTCGTTTCCCTTGTCAAAAATATCAAAGAAGAGTACAGGGCAAACTTCTTTCGATCAGGCCAGCTGCATCATCACCTAGTTCATCTTTTAAGCTTGCTAAACTCAGTTACATTTGAGCTATCAATTTCAATGTTTGGATACTGATGGAGTGAATAATACATCAACAATTTTCATTACATTCGCATTTTAAGCTGAAAAAGCGTGTAACGGAGCCCATTTTCGCTGTTTTACAGCACGTTAACACAGCTTCGACCTATTAGGAAGAAACATTGCAGCGGTGGCAAAACGGTTTAAAACGCCGCGTGCGATTGACCAGGCCGGTAATCGAATCCAAATCTCCCGTGCGCTCAGCGATGTCTTTAAAGCAATACACAAGTCGGCCGGAGGAAAAATATAGAGACAAATTGAAATGGAACTTGTGAGATGAAATTGAGGCTAAAAGCATTGGGTTTAATGACCTTCAATTGAAGCTGAGCCATCAATTGAGCCTTATAGTACTGATCGTGTAAGAAGCATGGAAAAGTCAAGCCTAAGGGATATTTTCCAATTTCAACTTTAACGGCAACTTACGCAGCGTTTTAACTCACGCTCATAAATAAACAATGAACATGCACGCACCACAAATAAAGATACCAAGCCGACAGTTAATGCAATTTGAACAAGTTGAAACATAATACTAATGTTACTGTAGCTTACATTTCACTCAAATTCATTTTAGTAACAGAGCCTCAGCTTAAATCAATAAGAAGAGATCAATTATTTTATTTAACTTTTTTGAATTTTTTTAAGTAACAGAGTCAGAGTTATGGCAATGGTTACGAGAAATGCCATCGGGGCCATTTTTCTTACACATTTTCACGTAAAATGACGGTTTATCATCCTTATAGTTTTAAAACTAAATGAAGTAAATTCTAGGTTTGAACCGACTCGGACTCAAACCCGAGTCCACAGTTCCAAAAGCAGACGCTGTATCCGCTAAACCATCTACGCTGTTAATAATTCAGAACAAGCTAAAATTGATACAGTATAAGCCTGTATACTAAAACGTACAGTATGTGACAGTTACATCTGGTAACTCGGTAGCTAAAACTAAAAAGTTAATAACATGACACTTTTGAAGAAAAACAAGCCAAAAATTTGCGAAGAGCTGGCTTTTACAGTATGCAGTCAAAAAGTCGTTATTCAGAGTATAGGTTTCAAGAACGACAGAACGAAAAATATGCAAAGTTTACAATATTTCCACCAATAATATACTTTCAGGGGTGGATCCAAATAAAGTTTTTTTGGGGGGAAGATTCGCAAAATAATCACCTTGCAGCTCCGCGGGTCCAGAAGTATTACCAATGTATTAATAGCTATAACATATTAAAAATTTAAAAGGGGCCTTGAGCTCCCTTAGCCCCCTCGTATCCACCAATTATTTCTCACCTGATATCGAAATCGCGGTCATCGTTTTCCATGGTAACCGATGCACATTTTACTATGACTTTCTACACCTTTAAGTATATACTTTGTCCAATGTATAAGTTTCTTGCATTTAGACTACATTTATTCTATATACGACCTGTAAGTAGAAGCAGTAGAAGTCAAAAAGCACCTGTTTTACCGGAAAAACGTTCTGCTACTTCAATGTTTGTAGAACCGTCCACCTGTTTTCTTAAATATGATTGGTACACCTTAAGTTTGTAAAAAAGAATTTGCGACAACTGTCGATTCTGCATCTTGAACTGTTAATAAGCAAACCTATGCCCATTAATATTTCTCTATAAAGTGCTTCGCTTTCACTTCAAAAACATTATTAATTGATTGGTGTTGCAAGTAAGGCATTTTGGTTAGGAGACTTGGCTTTGTAGTCACGTTCGATATGGAATGAAAAAACTGCGTTCGAAACTCTTCCCAGTCTTAGAGTTAAGAAATTGTGATCAATTTTTTGCTTAGTCATTACTGATTAGTCACAGCCACTGTATAAAAGGGGTACTTTGCAGTATGATACAGCATTTCGACATTTGTTCCAAACATCATTAAGCACAAAACCACTGCAAAAGACTTTGGTTTTCGCACATTATAGTTGAAACACGGCGTAAACGCAAAAAATTAAGCATTTTTAAGCATTTCTAAGTTTTGTTCTATCAAAGTATACACATTATACAGCTGACGAAATCAGTTAAATTTTCGTCTATAAAATAACGTTCTGTTACCAAAAAATAAAAATTTGATGTGTTTACTAAAATTTATTCTTCCTCGGTTTCAGCATTTGTTTTAACAGTTTTAACGACTCTATTCATGTTTTAACAAAACCGTAATCTGTGTCGTTTTCACAGCGTTACTGCAAAAGTTAGTAAGAAATAGGTTTGGATCTAATATTGATTTTAACTATTGATTTCTTTAGTCGTGTAAGCGCATTAGACCAATCAAGAAACGATACGATATTTTTTTTCTCAATTACGTTACAAGTTTTTCCGTTATTGCTCTTTTTTAAACGAAATCTAAGGAACTTGAAAATGGCTGTTTGCTTGGGTGGGAGGTCAGAGGTTCGACTCCCAAACCGGTCAAATAGGGCACAGTACTCGCTTTCTTTGACCCTGTGTTGCCTATGCGCTAAGCGGCGGAAATGGGCCTCTCCACACGTCACACGCTTCGGGGTAAAAACGACGTGATGAAGGTTTGATTTTTCCTTGACCACCATCATAAATAAGGTCGGTGAAAGCGATATAGCGATCCGACACTGCTTTTCTGCTCCGATTCGTTTATAGAGGCTACAACCACCGCGTTCTACCACCAATAAAAAGCAGCAGAAAAAAATTAGAGTGGAAACTAGTCACAAGAATCTGACTGTGAAACTGGAATGCAGCCTGAACTGTCAGATGATTGCTATATCTCCTTTTTTTAGGCAAACATGTATATATGTACAGGTAAACTTCGTTTTAAATGAACAATTTTTCATTCCTGATACCATGCTAACCTTATACAGCTAACTAGCTACAATTAAGTGGCAGAAGAAAGCAGTAAGACTTCTTTTATTATTTATGACTATTGCTATTTTGTCTTCTTCTGGCTTTAGCTGAAAGTTAGTCGGTCCAACCTAATTACACTTCCAATCTTTTGTATCGGAAATGAAACTGTGTTTTCAGTATCGACTATTAGGATATTACTCGCTAAAATAGATCAAGTGACACCAAATACGAATCAATAAAACTAACTTTCCGTAAAATTGGGCTGCCACATTTAAGCCGAAAAAACTTTCCTGCTTATCGCAATAAAATCAATTAAAAAAGCTAGGAATTACTCTTGTGCGAGCGGCTAGCGATAGTACATTCTGCATAATTTATAGGAGTAATAGGCCGCATTTCAACTTCAATTTGCGAAAACTAAAAGTCTCTACTAGAAAAAAGCACTTTAAGGATTTATTAAGTTCAAAAGAAAAACGATACTAAATTATTCCTTGTTGAATTTCAGTCTTTTTTTTTTTTTGTAGGAATTGCAGAGAGGTGAATTTCTAAATTTAACATAGGCCTACACAAAAAAAATCGCTAACATTTTGCCCCTTTTGCGATCGAAAACCTTAGTTAAGCGTATTGGAGGAAATTGCTACCACTAAATGTGTGCTTTGATGCTACTGTGACTTCGCTGATACTTGCCATGAGTGAAAGCTCATAGTTGCTGCTTTTCGTGCTTATTCTAACATGATGTTTATGCAACAATTATCTCTGTTCGGCAGCACAATCCAGAGATTGATTCAAGCTGAGAGAACAAACCCACAAACAGCTGCATCTATGGTGCGGGCCATGTCTTAAATCTTGATAGACATACAGTATTTTTAAATTATTTTAAGGTGTATTTGCATTAAATACGATACGATTTTTCCTGCGCAAAGTGACACAGGCAGCAAAACATACTATTAAAAGCGATTATGATGCAGCGCTACGTCACTTTACACGACATTCTAGAAAACAATCGTGAGGTGAGAAATTTGCAAGGGACAAATTAATGTTTCGACTATAACCAAAGTCTCGTCAGCCTTGCTACGCACAGCCAATCCAGGCTAAACTCATTCCAGACTGTAAAGACTCTGTTTTTGCATTGCTTTACCTGTACATCTCGACTTCATCTCTTTTCTAGGTTGTGCCCTATTTGCAAATGAGTGGGTTACCATGGGGGCTTCTAGTGATGTGGGCTAGTTAGGCTAACGGTAACTTGGTTGTGGGTTAGTGGTTATAGGCTCTTTCATTGGGTATCGTTGTTTGGGGCCAGTCGCCTGCCAAAAATAGGGCACAACTTAGAAAAGAGATGAAGTCGAGATGTCCAGGTAAAGCAATGCAAAAACAGAGTCTTTACAGTCTGGAATGAGTTTAGCCTGGATTGGCTGTGCGTAGCAAGGCAGACGAGACTTTGGTTATAATCGTGAGGTGCTTTTCAAAGCAACCAATAAAAAGCAAAGTTCGAACTCTCCAGAAGATATTTTAATTAACTGCTTACGTTGAAAATCGGATGAAATTTAGTGCAACAAATCGGATGAATATTCTGCCGTCATTTGGCAAAACCCATTAACTCCAAAATTTTGAAATTTCGTTTTTTTGTATTTTTTCAATCGTTGCTCCAATGTCCGTCTTGTGCGCAAATATCGAGTTTGTACTCCAAACCGATTTCGAGTTATCTGTGGTGGCAAAACCCATTAACTCCACTTCTGTACAAAAGTTGTCGAAAAATTTAAAAATTATCTGGCAAAACCTGTTAACTCCACTTGTAATTGTTAATTTTGTTATTGCGTCATAAACAAAGTTTGATGCATTTCTCAAAAATTTTCATCTCCCGAGTGAAAAAATTGCGCGTAACAATATGAAACAATAATAATGGTGACGTAATAGTTAATTGGGTTCAATGCAAATTTGGAGTAAAAATCGAACCCAAGATTCATACGCTGTTTATACATTCATTGATTGAAATTATTCACATTAAGCTTTATTATTAAACTTTTATGATCAAGCACTTTTATCAAATCAAAAATTAAAAAAATCTACAATCAGGAACATTCTTAAAAAAACCTGAAAACTAAAATTTGATTTTCTTGAAAAGTGCAAAAGTGGAGATAATAGGTTTTACCAAACGACGGCAGTATTGCATTTACGGTGTAAATAAATCTTTAAAATTACAGAATTGAAGGCAAAACTGGCTCATACATGGGATTTGTGTTTGAACGGAGGGTAATGTGCGGGTACACCGTATACGTTTCAAGTAAACACACATGAAGCAGAAAGTGCATTCAAAATATTTGATAATATCAACATTTTTTTCATTCTCACCTAAATTTATTCAATCTAACTGCAGGATATTATCGCCGCTGCTTTAGATCGAAGAATCGGAACAAATCAAACTAAAACAAATGAAAGAAAAAGATAAAATCAATTTGACTCGATCCTTTGTCGCAACACATTGCTCTACATCAAAGGAACAACTATTGTATGACTTGTGTAGCGGAAGGAAGAAAGTTTTTAAATGACCGGAAAAGGTTCCGTAAGCGCGAGTTTATTATTATTATTATTATTGGGATATTTATTCTCCTGTCACGAGAAAGCGATCATTGCGCTATACGAGCTCGCTGAGGAGTTGCCGGCCATCTGTCTGCAACACCAAGATGGGGGAATTACGTTGAGTGCTTTTCCCAACGGCACAACAAGTAAACTTGCCGGCTTTCTCCACACTGTCCCTTAAATGCTGAACGTCAAGCAGGAAAGTTGTGAATACCAATTTTTAAGTCATTGGTTTCACCCGTCTCGGAATCGAACCCCAAGTCTACCGATCCAGAAGCAGATGCTCAATACCACTCGGCCATCTGATCGGTATTATCATACATTGGCGCTGTTACGAAAGCTGATTTGACCGACGGTAATAGTCCTGTCATGAAATCAAAGTCATCACGTTTTAAAAAAATCATATCTTGATTATACTGGTGAACATTACGTCAAACTTGTGACTTGTAGCGGGGCCCATCTCCGCGGCTCAGCGCCTGGTCCAGGGCAATGGCCGCTCCTAAAAAATGTCGCAGTGGCAACACTGTGTCCAACTTAACCTGCCCAATAACCAGGGCCGGATTTACCAATAGGCTAGGCAGGCTGAAGCCTAGAGCCTCGAAGAAAATGAGAGGGGCCTAATCAGAACAACGATGGCCCTTTTTTTTTGGTCTTCAATATTTGGAGGGAAAACACGACATCTGTGGACATGAAGACCTTTTTTTTATCTTCACCAATTTTTAGTGGAAAAAATAGAATTCACCTAGGGCTTCTCATTGTCTAAATCCGGCCCTGCCGGCAACCGAACTCAAGACCTCCATACCAATAACGATGTCTTCAACCAATGTAACGCCAACCGTGTAGTTGTCATCAACGTGTACAGTCACTTATTTTAGCTGATCAACCCGAGGCAAAACCACTACAAATAATTAAGCAACATGTTTATTTCATTCGCAATCCGTTGCTTTTAAAAAATGGAAAACATCCGCTATAGCCATTTTCAAAGTCATTTAATAACCAGACCAGTTTGAGCTCTAGACATCATGACCTTTTAGTTCAGGGATTATCTGGAATCAATGAAACCCTATAGTGCTCTTAATGAGTACGCAAAGGGGCTTCATAAGCCGGTAAGCACAAATACAGTATAGTTATTCCCTAAGTTCTAACACGACTATTTAATATTATCCATAACAACTCTTGCAAAGGGGTTCATTCAAAGGTTTCGTTGGAATGTTTTAGTGGTCCGCTGCCAGGACTACAGCTTCAGCTTTAAATGCACACTTAATCGACATGCAGAGATATTTATACAAGGTTAGATCTGAGCCTTCCTGTTTCGGGATTACGTCCATCATCAGTGATAACAATCAGGGAGGACCATATCGAAAACCACGCAACAACATCACTCAGTCTGGCGTTTGGGCATTCAACACAGTGAAAAGGATAGCAGTTGCAAAGACAAACAGTAAAGAACAAGCAAATGGACTTAGTTGTATGTATTCAAGAAAAACAAAGACAACATTGTAAATAATGCTGCAGCGGATAGAAATAGCAATCCACAACCAGTTTCGCTCTCATTATGAGATCGTCAGGTGAATAGTTAGGTAGGCCTTAGGCTAATATTTATTAGTCTTAATAAATGAATTACTAAATGAACGTACGCGAAAAATAATCCTACGACCAGTCTTGCGGTTTGACTGTTTATCAAGTAGACTCAGGGTCCAATCCAAGACCTTGTGATGGACAGTCAAGCGCTGATACCACTCGGTCTCCGGGCTTACAGCGATTTCAATGCAATTTTAGATAAACTTACAAAAGCTCCTGTCACTGCTCGCTAAAGCATTAAGTATTTAGCTGAGTTGAAATATATAGACTTACATTGGCTCTACTTACATCATTTGGCTATTTAATCGTCAGTTGGCACAAAAAGAAAAAAATGCAAACAGTTATGAAAAACTTGACGAAATATTCGCTTAAAAAGTTAATCAAGAAAGGTGTAGCGTAAACATTCAGCTGTTGAGTTCACATCTGCTTCTACCAAAGATAGGAGCCACGTGATTACTGGATGTGTATTCACTGTCGTGTCTTCGAAGGCATCTTGCAATAGCGCTATCACATTCGCATACGTCTTTGCCCAAACCTTCGCCCTCTAAAAACATACCAGCGATTACGTTTTATGGGCGCAGTGTCGCAACAGCTGCGACGTTTTTACGGAGTTGCGATGCCCGGAGCTGCACCGCGGAGATGCACCCCGCCACTTTCTGCACGCTTTGGCGTAATATCGTGAGTATATTGAAGATTACATTTTGATTCGATTATATTTCATGCCAAAACTCAATTGCAAACTCTCAGTAAGTGTTAAGCCACACACTTAAGAGTACAGTTGGTAAATCAAGAAAAAAAGATAAAGTACCATGGGCAAAACCAGGGTGTTTTTGGGAGGGAGGCTAAGCATCAACAAAATACTTCTTCTACGCATCTAGAAATGCCAAAAGTTCCAATTTATCAATAAAAACAGCTTAGGAGGAATGAAGCTACTCTGCATCCACCAATGCGTGAGAGGGCGGGTGCATATTCACGCGTTTGTAGTTGTAGCAACCACAAGCGAAGTTTTTTACGCGTATTCTTACTTGTAAAAATGTTAGTTCTTTGTCGTAAAAATAATCAAATTCAAGTGAATTTAAAAACTCCTCACCGCAAACTGGATTTTTATCAATGCACTGAAACTTGTAGCGAGTGGTAAAGATGTCCGAAGAACTTACTCCAAGGGTATTTTGGAGGCTAATGTAGCATTGATCATGAGTTTTGCAACATCTGCACAAAATATCAAGCTTTTCCATCTATCCAAACTTACTTTTTGTTGTTGTATGCAAAAACTTACATGAATGTATCTTTTGCTATGTACATAAATATACAGATAACTGATGCTATTTTGAAATTATAGTGAACAAAAATTCAACCGGCGGGTGAGCACTGTTGTTGAAGATATCGCTATTGGTGCGGGAGGTCTGGGTTCAGTTCCAGGCTCGATCAAATGGAACACAGTGCCGCCAACCGCTCGCCACCGCTTCAACGTGTTTTCGGAGACGTGTTGCCTAAACGCGAAACCGCGGGGGAGGATCCCGCCACTCGTGACACGCTTCGGCATAATATTGCGTGTATGATGAAGATTTGTTTTTAATTGAAGAAGGCGAAGTTGTCTTGCGCTATTAAAGCCATCAACCACCGGGTGAACATTTCAAATGCGATCGGATCGAACCAACCGTGAATTGTGCCCACATCTTCGCCGAGTCATTTTGTCAACCAATACTAAAAGTACTAAAAGTAATTAAAAAAGTTCAATCAGGTAGCGGCGAAAAGCATGATAAACTGAGAAGCTCGCTTTTGTTTAAAAATACAGTCACAGCTAACATAAATTTGATTATTTTTGCAGTAACTCAACGTCGAAAAGCGACAATCCTTCTACTATTTCGCAGCAATTTCTACAGTATATTGCAAACCATAGGCCTATAGCCTCACGAAGAAGAGGAGACCTCGGTATCACTAGAAATCATACCGATCCAAGTTGTCCAAAGTCTTTCCTCCAGTGTTGCCCGGTCCACACCAACAGCCATAATAGCTGTACCTGAGCCGATGAAATACGCCGAATCCAGCACAACCCAATTGCTCTCCAAAATTCATTATCGTAGGCAATGCCAGCTGACCGATAGCCTGAACGGTATTGTTGACAGAACGGTAATACGTTAAAACGGTAACGGTAATACGTTTAATAGAAAATTTCTGAAAAATGAAGGGTAGTTAAGCTCTATAAGATAATACAGGCTTTGCTAACTGGAGCTGAGAAAGTTGCCACTATTAGAATAAAAACAGTGGTCAAGCAGTCGCTGTATTTAGCACCCTATGGTCGAAAACCTAAAGAATCTGTAGGCGGGATTACATTGGAAATCTTGTCGGTATCGTCTTAGTATTGCACAGAAGCACCTCTACGTCTTGTTGCACAAAATAGGATGCTGTTTTCGCAATCCCTCAAAGTAAGCTGTCTCCAAAATAGAAATCACAACAGTAGTGAGAATTGCAAACACTGACTAGCGCTAGCAGGAACCAACTGTATTCATATGTTACGCAAAAAACACTAATAGACGACAAGAAACAACCAACTTACGTTTTCGGGAAGCAACATCATCGTTAAGAAAACCGTTAAAAAACTACCTCTGGCAGATCCAAGCATTTTCAAAGATTTTATGACCTACTTAACTGCTGAGATGCTGCAAATAAAAATATTCAAGGGGTAAAAATAAAGTCGCAGTAA
This sequence comes from Trididemnum miniatum, assembly GCA_964006365.1. NCBI lineage: Eukaryota > Metazoa > Chordata > Ascidiacea > Aplousobranchia > Didemnidae > Trididemnum > Trididemnum miniatum. Next base: position 7,841,676 of record OZ023233.1, on the reverse strand, counting down.
ATCTGAAAACTGGATGTTTCGACAACATAGATTCAGCTGTCATCATCAGCAGTGTAAGCAAAGCAGTAGGCAAAACAAAAAACTGAAAGTTCCTTTCAGTTTTTTCCTGCCTAAAGATACAAGTTTGAGATTTACCGTGGCTTTATTTTTCCTCCTTAAGCTTTTTTCGTCCCGTATTTAATGTATTTCAAAAATAGCTGTATTTCAAAAATGGTTAAGTTAGCAAGCTGTTATCTATCGGGAATTTTCAAAGAAAATAAAATTGACCAATGATCAATCAAAACGTTAGAGAACCATTTTTTTAAGGGGATTTTTATTGCGGAAAGATTTTTATTTCCACTATTTTGTGCCAAACACTCCATTACAAGAGGCTTGATCTTTTGCAAGCTGTGAGCACTGTTTCATCCTTTCGAATCTCATCGTTACAGTCGCAACTCAAATGGTTGAAATCATATTCTTTATCACTGCAGCTACACCTAACTTGTACTTCCGTTTTTGTATTGTGTTTTTTATCTTTCTGTCTATAATCTTGCGAAACAACGTCAGTTTTCGGGTCTGTGCTAAGCCGCTTCGATGTTATTGCTCCACAGTTGACTGATTTGGTTCCTTCAATTAAGATAAGCAATAGATTCATGGTTGATTAATCATCAACTAGTTATGTCATGATTATGTAAGGTTTGAATTAGAACAAAAAACAAGGAGCAAACATTCCGCGTTAAAAACAAATAAAATTGGATTTGAAGAACCGGAATTAAAGTTAAAACAGAGGCAAATTTTTGCAATAATCTCAGTAGTTTTACCAATTTCAGTGTTTGGTTTCACCTGCTCACGCACAGCAGTGATGCTTTGTTCCGTAAGTGTTTGAATTTTTTTCAAGTTTTTATTCTTGTCAAGGAAGCAAGTTACTGTAAACGCTGAAAACGTATTCAAACCTACTTAAAACTTGCCTGCAAGTGAACTCTGCGAAATATGTTCAAATCAAATCAAATCTTGATTATACTCGCGCTATTATGCGAAGCGTGTCTCTACGGTTTAGCGCCTGGGCAACACAGCTCCGCAGAAGCAGAGGCGAGCCGTTAGCAACACTGTGTCCGACTTAACCGACACGGGATTTGAACCCCGGACCTACGTCACCGATAGTAATGTCTTAATAACTAAGTTAACCGGCCGGCATATTGCTTATCGTAAATCACGAAATAAAAGTCGATGTATCAAAAAACGTCTTCATTCAAAACCACAACTGACCACAAAACTTGAAGGAAAGTAGGAGCAACAACCTTGCTATTAATAATCGTCTTAAAACTCACGCATCTTGTAATCTGTACGCTATGCAACTTGAGCAGTGCAGATGTTATGAACGGAAATTGTAGCAACATATTTTTTGTGGCGTAACTAATAACACGCATTCTTGACTTTCATGCTTCGACTGTCCTGTCCTTGAGTGACCAGTTCTTAATTTTAAGAAAAACAACAGACTTGACGGGAACTAACCCAAGATTAGTGGGGCAGAACACTTTTGATCAGGCCATCGCTGATTCGTCGCAAATGGTACAAAAAGGGGTACGTCGTCGTTGTCGTATGGCCGCCGATCCACTCAGAATCAAGTCTGTGCTAGCACCTTTGGGGTAGAGGAACCATCTCTTTAAACCATTCAAAGTTCTTGTCCAATCAAGTTCAGAACTACTGTAGCAGTGATACTCAAAAGAATCAAAACCAATAAATTTTAGGTCAACAACTCGATTCAGCGTGTGAACATGTTCCCGTAAAGGAGAAAAAGAAGCTTATTCTTCAAGCTGAGAAGTGTCACAAATGAGAAGTGACCATCTGAGTATTCAGCCCTAAATCGGCACTCTACGCTGCAGCAACGATGGTTGGTGCAATCTTTGGTAAAGGTGTGATTAGCCCATTAACCATACGCGACACGTGGCAACGTGACAACGATTAGAATGTAATCATCAGGTTTTCGTGTGGTCGGTAAACTGGCAAATAAAACACATCGCTTTTTTATTTATTTATTTTTTATCAGTAATAATGAGTGAAAACTACAATTAAATCACCGTATTATCATAAGATAAGCACACATAGTCTGCATTTACATTTTAAAATAATTTTGGGCAAGATAGTAAATCACACAAAAGATAAGTATACCGTTTTCATAAACTTAACAAACGCCATTTCTTTAAATTTGCATGTTTGATCTCTACAATTTTTTTATTCGTTGGTGTTTTCAATTATTTCAAATATATCCAAAAATGAAACCGTTTTCATAAACTTAACGAACGCTATTTCTTTTAATTTGTATGTTTGATCTCTACAATTTTTTTAGTCGTAGGTGTTTCCAATTATTTCAAATATATCCAAAAATGAAACAAACTACTGTACTGTAGATGCGAAAAACAATTGGTGCGTCTCCGCTGCCCACCGCGTATCCGTAAACGAACCCCTGGGATCATTATTTCAATATTGTTCAAGTGGATTTTGACAGATCGCTATTTTTAGTCAAGAAATGCTGTAGCTGTTACTGTCATTCACTTCGTCACCTTGTTTTATCTGGATTAAATGATCGTGTTATGACAACACGCAATAATCGTCACGATTAAAACTGTTATAATGTAGATCAAAAACGACACGAAGTTGGACCGACAGGATGTTAAGATTTCCGTCAACAAAAAATTTTGTCGTTATATGACTTCCCATTTTCTGTTGTTGTTTTTTTTGTATTTTTTCTTCATCATTTAGAGGAAGTTTGACCAAACGACGGCGATGACTTACTTCATCATCAATTTTTTGCTTAATGTCTCAAAGTTTCCGCTGCTAGGTATAAAACACACAGTAAGCATATTGTTGGTCATCAGAGCATTCTGGAGTGGTAATGACACCTCTAAAAGTATTCCAGAAACAACTGAAAGTACCCCAGAAGTTTAATTTATTAAAAAGTTTGCAGAAAGCATTTATTACTATACTGACGACGTATGGTGGTAGTTTTGGCCAAAACTACAAATCAAGATCCTTGGAAGTGCAGGGTCAGTTTGGACTAGCTTTAGATGAAAAATTCTTACCGTGTCAGAGCCGGGTGGCATATTTCGGATTGGTTATACGGAATACTTTTTAGTTATTCTATAGCCACCATCTCTAACCCATCCCGAATTACACATCAGAAACCAAGTACGTTGAGGATAAAATTAAAACCTAGAGCAGCATCGAACCCAGACCTTAGAGTAGCAGTCCAGTAGCAGTCCTAGCATGCCACTACACCACGTCGCTATTGCCAGTTTTGAATACGATTTTTTTACTCATTGCCATCTCCATCGAGCCCTACCTTGTTCTGTAAAACCATTCCAAAATACGCAGCGGCGTCTAGAGGGGCTCGATACCGATAGCTCTCCTGCAATGTCGATACCAGCCAACGCTATAAATGCGGGCTGCCTAACAATACGAGTTTGAAATTTCAATCACTGTGTTGTTACCTGCTATAAAATCACGATGGTCAATTGTTTCCCCCTCGCCCCAAAACAGAAATTCTAGATCCGTTTTTGTTGAGTGCACGGTTGCGGGGAATGCGAATTGGTGTCACGGTTCAGAGAGCATATTACACAAGTATAAATTGACTTTTTCATCAACTTTTGCTTTTAGGAAGTTTTCAGCTGCTGTAGTATAGTACCAAGTGCGTGAATAAGACTAAAAATGCTGGGACAGACGAACACACACTTTCAAATAACCTTTCTTTTGTTATCTCTGCATGCTTTTTTGGTTAGTATAGTTTACGATTCAATAGAAATTCTTGTATATGGCTGCTACAGTAGGTGGGCTACAGCAAGGGATAGGGTGGACCAAACTAGGCAAGGTAGTACAAAGATTACGGCATCTCGTAAGAATGTTTTAAAGATTCTTTAAATTTGGGTTAGTCAAAACAGTGAGGCCAGTGCCTCGGTCAGTGCCATGGGGGGCAATGGGGCCTATTTTTGATGAAGTTTAGCCTGAAATATGATTAAAACATTCTAAATCTTCGGCCTTTTACCAATTGGTTCCGCCCCAAAATTTTTCGCTGATTGCGCCTCCGGCCCGGTGCGCCAGCTCCCCATAGCAACGCCACTTCCTAGCACAGGAGTTTTCAACAGGGGGCATTGGATCCCTCGGGGTAGCCTACCATGGTACATTAACCAGGAGGCACAAGCGCAAGGTTCATTAATAGTAATTAACCACTTAAAGACATCGACGGCAGTAGCTATTGTGGATAAAATATCGACGAAAAATTTTATAGCCGAGCAGGGGGCCAGTGAGGTTGGGAATCTCTAGAAGGGGCCAGAAGCCATAAGAACCTCTGTCCTTAAAGCAGAAGAAAATGCTTAACCTCATTAAAAGACATAAACATTAGCCATAACCAGGACAATCGAGAGAAAATCCGGGCCCCGGGGCAGAGATATGATGCGGGCCCCCTCAGTACCAAAATTTAATTCTCTAGAAAAGAAAAGGTCTTGACATCGCGCAGAGGTAGGCAGTGTGCGAAGTAGAAAATTCTTACTGTTTTTGTCTACAATTTTGCCTGATTTCTCAACCCAAATAACAAGGCAATGTTGCGAAAATGGTATTCATTGTTCATGGGACGATGCAGTGGCGCAGCAAGAAATTTTAAAGGGAGTAGGGGAGCAAAATTTCAGCATTTTTTTCAAGCGTAGTTTTTTTCAGCAAAGCTAAATGAAGCAGGTTGAAATTCAGAAAAACTTTAGGGGGGTCCGGGGGTATGATCCCCCGGAAATTTTTTGAAATAATACATGCTGTAATGGCTATTTTAGTGCTTTTTGAACATTTTTCAAGCAAACTTTTTATAAATTTTTTGACCCTAACTCTGAGTACTTCACCAAATATGGTGCATTTTGTTCGCACATTCTCAATTGTGCGTGCTTAAGGCGTTAGGCTTATTGTTATCGAAAAAGTTCGAAATGATGAAAAATTTGTATTTATCAAAAACATAGTTGAAAAAGGCTGGTGAGGTGAGCACATTCCCTCTTCCCATTCCCACCCCCCTGAATTTGCCACTAGTCATAAGCTACTAAAGCCATCAAAAGAGCTGGCGTATTTCAGTCACTTGACACCATTTGTTCTTTTTTACTAAACAGTCAAAAGGGGGGCCATGGCACAATGGCTCCCCTCTAAATACACTTCTGAGGGCCAAATTTAAACAATGAGAGGCCCTAGGCTATTCGATCACACTGATTGGAAGAGCAAAAAAAAAGGTCTTCACGTCCTCAGATGTCTTGTTTTCGCTATAAATATCGGCATAGTGAAAAGCAAAAAAAAGGATATACACGTCCTCAGATGTTCTGTTTTCCACTGAAAATATCGATAAAGAGGAAAAAAAAGTTCTTCATTGTTCGTGATGATGCCCCTCATTTTCTCCGAGACCCTAGGTTTCAGCCTGTTCTGCTTATACGTAAATCCGGCCTTATGCCTATAACCCATATTTAGCCTGTCCACATGTGACATATGTCCAATTTATGTGGGCTTCAGACTCACGGTTCTTGCTTTTAGTTTCTGTTTCCCTCTCCATCTTACAAACAAAATTTTGAAAGAGACATCTCTGGATTTAAGTTCTTTTATGGGTTTTAATTTCGATGGTAAGCCTATTAGGTTTCAAATACGTTCATACAGAGGCAATATTGCAAAAATAAACACTTAAATTAGGCCCCCCAGGGCCCCCCCTGAAAAAAAGTGGGGAGGCCAGGGCCCCCCCGCTTCCGCCACCTATGGGAACCGGTCAGGATTTTCTCGACCCGGCCCGACCAGCAGCATCAAAAATCTACGCCGGATGACCGGTCACTGACCGGCCCGATCGACCATTTGTTTTTACTGAATGTTAATGTTCAGTGTTCAACAAACCTAATGACAAACTGTAGTTTACACGAATCACTAAATGTATTAAACACGTAAAATTTCATTCAATAAAAAGAGCATTTGAATGAAAGTAAACAGAAAGCAAACTTTAGTTGTCAGAAGTAGTGATTTGTTAATTCCGTTTTTCATAAACTATTAAAAAAACACATATCGGTATGTATATTTCGGTTGGTGTTTAGGTTTATTTTATTTGCAAACAAGGAGAATTTGACCGGTTTTTTGACCGGCCGGTCGAAAAATCTCGACCCGAACGGTGATCCGACCGATGCCGGTCGACCCGACCGGTTTCCATCTCTGACACCTAAAAAAAACATTTAGCTTTTTACGGTACTCATCACTGGGGAGGACGTTTCGGCATCCCCCCCAGGACAAATTTTCTTTCTTTTATGGGGGGACGACTATTTGTACTGGGATAGACATGTCTCCCCCATTCCCTCCCCTACTTCGCACACTGGACGTCGGTCTTAAACATAGCGAAGAAGTAATTTCTCCAGCATTTCTTCGCGTGTGTCCCTAAAGAAAAATTTTATGAGAGCCGGGCTCCTCAACGGGCCCCTTAAAACATGACGGGCCCCGGTATTTTGTACCTCCCTGCCCCCCCTCCCACTAGCCCTGGCCATAACAGTTTTTTAAGCCAAAATATCAGTTGTAAAAAAATTCAAATCTTCATTATACTCGTAGTATTACGCCGAAGCGTGTGACGAGTGGCCTGTCGCGTCTACTCGGCTTGGCGTCTAGGCAACCCAGCTACGAAGAAATTTCGCAGCGGTGGCGAGCAGCTGGCGACCTGGCGACACTGTGTCCGATTTAACCGGCCGGTAGATCGAACCTAGACCTTCCGCGTCGTGGAAATGCCTTTAATCATTATGCCAAGCGCTCGGTATTTTCAGTTCCCTCGCCGTGGAGTGGCGAGCTGTTAGCAGTAGAAGTGAATTTTTATTTTCGGCCTCGAAATAGTGAACATGGGCAACACAAACCACAGCGAGGCAAAAAATGTGGAAACAGCAACAAAACGATATTCATTAAGACGTGTTTATGACACTAGTACATGGCAAAAAGTTTAAGAGTTTGCACGGTCGCTGCACCTATTTACAGTAATAACTTGTTAACCTAACCCTTTTTTCAGGTTAATGGACAAGCACTTTTACCTCAACCAGCAAACCTAGCTGCTGCTTTAAAGTGTGTAGGGTTTGCAAGAACTCCTCTTCTCACTTATTACGGATGTTGGTGTGGGCCAGTTAATACTGGTGGAAATACTTTGGATGATGTAGATAGGTAAGCATGAAATGCTGCCAAAATGTCCAATTTAGTATCTTGATTACCCTTAATTGATTTCAATATTTTACGGTTTTCTGATAAAATGAATGTACGACTGTTTAATGAATTGTCAGCGCAGAGACCTTATTGTGGCTTTTTTTTTAATTACGTTGGTTAGCTCAGTTGCTAAGCGCACGCTATCGATGATGGAGATCTGGGATTCGATTCCCAGGCCGGTCAAATTGGCGCAGTACCGCTACGACGTTTCTTTGGAGCTGTGTTGCTCGAGCGCTAAGCCGCGGCGATGGGCCTTGCCCCTCGTTATTCGCTTCGGCGTAATAGCGCGAGTAGTATGAAGATTTGATGTGGTTTCTAGCTTTTAAACCTATGTTAATTGTGTACTTTAGCTGCTGCCGGGACCATGATTTTTGCTTCAGAAATGCTAGAAGAGCTCGTGGTAGATCTACAGCAGAGGCACTTGCAACTAAATACAGGCTCGGTTGTCACAGTGGGACTCTTTCGTGCAGTAAGTTTATATGCTTAGAGATGCCTGGTCTTCAATACAGGATTTGTCCCGTATTTTGTCAAAGAACGTAAAGACCTTAAATTTACCTGTAGCGCAACCTAGTGAGAGTTCATTTTTAAAAGTCAGGTTCACTAACACTGACAGTCGTTGACCATAGCCAGGAGTGAAGCCAGCGAAAAAATTGTGGAGGCAAATCACTAGTATTGCAAATATTAAACTGAAGGTGCGTTTACCGATACGCGACAGACGACAACGCGGCAAGACACAATTTTTCGTCGCACCCTGTTTGCTTTGTTTTACTATTTAGCGATCGTCCAAAATTCTGCGAAAACCTTCTACAGCCAGAACACTTACATTGTAATTTTTGTCACGTTGTCGCATGTCGCCTGTCGCGTATTAGTAAAAGCACCTTTACTGTGTTTCATAAGAATGTTTTCAGAATACTTTAGATTGAGATTTATCAAAAAAGAGGAAAAGCAGTGCTGCGATATCTCCTAGCTACGCCGCTAAACACAGCTTGAACCATAACTGATGAATCGGTGATTATTGGATTGGATTCGCTACACATTTATGCAAAAAAGTTTTTCATATGACAGCTGAAACTATTATAGAAATTAACAGTGTTGGAAGGTCTGCTTCTGAGGCTGTAATTTGGGGTTCGATTACGAGTCGGGTCAAATCAATGATTTTTAAATTGATATTCACAGCAACCTAAATTCAAAGAAACAGCGTGGAAAGCAAACCGGCCAGTTTACTTGTTGTAACGTTGGAAAAAACACTTAACAGACTATTTGGAAGCGGTAGACAGATGGAAAACTTAGAAGCGTGAACCAATTTTCGCAAGCTAAATGAGCCACCAGCCTACTTCAATAATTTCATCACAAGTGTGAATGAGGTCCAATCTCCTCTTGGCAGAGTGCTCAATAACTATGGCTAACTAGAGCTGTTTATTTACATAAAATTACTATAAAGCGTAAAAACCACTACAGCTTGTTTCGCCTATATGTCGGCCCTTCAGGTTGTATAGAGTATCTTATTCAAATAGAATCATTTGAATAAGATACTCTAAATCACCTGAAGAGCCGACAAAGGCGAAACAGGCTGTAGTGGTTTTTACGTTTTATAGTGATTTTATTTAAATAATTTCATCACATATTACTAAAATGGATTTTTACAAAATAACTTTTGCATTTTTTTAGGTGGTGGAGGTTTGGGAAGAGACCTATGTGAATGTGACACAGCATTAGCAATTTGCGCCGAAAGACACGAAAGGGATTACACAACCAGAAACATAGTGAACCCATTTTTAAGAGGACGACGATGTTAATTGTAAATAAATGAGTTTGTCACTGAGCAGTGTTCTTAAACCGTGGACTGTTGCGTTTTGTTTTTGCTAAAAATGATTGTACTAGTGTCTTAAAAAAGAAATAAGAAACGATGAGACGCATCTTTCGAAATTATTTGTAAAAATACACTATCTGGCGATTTAAAAACAAATACTGGTGTGTGGTGATTTCAAAAAAATATTGATTGACGATAGGGTATGGTCTAGTATGCTGCGGCATCAAAGTGAAAAGTAATTTCGCAGTCTAAAAAATTCAGAAGTGTTTGTAAGCACTCTTGACGATAGCTTTGTTGAGCATCGAACAAACAAAATCAAATCCAGAGCCCAATGCAGCTACCACTCGATCAACTCCAAACTTTTTCTTCATTTTATTTCAAGCCACTTAATTGCGGCTTAGGATTTTTGTTATAGTGAAGTACATGCATAGATAACCCAGTTGAGCATTGAACCCGCTAAGCCAGCTTCGGAACCCAATGCACCAACCACTCGGCCAACTCTATGCGCTGATCAACGCCAAACTAACGCGTGTTCAAAACAAAGTCGCATGAATGAACGATTGTGGTTGATTGTGATTAACGTTTTCTCTCTGTAGGTGGCAGTAAGTGAACATTAATAACACCAATTCGCATTTCTCTTAAATAAATCTAGAAACGTGTTTCGCGGCTAATGGCAATGTGTGCTGATAAAAAATTAAAGAAAAGGAATTAAGAATCACCATCAGAACATCATGAAAAAAAATAACTCCAAAATAACAGAAAATGTTTTAATTTTGTCAAGAAATCCTTTGCTATGCTACAAGACTGATTACTAGTTTTAGGTTAGTTTACTTGAATATTTATCCTCCTATCGCGAGAAAACGATCGAGGTCGCTTTGGAGTTGTCGGCCATCTGTCAACCACAACAAGATGGGGAAATTCCGCTCACTGCCTTTCCCAACGGCACAACAAAACAAACTTGCCGATTTGTTCTCCACATTGTCCCTTTAATGCTATACGCTATGCCAGTGTTTCTCAACGTGGGCCCGAGAATTTTTGAAATGGGTCTGAAGCTTTCATTGGGCCTAAATTAGGTCCCAAGAAAGAAGCGTGGCTGAAATTTACAATTTATCTGCTGAAGTAAATTTATGAGATTATAAACTTCGGCTCAAGTGAGTACAAACCAACTATACAACATAATTAGTCTTTTCGCAAATGTGTTTTTATAAATATAAATTTTATAATTTCTTATGTTATTAGGATAACGTTAAAGTGTCTTAATTCTTAATTTTTCTATGACGCTCATATTACTTTTATGATGTCATAGAGGTTGGTTTTTCCGCGATTGGTAGTTACACGTGGCTGGAGAGTAGAGCAGATGGGATGACAACTAGTAAGCGAATTCCAAAAAGCAGGCGTTTTTTTGCAGAATTTAAATGATCTGTAACCGAAGCAGATTCATTGTAGTTAAAAAAGCAATTAAATTGTTTTTTAAATAAAACAAGAGTAAGGAAGAAAGTAGAGTATTGTTATATTAATAAAAAAAACATTTTATGATGCTCGAAATTTGTGTTAAAGAAATTTGTGTTAAAGGTGTTAAAGGCTGAGTATTCTTTTTGACACTGAAAATGGCCCTCAAACGAAGAAAGGTAGAGAACCACTGCGCTATGCAATTTAGGCAGTGCAGATGTTATAAAAGGAAATTGCTGCGACATGTTTTTGTTGCGTAACTAATGACCCGCATTCTTAAGTTTTATGCTAGGACGATCCTGTCCTTGGTTGACCTGTTCTTAACTTGAAGAAAAAACTCAAAACTTGACGGAAACTACACCCAAGATTAGTGGGGCAGAACGCTTTTCGATTAAGCGATTGCCGATTCGTCGCAAAACGCACAAAAAAGTTCGTCCTCTTTAGGTCGAGCATCCTCTCCTAACCAAGCACAAGCGTCTCTGAGGCCAAGGACCTATTTTTTACTACCCCAGGTCATTTTCCAATCCGTTTCAGAACTAGCAATGATAGTCAAAACCAGTTAATTTATGGCAGTAGTTTACGCACGGGGGGGGGAGGGGGGTCAACCCCCCCCCCCACATTGACGATTTGAAAATAAATAAAAATCTTTCTTTTTGGGACGATCCGCCTTTTTTCATACAGAGTTTGCCCAAATTGCTGTCATGTTTTTTGCGCTATCCATCTTGCTTTTTAATCTCGAGAAACTTTCATTGTGATGCAATAATTCCGATAGTCAAACTTTTCTGGTGGGTTGCGCTTGAACCAACGACTAACACAAAATGCAAGCCAGGACAAAGTCAATGGGTATTGATAAAGCTGGAGTCGTGTTGTGATGTCCTGACTCCTGAAAAAAAACTGACTTGTACGAAGCATCATCAAAAGCGTAGTAAAAAAACTGACTATTGCACGAGGCATCATCAGCAAACTAAGACACTACGCGCCTTTGTCTGTGCTGAGAAATGTGTATTTTAGCCTTGTGTATTCGCACTTGCATTATGGTATATCTGCATGGGGAAATTCCGCTGCCAGGTATATTAACAAAATTCAAGTTCAGCAAAATTTTATTGTTAAGATTATCACAAAATCATCATTTTTCAAAACAGAACTCAATCCTCTATATCAAAAACTAAAGATGCTAAATCTAAACAACATCTACAAATTAGAAATTCTAAAATTTATGGGTAAATATCAAAACAACTCTCTACCAAATTGTTTTTTTATGCATTGCCTTCCAAACTGCACTCCTATCCAACGAGATTTGCTACAAGTGACAATTACTCTATGGCACGATTTAATAAATCAAAATCGCAACGCTCGATCCGCTATCAAGGACCAGTAATTTGGAATGAGCTACCAACTGAAATAAAAAATTCTGCGTGTAAAAATAAGAACAACTTCATAAAACGTGTGAAGGAATTTCTTCGTGTAAACCAATAATAGCCTACCAAGTCCATGTTGCTCGCAATTACTTAGAGTAGCTACGACTCAATAACCATTTCACTGTGATATTGCCGACATTATTCATATCTATGCTTGTGATTATTGTTTATGTGACTGTTAGTTTTCTTACACATTAAGAAAACTGTGAGAGGCTGTAGACTCGACGACCGTGCCAATTTCCCTTGGATTTGGACTATGGTCATTTCGCAGCCTCTCACAGGATTGACGACACTGTTTTTTTTTCGTTCGAAAATTGCATTGTTTATTTTTTGTTGGTAGCGTCTTTCCAAACAAAAATAAATTCACTCTCTCTCTCTCTGAAGCGATTGTTCTCAACGGCTATCAAGGCTGGACAACACAACGTTCCAGCGCAGGAGGTATTCTTGAAAGAGAATGGTTGCAACACAGGCGGATTTTCCGCTTGCGATGTCATTATTTTGAGTTAACCAAACCAGCCAGTTGGGGTTCACCAAAGACATCACTATCGGGGCGGGAGGTTTTGGGTTCAATTTCTGGGCCGGTACCGGCTGTTAGCTTAGAGGTCAAGCGCACAGACTATCGGTGCGGAAGGTCTGGGGCTTGATTCCGGGACCGGTCAAATCGGCACAGTGTCGCCAACAACTCGGCACCGCTGCGATGTTTCTGTGTTCCCAGTCGCTAAGTCGCGGAGATGACCCCCAGTGGAATATGCAAGGGAGGGGGCCGGCAGTCAACCCCCCTTGACGATTGCGAAAAAATGTATCATGTTTTTTCTGTTCTGTCCAACTTTCTAATTTAATCTCGCGAAACTTTCATTACGATGCGACATGCAACAATACCGGTAATCCAACTTTTCTGATGTGTTTTGCTTGAACTGCATTTTTGCCATTGATGCTGCTGCTGAGAAGCAGTTGGTAAGTAGGAGTTTCCGTGAACACGGTGTCTCTGCAGCAGCTATGGCTGCACACAATTTTTTTTTTAAATCAAATCAAATCTTCACTGTACTACTTCCATTAAACTCGCTGCAGTACCGAAGAATGGCAGCGTGTGGCGGGGTCCGACCCCGGGTCTTAGCGCTTTGGCAACACAGATCCGAAGAAACGTCGCAGCGGTGGCAAGCCGTTGGCTACACTGTGTCTGATTTGACCGGCCTGGTAATTGAACCCCAAATCTTCCGCATCGATAGCGACATCTGTAACACTACGCTACAACCGTTCGGTTTGATGAAAAATTATTATAAATGTTAAAAATCCATAGTGATTGTATGCGACACCGAGCAATGCAAGCACGACATGGGCCGGGTGTACACTAACGCTTAGTGCACGAAAAAGGGTTACCGGTTATCATTTTTTTCGTCCTTCCAGACTCATCAGGTGCACAACTACGAGAGCCAAAGCTACCTCCAAGCTCCAACTAAACTAACAAAAATCGAAGCTTATTATACAGTTTGCTAATCAGAAGGGCGCGGCAAGACAAAAAGCGCTCGAGGACCAAAAATCCAAGATTTCGTTTAACTGTAGAAGCACGGCGAAGCAGAATGCGCTCGTGGGTTAGTTTTAAACCACGCAAATAGTTAATAAGCATCATGCGCGCGTAATTAGTGAACTGCGGAAATCGAAGTCGAATAATCCGAAATTATATACAAAGCACCATACAACCTCGTGAATTAAGTTCAACAAAATAATTTGGGAAGCAAAAAGCGAAGCCAAAGAACACACTGTTTTTTGATTTTTGACTGTAGTATTTACTATCAACCAAGGCCAACAGTACGTCGCGTAAAAAAGCAAATTAAGTTATCTGCAGAAATCGAAGCCAGAATCATCTACGAAGCTACATAGAAACTCGTGAATTAAGTTTAACAAATTTTATAGAAACTCGTGAATTAAGTTTATCAACAATAAACAATAAATTATAGTAACTTGGGAAGCAATAAATGAGGCCAAAGAACATTATTTTAACAACTATAGTATTAACTATCAACAAAGACCAAGACTACGAACAAAGGCCAAAAACTGCCCGGGATAATCGAAAACCAACAAAGCTCATGTTTCGTTTCATAGGCACGAACGTATGGAAACAGAAAGGCACAAGAACCTCCTATAAAAGTAGGTTCAGCCCAGTGAGGCGAAGCGAGCCGGTCTCACTGTTTTTGACCGCCATTGTCATGACGTTTCAACCGCTGGCGACATTCACCAACGTGGCCACCAATAGTTCAATGCACGAGAAACTCATCAGGCGAAAAGCTGTGGACTCAAGTAGCAGAGAATAAACATTGTACTCTGAATTAGACAACGCAGCAAGAGTGCTCAACAATGAAGGCGGCGAGTAGTGCATCTAAATTGACACTGCCTGTGACGTCACATCGTGATGACGTAGTGTTACGTAGTATTTTACGTCATCACGATGTGACGTCACTGAAACCCCCCACTGAAAAATCTTGCGGACAACACTGGTTTTAGGTCAATTTCTCGATTCAGCAAACGAACATGTTTTCTAGTGAAGAAACAGAAGCTTATTCTTCAAGCTAGGAGAGTCACGAATGTGGACGGTGACTATATAAAATTCAACACAGTTACGCTGCAATGATGGTAATTGTGTCTCTTTGGTAAAAGTGCAATTATCCATACGCGACAACGATTATAAAGTAAGCAAATGTAGCAACTTGTATTGTTTTGTAAACAGGAAAATAATACTAACTATCATAGGTTTGAAAAACAGCTGTTGCGTTTTCTCTGCCAAACCCGTATCGGTAACCCCTGGGATCATTATTTCTATATTTTTAAGGTGGATTTTGACGGAGTTCTAATGACGGTCGAGAAATTGCTGTTGCTGTCATTCACTTCGTCAACTTGTTTTATCTGGATTAAATGATCGTGTTATGACAACACGCGTTAAGCATAACGATTAAAACTGTTTTAGCTTAGATTAAAAACGACACGAAGTTGGACCGACAGGATGTTAAGATTTCCGTCAACAAAAAATTTTCGTTGTTATATAACTTCCCATTTTCCGTTCTTTTGTATTTTTCCTTGATCATTTAGAGGAAGTTTGACCAAACGACGGCGATGACTTACTTCTTGATAAGTCACCAAGTTCCCACTGCTACAGTTGGTATAAAACACACAGTAAGCGGATTGTTGGTCATCAGAGCACTTTGGAGTGGTAATGACACCTCTGAAAGTATTCCAGAAACAACTGAAAGTACCCCAGAAGTTTAATTTGTTAAAAAGTTTACAGTAAGTTTTTATTACTATACTGACGACGTATAGTGGCAGTTTTGGCCAAAACTACAAATCAAGATCCTTGGAAGTGCAGGGTCAGTGTGGACCAGCTTTAGATGAAAAATTCTTGCAGTGTCAGAACCGGGTCTAGAAGGGCTCGATACTGGCAGCTCCCTTGTTAATGTCGATACCAGCAAACGCTGTAAATGCTGGCTACGTAACAATACGAGTTTGAAATATTTAATCAATGCGCTGCTACCAGCTGTAAAATCACGACGGTCAAATCGTTCCCTTCTCCCACGCCCCAAAACAAAAATTCTGGATTTGCCTTTGCTGGGTGCACAGTTGCGGAGGATGCGAATTGGTGTCACGGTTCAGCGAGCATATTACACAAGTATAAATTGACTTTTTCATTAACTTTTGCTTGTAGGAAGTTTTCAGCTTCTGCAGTAGCAAGTGCGTGAATAAGACTAAAAATGTTGGGACAGACGAGCACGCACTTTCCAATGATCTTACTTTTGTTATCTTTGCATACTCTTTTAGTAAGTACAGCATGATTTAATAGAAATTCTTGTATAGGCCTACGACTTCTATAATAGTTGGGGTGCCACAGGGGAGATTGCAAACTAGAATAGGCCAGGGACTACAAGGATTACGGCATCTCGTAAGAATATTTTAAGGATTTTTCAGATTAGGGCTTGTCAAAAAGTGGGGGCCAGTCGGTTGGTGACGTGGCCAGGGGGTGGGCAATGGAGCTCTCTCCCGCTTTTTTCACGAAATCTAACCCGAGGTATCTTTGAAACATTTTTATAAAATGACGTAATCTTTGGCATATAGTGTGGCCCCCAAAATTTTTCGCTGGCTACGCCTTTGGCCCTGTGCCCCACCTCCCCATTGCCTTAAGCTAGGCCACTTCCTTGCAGTATACGCAAAGTAAACAAATTATGTTTCAACTACATGCCTAACCTCATCAAAAGACATAAACACTGGCCATAACAGTTTTTTAAGCCAAAATTTCAGCTGTAAAAAATTTAAATCTTCGTTATACTTAAAGTATTACGCCAAAGCGTGTGACGAGTGTCCTGTTCCGTCCACGCGGCTGAGCGAGTATAGGCAACATTGCTCCGAAAAAATGTCACAGCGGTGGTGAGCAGCTGGCGTCACTGCGTCCGATCTGATCGGCCCGGAGATCGAACCTCAGACCTTTCGCGCCGTGGCGAAGCCTTTAATTACTATGCCAAAATGACCGATAATTCAGTTGTATATTTTCTTCATTTAGCTACTCATCTCATGACCATTAGCAAAAGTATCCTGACCATGGGCAGCGACCCCATTGAGACTTTGCACAATAAAAATTTAGTAGCGCAAAACATTGCTTCTCTGAAGTGCTTGCACTGCAAACGTAGTTTACCACTAGGAGTGATGGTCCACATTACGGAGTCGCACAAAGTCAAGTCTTTATTATCCGAAGAGCGTAACGAACGGCGGAGCCCATCTCGGAGTTTTAGCGATTGGGCAACCCAGCTTCGAATTCCAAAGAAAAATCCCAGCGGTGGCGAGCTGTTAGCAGTAGAAGTGAATTTTTATTTTCGGCCTCGAAATAGTGAACATGGGCAACACAAACCACAGCGAGGCAAAAAATGTGGAAACAGCAACAAAACGATATTCATTAAGACGTGCTTATGACACTCGTACATGGCAAAAAGTTTAAGAGTTAGCACAGTCGCTGCACCTATTTACAGTAATAACTCGTTAACCTACTAAGCCTTTTTTCAGGTTAACGGACAAGCACTTTTACCTCAACCAGCAAACCTAGCTGCTGCTTTAAAGTGTGTAGGGTTTGCAAAATCTCCTCTTCTCACTTATTATGGGTGTTGGTGTGGGCCTGGTAACAATGGAGGAAATACTTTGGATGATTTAGATAGGTAAGCATAAAATGCTGCCAAAATATCTAATTTAATATCTTGATTACCCTTAATTGATTTCAATATTTTACGGTTTTCTGATAAAATGAATGTACGGCTGTTTAGTGAATTGTTAGCGCATTGACTTCACTATTTTGCATTACTTTTAATTACATTGATTTCTGCTCCTTTAACAAGTATTAATTGTGTACTTTAGCTGCTGCCGGGACCATGATTTTTGCTTTAAAGATGCTAGAAGAGTTCATGGTAGATCTGTAGCAGAAATATTTGCAACTAAATACAGGCTCGGTTGTCACAGTGGGACTCTTTCATGCAGTAAGTTGATATGCTTAACTAGGTCTGGTCTTCAAAATTTCAATACAGGTTTTGTCCTGTATTTTGTCTAAAAGACCGTAAAACTCACCTGTAGCGCAACCTAGTGAGAGTCATTTATATGAGGAGACAGGTTCACACAGATTAACAATGGTTGACCACAGCCGAGAGTGAAGCCAGCGAAAATATTAGTGGGGGCAAATCACAATATGCCAAATATTGCATAATTATATTAAACACAAGGTGCGTTTACCGATACGCGACAGGCGACAACGCTACAGACGATAACGTGACAAGCGACAATTTTTCGTCGCACCTTGGTTGTTTTATTTTACTATTTAGCGATCACGCGAAAATCTGTGAAAACCTTCTACAATCACTTACTGCACATTGTAATTTTTGTCACGTTGTTGCATATTGCACGTCGCCTGTCACGTATCGGCAAGCGCACTTTCAGTGTATTTCACTAGAAAGTTTTCATAATACAGTACTTCAGATTGGGATTATCAAAAAAGAGGAAAAGCAGTGAGGCAATATCTTTCATAGCTACGCAGCTAAACACTGCTTGAGCTATAGGTGCTTGTTGGATTGGATTCGCTACACATTTATGCAAAAAAGTCATCACATGACAGCTGAAACTATTATAGAAATTAACAGTGTTGGAAGGTCTGCTTCTGAGGCTGTAATTTGGGGTTCGATTACGAGTCGGGCCAAATCAATGATTTTTAAATTGATATTCACAGCGACCTAAATTCAAAGAAACAACGTGGAAAGCAAGCCGGTAAGTTTACTAGTTGTGACGTTGGAAAAAACACTTAACGGACTATCTGGAAGTGGTAGACAGATGGAAAACTGAGAAGCACGAGCCAATCCAGCCTACTTCAATAATTTTTATCACATAATAAATATGCATTTTAACAAAATAACTTTTGTGCTTTCTTAGGTGGTGGAGGTTTGGGAAGAGACCTATGTGAATGTGACACAGCATTAGCAATTTGTTCCGAAAAACACGAAAGGGATTACACAACCAGAAACATAGTGAACCCATTTTTAAGAGGACGACGATGTTAATTGTGAAGAAATGACTTAGTCACTGAGTAATGTTCTTAAACCGTGGACCGTTACGTAGGCTAATGTTTTTGCTAAAAATGATTGTACGAGTGTCTTAAAAAAGAAATAAGAAACGATGAGACGCATCTTTCGAAATTGTTTGTAAAAATACACTATCTGGCGATTTAAAAACAAATACTGGTGTGTGGTGGTTTCAAAAAAATATTGATTGACGATAAGGTATGGTCTAGTACGCTGTGGCATCAACGTGAAAAGTAATTTCGCAGTCTAAAGAATTCAGAAGTGTTTGTAATGAGGATGACCTAGTTCAGCATCTAACCAATAAAATCAGATCCAGAGCCCAGTGCGGCGGCTGCCAC
This sequence comes from Trididemnum miniatum, assembly GCA_964006365.1. Classification (NCBI taxonomy): domain Eukaryota; kingdom Metazoa; phylum Chordata; class Ascidiacea; order Aplousobranchia; family Didemnidae; genus Trididemnum; species Trididemnum miniatum. The sequence goes on along the minus strand of OZ023233.1, from coordinate 7,822,865 downwards.
TAGATAAAACTAAAATACAAATTTCTTTTATATTTTTTTTTTCAAGCCGCAAAATTGCAGCTTAGGCTTTTATGTTAGTGAAGTATGCGCATCACGGAAAATGACCTAGTTGCGAATCGAACCTACAAAGTCACTTTCGGAGCCCAATGCGCCAGCCACTCTGCCAACTCCAGGTTCAAAACAAAGTCGCATGAATGAACGATTGCGGTTGGTTGTGATTAATGTTTTCTCTCTCTAGGTGGCAGTAAGTGAACATTAACGACACCAATTTGCATTTCTCTTAAATGAATCGAAAAACGTGTTTCGCGACTAACGGCAATGCGCATTGACGAAAAAATAAAAGAAAAGGAATTAAAAGAAAAGAAAAAGAAAAGAATCACCATCAGAACATCACAACAGAAAAAAAAATTACTCCCAAATAACAGAAAATCTCCTAATTTTGTCAAAAAATCCTTAGCTATACTGCAGGACTGGTTACTAGTTTTAGGTTAGTTTAGTTGAATATTTATCCTCCTATCGCGAGAAAGCGATCAGAGTGGTATTAATTACCGAGTTCACTCAGAAATTGTGGGCCATCTGTCTACCACAACAAGATGGGGAAATCTCGCTAACTGCCTTTCCCAACGGCACAACAAAACAAACTTGCCGGCTTTTTCTCCACACTGTTCCTTTAAAGCTCAGCGTCAAGCAGGGAAGCTGTGAATACCAATTTTAGAGCCATTGGTTTGACCCGACTCCAAATCAAACCCGAGTGCACAACTCCAGAAACTGATGCTCATATCTCTTGGCCAACAACACTGCTTATAAATGTTTATTGGGTTGACATAGGTTTCAGTATTGGGCTACAATTATGGTTTTAACCAATTGCATTGTTGAAGTAGCCCAATTTAAACACAAAGCTCAAGAGCAGTGTTTCCTCCAGGGAAGTCGGGACGGAAAATTTCCCGGGAAATTTGGGGCTTTGACATTTCCCGTTTCCCGGGAAATTTGTGTCGAGATCCCGGGAAATTTTTTTACGTTAGTAAGGGTTTCAGTGGTACTGATAGCTATCATTCCGACATAAAAACGCATTACCGCAAGTTAAAATTTTTTTTTTGCTTACCGGTACTAAAAATTTATTTTTCAAAGTTCGCAAAATTTTTTGAAATGAAATGGATGTGAGATCAAAATGTTTTCCTCAATTTGTCGAAAAAAATGAATAACTCAAACTAAGTTTGTCAAAACAACCTAACAAAATGCTAAAAATTAGATCTGAAATGCTAAAAATCAGAAAAAATGGCAGAACAATCAAGCTCGGGAAAATTTCCCGAGAATTATCGGGATCCCGAGGATTTTTTGAAAATTTTCCGTTTTCCGGGAAGTTGAAAATCCAAGAAAAAGGGAAACCTTTTGGACGGACGCCTCAAATCGACAGTTTTACAATGAAAGCAAACATTACGCTAGCCATTCTCCAGAAGCGTAGCGAGAAATTTTAAAATGGGAGCATATGTACAAAAGCTATTAAAAGAGTCTGGCATATTTCAGTTACTGAGCAACATCTGTTTTTTTTTACTAAAAGGCAAAGTGAAAAAGGGAGGCCATGGCGCAGTGTCCTTAAACACGCTCCTACCATTCTCAAATGAATGCCCGTTACAAATATCAATAAAGAATAATAATCGACCGCTGTTAGTGGACATTAAAGACAAACGACACACAGACACTGAACCCTTCGTTTGCACTTGCCGCTTGTGCCGAGCGTATGGCGTGCAAGCTGCAAAACTGTTTTTCAAATTTTCAGGATGACCCGATCAGGAATAGAACCTAATCTCACGGCTATACAACAGTCGTTAATATAATCGATACACGAAGTAATTAACGCTTGCTTTTTGTGAAAAACACACCGTAAGTACTGTATTTATCAAAGAAATCTCAAGCAAAGATTCAATAGTGATTAAAATTGACTGATTTGTTTTTCTTTTTGCAAAATTCCTATCAGCTTGATTCGTTGCTGGTATTGCAGTTTAGTAAGACCAGCAGAAATGGTCAATGGTTTTTCAGTAAAGCAGCTCTATAATCAGGGTTACCATTTCGTGCTTATTTCTAAGATTTGTGCTTATTTTCAAGGGCAATGTCTTAGAATACGTGAATATGCTTATTTCTAAAAACCGTGCTTATTTTTGAGTTCCGTGCTTATTTTTGATTTTTTAGTGGAAAAAATAGGATACTGCGGACGTGAAGATCTTTTTTTTTTTGGTCTTCACCAATTTTTAGTGGAAAGACAGGACTTTGTTGACGTGAAGATCTTTTTTTTTAGTCTTCACCGGTTTTTAGTGGATTCACAATAAAGAGCTATTGACTTTTTGGTAACCTAACTGCAGCGTGCTTGTTTTTTGGTGTGGTCCGGTGGTAACCCTGTCTATAGTGCTTTAAACTGCGTATTTCAAAATCTAAAAAGTGTATATAGTTATGAGTGCAAGACGGATTTGTTCAGTGTAAATTTTGTATTACGTTCAGAAAAGGTCGTTTTTATAAAAATGAATTTTTCGAACACTCAAATTTGGTAAGAAAATTAGGCCTTTTGTTGAAGTCAGGGCCGTTGAGAGTCAAGCGCGGGTCCGGTACCAAAATTTAATCCGGGCCTCCGGCAAGGTGACAAAAAGAATGGTCCGCCAAAATGATAAAAGAGATGATTTGCCCGAGGAGGTACTTCGTTATATCGAAATTGATTAGCAACTAAAACATGGCCTATAAAATTTTTGACAGGTAGTGGTTACTGTTCAGCTATCCTCGTTGAAATATAGCTACTGGTAACTCTCAGCACAGCAATATATTATACCTTTAAAGACCACTGTTGTTGATCTGCAAAAAACATCGGACTATAAGCAGAAGCGTCGTGCAACCAAAAAAATTAGAGGGGCTTGAGTAACAACTTAAACAGATTTGCCGATTGCAACTTTTGTAAAAGCCGTATTTAGCCGTTCAGCTTTGAATAACATCACGAAAAAAGAAAAGCCACAGAAAAAGGTACCAAATATGTGGTGAGAAGCTACAGGAAAAGATGCCATATCATCAATAGCAAAATCTCAAACCGTAAAACTGTGTGGTCATGTAAAACACTCAAAAGCAGGAATTAGCAAAATTTGTATCGAAGGAAAAGTGGTGGTAAAAAGAAATGGAGGAAAACAATCAAAACGATGGCAAGATAACATACATGACTGGACAGGTCTTAGTTTATCATCTCTCAACCAAACTGTTATATGAAATGAAATGTTGTGTGGTTTTATGGCGCTTTATAACTACCAAGGTCCTTTAGCGCCAGGACTAAATTTTGTCAAGAATTCACTGACGTATTTTTATTCTCTGTTCATTTTCATTATCCGCGCTGCACTTAATTGCTGAGCGTTTAGCAAGTGTAACAGCAGATGCCAGTTTTAAAGTCTTTGGTTTGACCCGACTGACAGTAGAATCCAGTCTACCAGCTTCCAAAGCGACCGCTCGTAACCACTCGCAATCGGTGGAAACAAATCTTTTATTTTGATGCGCAATTTGCTGTAAGCGGAGGAAGCGATTGATACCCCAAATTTTTGAATAAAAAATTAAAATATGCGCAATCAGTGGGGCCGCCCCGATTTAGCGAGGGGGGCATGGTTTAGGTTTGGGGGGCGTAGACACCTACGAATTTTTTCGGTTTTCATTTCACGTAAAAAGCACTAGTTTTAGCGCACTTTCGTATCGAAAAATGACATACCGGTACCTGCGGTGAGTACAGTCACTATTATAGTATCAGCAACGATGGAAACCTGACAGCTTGGCGTTAGAGTGTCAGTTTCAGTGTTGGTGTGTTGAAACCCAGATGTCGGGTTTCAGTTTTGGTTTGGTTTCACAGCTATTGAAAAATAGGTATTAGTTTCGGTTTCAGTTTTGCTTACGCACAGCTTCCGTTTCTGGGTTTTAGTTTCGGTTTAAGTTTTATCAAAGAAAGCTTTTTTATTTTGAATACGGTTTACTTAAGTGCTCTACTTCTTAGCGTTTTCGTTATATTACGATAACAAATAGCAGCTCAGATGGCCGAGTGAGGAGAGCAATTGCTTCAGAAGTTGTCGACTTGGATATAATTCCGAGTCCGGCGAAACCAAAGATTCAATAATTAGTATTCACAGCTTCTCTTTGACGTTCAGCATTAAAGAAACTGTCCGGGTAATGATGGTGATGACAATTTTTAAAACCCAAAACCTTAGAAAATTTTGAACCGGTTTTAGTTTCAGTTTCGGTTTTGATGTTTCAACAAAAAAACGTTTTGGTTCAAGTTTAGGTTTTCAAAAATTTGGCTGAGTAGGTGTCAGTTTCAGTTGGAGTTTCAAAAATTTCCTTTAAAACCGGGTTTTTAGGTTTAAGGTTTAGGTTTGGGTTTCCACCTTTGAGTATAAGGCAATACAAAAATATTTTAGTCTCCTATGTCTAAGAGCAGAAGCTTGGCTAAAATAAGATGAAGGAGGCTGTAACCATTATTAGTTTTGGCGCGTTTAAATGGGATGATGAATGGGTGCGTTCTATAACCTTCAACAACGCATCCAAAGGTTTTCTAAATTCTAACTACAGATCAAGAAACTAACTTTACACCTGAGTCGAAGCGACTGATTGAAGCAAAAATTGATCAACAAAAAATGGAATTTAAAGTATAAGAAAGGGGAGGAGGCGGTTGAGATGAACGCGAAATAACAATGGCTAAATTTTTCATTTTTTTAAGTTTCAATTTTTAAATTATAAAGAAAAACAAACCTCAGAAAATCTGGGGGGCCCGCCTCTCTTATTCCTGGGTCCCAATAGCATAACGCCTCTGACTATTACTGATCAATTCATAGTGGTACCAGTAGGCTATTAGGTTAATTATTCCAATTAAGAGTAAACTGGTAAACGAGCGTTTTGCATAATTTAATAAAAATTATTTCCTCTCCGAGGCTTTTTTTTTACCCCCATTTTGATGTAGACATGACCAGTAGCGCATACGCAGGGGGATCCTATGCGCGCCCCCCCTCAGGCCTTTTTCGATGCATATTAAAACAAGTTAAAGGGTGTGGTCAATGGTTATGATAAGATAGCAATAACACATCTAAAACAGCAGCGGCGATACTCCAAGATACCACACCGCATTATGTAGTCGTAACACAGTTAAGACTTTTTTGGTTGGTAGGCTACTTTAGCTGTGGCGCTAACTGGGGGAAAGGGCTAGGCTAGTACCCTTGCTGCTGTGGTGAGTGGTATTATCGGTAAGTGGTGGCAAGTGGTGACTTTGTCTGCCTTCAACCAGTCAATAGTTGCTTTTTCAAGCTTTTTACGAAATTTTTTACGCCCGGCATTCTCCAAATTTGGGGCCCCTTAAAAATTCCGGGCCCAACACCAAAGGTATTCCCTAGAACCCCCTCTCAACGGCCTTGGTTGAAGTTACAGCTTTTTAAAAACCGATGTATTTCAGAATATTTTACGAGAATTATATCTTGCCTAGGTGTTTGTATAAGGCTGTACTGCAGGTTACTTGAAATAATTTTAGCGAGTCACTTTTTCTGACTAAAGTCTCTATCTTTAAAATAACCTTTGAGGAAACTCCAAGCTTGTTTATTTTGCCGACTTGATTCTCACGCCTCGAGACCCACCTGTTCGTGTGAAGTCAAAACCGCAAACTCTTGACTGGACGACTTTGAAATTATCTACTGCTGGTGCCGGTATGTAATTAAGCAATTCTAATAATCATAAAATCGGTTTCAAATCACCTGAAAACTTTTGAGACCGACGTATTATTGTACCAATGCTGCAAAATAGCTCGTGCTTTGCTTGGTCACCCCGTTACCTTGTCATTAACTGCTGCTAAAATTAGACAACAAATTTTACGAAAAGTACCTTTACAGTACGAGACGAATAAGGTGACCAGACTATAATAAGCTACAAAAAAATATAGGACTTAAGGCGATATACCATCATAATTTATGCAACAAATAAAATGCCAATCAAAGTGCATTCTCCAAAACCAAAAGTGTTAAAGTTGCTTGTGCGTCTGCTGCATTAATTTCAAAAAAACGCTTTCTATTGAGCTTAATGCCGCTAAGGCTTACTGACTTTTTTGTAATTTTGGCTTCCCCAAGAGTTAATTAATTAATAGTCATTATTGCTATCCAGAGCAGTGATTTTTTTAAGTTTTGGCTGGAGGAACCATTAAGCAATTTTAAATGACCGCCAATTGAATTTATTACGTGAAACAATGCTTTCTAAACTATTACAAGAAGCAGATTTTGAGAGACCGCTGGACAATTTTAAGAGACCATTTCGGTTCCTCAAAGCGCCTTAAAAAAAACACTGATCCAGAATATTAAGACATTTTGTAATTTCGAACCTAATTTGGATTCTTAGTCGAGCCAAGCAGAAGACTTTTAACTTTTCTGGCTAGTTCTTAACTGACTAAGAGTTTCATGGACTGCTGCAAGTGTAAACAAACAATTGCATACTTAGCTAGTCACGTAAATAGGGGAGAAGCCACGGCTCTGAATACGTGTTTTTAAAGCGTTTTTATAAAACAGTCCTACTGCGAACGGCGATCTTTGACCAATTGTGTTTTGGTATCCTCTGAACTTTCCGCTCGTTGCGTCTGCACGCTCAACATTATTTACAAAAAACGAATCCAGACGAGGGAAATAATTGCCCCGATCCCCACTGCCCAATATTGTGAGCTTCAATGTCAATGCATTATTACGCTCGAACCCACCCTCCAACACAAAATTCATGAATCCGGCCCTGCATTTAATCTTTTTTTTCAAGTAGTTAAGAACACTTTTTGGTCGGGACACTGGGTTATTGATTGAGTGGGCTCAGTGCTGCCAGTTACATAACACCACAATATTACTATACTGCAGTTGCTGTTGGTAACTTTGCTGCCTAGGTTAAATTGCAAAGACAAAAACATAAAAGCTAACGACACCTTTTTGCCATTGTTAAGTAAAAATAGCCAATTGTTCGGTAATTGTAGTTTCTTCTATGAGTAACCATAGATGTACCGGAAATTGGAAATTTGATGCTAAACTGATTTGCACTTCAAATTCTTATTAAACCTTGTTAATATTTTAACCTTGTTAAAAAACGGTATCTCAAATTTTAATAAAATTTTCTAGCTGGAAGGTATACACTGCACATATTCGTACTAAAATGTAGTATTATGATACATTTCTGCTTTAATTGAAAACTATTTTATTCAAAAATTTGCAAGGGACAAATTAATGTTTCGACTATAACAAAAGTCTCGTCAGCCTTGCTACGCACAGCCAATCCAGGCTAAACTCATTCCAGACTGTAAAGACTCTGTTTTTGCATTGCTTTACCTGGACATCTTGACTTCATCTCTTTTCTAGGTTGTGCCCTATTTTTAGCTGGCGACTGGCCCCAAACAACGATACCCAATGAAAGAGCCTATAACTACTAACCCCAAACTAAGTTACCGGTAGTCTAACTAGCCCACATCACTAGAAGCCCCCATGGCAACCCACTCATTTGCAGCTGCAGATGCTGCACTGATGAGACCATAATAAGGTCGAAACGCGTTTGCAGCTGCAAATGAGTGGGTTGCCATGGGGGCTTCTAGTGATGTGGGCTAGTTAGACTACCGGTAACTTAGTTTGGGGTTAGTAGTTATAGGCTCTTTCATTGGGTATCGTTGTTTGGGGCCAGTCGCCAGCTAAAAAATAGGACACAACCTAGAAAAGAGATGAAGTCGAGATGTCCAGGTAAAGCAATACAAAAAAGAGTCTTTACAGTCTGGAATGAGTTTAGCCTGGATTGGCTGTGCGTAGCAAGGCTGACGAGACTTTTGTTATATTTTATTCAAGTTTTTCGTTCTTTTCCAATGTCTTGCTTAACTACAGCGATAGACCAAATTCAATGCCAAAATGGACTTTTATTCCATGCAATACAGCCAAAAAAGCAGCTAAAAGTGTTGTACCGGTACTTAAACAAACGTTTCAGCTTGGTGTTGGTGCCATGGTCAACGCCTAAGCATACAGCAATCTGGGATATTAAAGGCATGATGCAGCGAGAAGAAAAGGGAAACAGGACTGGAAAAAGCTTTGGACATGATTGTGTTAAAGAGGCAGAGTGAAAGAGATGTGTAGTTGTAGGTTTTATTTTTGCTTGGGAAGTACGTACGTAAATAACATATTTAGCATGTGGAATACACTTTAAGATCGGGTTTGAGCTGTTGAATGAAAAAGAACTAAAGGAAGAGAAGTTTGCATTTATCTGGGGGAATGGATGTGGATTTGTGGGTTGCGAAATCTGCTTCATGATAGGGATTGATTATGTTTGCATGGGCTGTTCAAGTATGCATCCATATTCAATCCAAAATCCACCATGAAAAAGTTGTTTTTTCTTCAATTTTTATTATTAAGAGTTGTAACGGCAGAATTCTATTCTTAATTTTATTTACAAAAAATACCCCACGACAATACGAACGTTCTCAGTTTCGGTGATGCAAAACTTCAATATGACGCTGTAAAACATGAATCAAGGGGAAAATTAATAAATTAAATTAAGAAATGAGATAACCGTCGGCGACGTAAATACTTTATTATTACGTTAATACTTTAATAATATTATTATTTCAGCAAAAATAAATAGAATTTTGAGCAGTGACTGGGCATAACAATATTTTTGCAAAACTGTATGAACGGCTGTGCAATTCGTTGAAACTATTTCAAAAACATATGAAGAAGTGGGGATAGCAATAAAAAACTATTAAAAATTATAAACTTCTGGCTTGCAAGAAATTTCCAAATTAACAAATCGCGTTTTGGCAACTCTCGAGCCCGCTGACAGTGCAGCCTTGTTGCCTTCGGTCAACCACTCCAATTTCTCAACTGTGCCAATTAAAGAAGCAAAAATTATCTCTCCTACTTCTAAGGTGGTTCAACTTGAACCAAAGGACTTCTGGGTACTGTATCTTACTCAATGTTGATGGCAAGCTGAAAACAATCATACGTTGATTATACTCGCTGTATTTCGTCGAAGCGCGCCACGAGTGGCGGTGCCCTGATCACCTCCGCGACTTACCGTTTCAGCGGCACAGCTTCGAAAAAATGTCCCCGTGGTGGCGAGCCTTTGGCGACATTGTGTCAGGTTTGATCGGCCCAAGAATAAATCCTGAACCTCCCAAACAGATCAGTAAAATTGAAAATTGATTAATGTACATCATTGCCGGCAGGTAAAACAATATTGTTTATACTGTTTTAAATTATTATATTTTGTGGCGTTTACGTTCAATCAAAGCATATCGTAAACAAATAAAGCACAAACTATTAAAAAAACTGTCATAATGTAAACAATCGCTGCAGTGATTACACTGATTAGGTCAGCGATATTCGTCATCAGTTGCATCACTGTCACAATAGTGAGGTCATAGGTCAATTCCAACTCGCGCTGTCTTGTCTTCCGTTTGATAATTGCTACTAGCAGCAAGGTCTGATGGAATTAAAATAGTAACAACGACATCATTAAAAATGCGCTTTTAGATTTTTGAAAATCGATAAAATTGTGGAAGAATATACTTTTTTTACAGCCTAAAACAAGGCCTAGTCTGAAAGCTTGTCATATTTTTTTCTCCTGGTAACCATGCGTGAATAATTATACTTGGGGTTATACAAAAGAAGCGAAATCGAACCGCGCAATTTTGCTTAATTCTCATAAACCTCAAACAAATCTAAACAACTTGTCGATGACGTCACTAAACTTGATTCTGCAAAAATTCTAGCTGAACTCCCCCAGGTACCGCCAAGGATCGCAAAAAAACAAACCTGGGGGTCCCCAGAAGGAATACCAAACAATTCAATACATACCTTCTCAGTAGGTTGCGCAGAAAGAGGCCTAGCCTAAGAGCCTAAAGGTGCAATCACACCAACTGAGACGTTGAGACCTTTGAGACATTGTGTAAGTTTAATTTACTATAACATCACATCTCAATGACTTTGCGCGGTTGTGATGTCATGATAAGACAAACCTGCACAATGTCTGAAAGGTCTCAACGTCTCAGTCAATGTGATCGCACCTTATAACTTTATGAATAAAAGGTTTCCAAGGATTAGAAAGGAGGAGAATCACTGACATAGACGAAAAGGAAACTTTTCCTGTTCTTTTTAATCATTTCAATTTCTTTCTTTTCATTTTGATGACAATTATTTGAACATGAATTCCAAACCTACGGACCCTGTTTTAGTAACCGGGCAACAATTAGATACCGGTAGTTGTTATTAGCTGATATTTACACCGTATTACAGGTATATAGCGCTAACTTACCCCTTAGGGATCATGGATCATTGGTTAAAAATCCTTGGCTTAAAAGAAGATATTTCAATTTTCTTTGTTATTTTTGTGAGAAGTTTTGAACTTCAGAGATGTTGTCAACTTATTATAATTACCATTTGCAAGTAAAGTTTGTAAACCACAGATTTCGGGGTGTTATCATTGTTCCTTCTGGTCAAATATTTACAGAAGAGCTTTTTACAATCTGTAATTCATCCTTTTGTAGCTCTTGATTATCAGTTAAAAAGGAATGACTTTGATATGACTCTAATACGATATAATCTCTCAAATTTAAGCTTGTTACGCAGCCATCCAAAGGTCAGATTTCTAAGGTAAAAACTTTAAATTAATTCTATGGTAATTTTTCAAGCTTTTATTTTTTTCAAGTCTAGCAATTTCGTATGTGACCTTGACTAGAGTTTTGCTTTTTTTGAACTCAAGTAACCGCGAAGTCCGATACCTTGATAAAAGTCGTTGCCAACAAGAAGCCGGCAGCGGGAACGAATTCATGATTTCCGTCGAGCTGGGGGGAGAGCAACTTCTATAGTTTTTACGGCACATATCCGGCCGGTAGGTGTAGTGGGTTTAAGACACTACTGTCGGTGGGTAAGGTCTGTAGTTCGATTCCAGGGCTGGTGAAATCGGGCACTGCGTTGCCAACGGCTCGCCACCGCTGTGGCGTTTCTTTGGAGCTATGTGGCCCTGGCGCTAAGTCGCGGAGATGGGCCCCGCCACTTGATACACGCTTCGGTGTGCCACAGCGAGTGTAATGAAGATTTTTTTTTGTTTACGGTACAAATACTGCATAAACATCTTAAGTCAATATTATGCAAACAGTACTTTACATCTGTTTGCAGAGACGTTTTAGAGAGGTGTTATTGTCCCAATCAACTTCCTCTGAATCCTGATGTTCTTGGACATCGTCTATAAGCTGCCGTTTCACGTAAATCTGCTTGGTTTGATTTTCCAAGTTGGCAGGGATTAACAATTTTTTTAACAAGACTCGTTCGGTACACACGTTAATTTGCAGTGAATTCCATTTATGTACCCTTCGTGCAGTAAGCCATAGTTGCTTCATAGCCTACTATAATTTGTAGCTACAAGCTCTATAGCCTAACCTAGGCACCGGCTACGAGTGGACAAGGATGTTGGCAAAAAAACTTGTGGGAAGAAACAGTTCTATTCCTTAACATATTGATGTAGGCCTATAGCAACGTCAATGTTTCAGAGGGGAGTGGCCAACTTGCTTTTAAAACGCGTCACCTTCTTAACAACGTTTGCGGTCAATCACGAAAACCGTGACCCTCCTGAGTCATTGGTTTGACTCTTGCAATCGAACCCCCAATCCATAACCGTAGGAGGCGGGGGGGCTGGGGGGGCGGTCGCCCCCCATTTTAGTCAAAACATCAAAAATTTGGGCAAATAGTTTTTTTATTCGGGCACACACTTTGAGATAAAACAGATCAAACCGAATGACTTGTTAACCCGCAACGTATGATTTTGCTTTGCTCAAAAAAATATAGTGACATTTTGCCACAAGCAGATGTTGGTGAGTAACTGAGCATTGTTGCTGTCATGTTTTTATTTATTATTAGCAAATTAATGATCAGTCGATAGCAGTAGCCAAACCAGACTTTTCATTAGATTGGTGTCCGAGTGCTCATTACTTGACATTGCAATTTAGGTTGCTAGGATAACTCTAGCTATCTGGCTACAATATAACTCTTAATTTGTATTTCTGGTTAAAAATTAGTCATTATCTGAATATTCTTTCAAATTTAGCAGTTTTTTGTGCGGTACCAACTGCATTTACCACAGTTTTGTTTAACAAGTACTGATATAATTTATTTAATACCATTATTGATTCGCTACAAATTGAATCAAAACACTTTATTTTGTCAAATGTCACAAAAAGGGTTGACTCGCAAAAAAGGATCCATTACTAAATTGGTTCCAATAAACTCACTTCGCATAATATTTGGGTAAGCAAACAAATATTCGGGCAATTTTGTGTTCGCCCCCCCAAAATGTTTTAGTCTCCTACGGCTATGCCCCAATCAACCGTTCCGGAAGTGGGCGTTCACGCGGGAATTTAGCTCTTTTAAAGGCGGGGAAATTCACTAATTACTTTGCCATCAATCAACTTTGATAAATTAATTCTGTTTTCCTGATTTTACGGGCTTACAGCAGCAGCGATAAACGTGAGTCGATGTTAACAATTTATGTGCATTGCGTAATGTCATTATATAATAGGTTAGTGACGTCATCGTTTGTAGTACAATTTTTTTAACCGCTGTTAAAGAGTGGCTGCATATTTCAAGTGGCTGCGTTTTTTCAAGTGGCTGCATTTTGCAATCACTGCTGGCAATACACATTATCGAAACACAAACAATGCATTAACTCGTATAATAATAAACAAAATAAGCATAAGGTAATAATGGAAAGTGGCCAAAAAATAAGTAAATCATACAGTTGCGATACAATCATCTTGTCTCGTCAGAAATGAACGGTGGAAATACCTTTCGTTTAGGATAGACTGGTTCATTCTGATGCAATACAGCCAAAATACAATACTCATGCTTGCCTGGCTTGTTCGCTCTTTTTGAGTTTTTATATCGCAAAAAGATACAACTACCCAGATTTGTAAGCGCAGCCAAGAGTGAAAAAAGATTACCCCTGTTTTTCATGTTTTGATTGTTTTGGAAATCTTTTGTCAGCTCGATAGGGTCTGCAACTTTTTTTTAGGAATGTTAATTAAGAGTAGGCCTACTTGAATTTTCAAGAATGAGGTGCGTTTGTCGAAATCAGGTTTGGTTTGTCTTTGAAGTATCTCCTTTACCCACACTGATCCTGGAAGTTCGGGTAAAATAAGGCCTATCACAATTTTGAATATTACAAACTGTATTATAAAGAAGAAAATTAGAGCCACAGTTGATTTTTGTAAATCGACGTTTCGACAATATAGATCCAGTTGTCATCATCTGCAGGGTAAGCCGTTCAGCAGAAAACTATTTAGACCAGAATTAACAAATCAAACTACAACTTATAGCGTAAACAAGGAACAGGTCAAAATAAATAACGTAATTTATGACGATTGAATCCATCTTGTCGAAGCGACAGTTACAAGAATTACTGTGGCTGTATTTTTTCTCCTTGAGGTATTTTCGTCCCGTATTTACAATGAACCGAAATAATTTTCCTATATTCAAGGATTTCAAGCAGTTGCGCTTCTGGCACGTTTGGGTTTGCACTTGCGTAATTGCGGCAATTAATTTCTGTCTGCGCGATAAAGAGGTGGTGATTAACGTCTGCGGTTTTGAGTAATCGTACCGCGAAACATGCGATAGGTCAGAGAAGTACAGCGTTAATGCTTGGTGGTTACTGGTTATATTTAACAAAGTAAGAACCACAGCACTATATTCTTTCGGTAATGTTAATTACCAGCAGTAATATGGCTAAAAATAATCACTGAAACAAAATTATTTTTCGGCACATAAGTTATACTGGTTGTCTAATTAAATATATGTATGTTTCGGGAATTTATTTAAGGTTGAGTGCTGTTATACTCAATTTCCTTTTACTTAGCCAGCTGTAAATGGCATTTTTGAAGATTTTTATATGATTCGGCTGAGCATTGAACTCGGTCTACAATCGAGTGATGTGCTGCCTCAGTTTGCAACTTTTAAGTTCTACTACTCCACAAGCTTTAAATTTGTCTTGTGAACTTGCTGACCTGGATTAGCAATTTCACATGCACATTGCAAAAATTGGGTTAACTTTGTCTTTATTATTTGTAGTTTAAACTTCGTGCAAGCTGCAGGGCAAAAGTAGCAATATGACTTTGGTGACGGTGCTTACTTAATTTTCTACAAACTGCATCGTTGATATATCTTATTGCAGTTGATATATATTTGATATTTAAGTTGGTATCATAAAAGGAAAAAGACAGGAATATGTTGCGGCTAGGTCGCAAACTCGCAATTTCCCTGATGTGTTTCAAATATGAAGCGTTTATGAGTACAGCTCAACCCTACCCCAATTGTTGAAGAGATACTAGAGCAGGGGTGGGCAACTTTTTTAGTAAGCGGGCCATATGTGGGAAGACAAAGTCCTTCCCGGGCCGGATTATTAGATGGATCGAGTTCAATATGTTCAACAGCTACTATTGTCAGGGTCGCTCTGATTGGAAAGCAAAAAAAGGTCTAGACACTCGTCAGATGTCCTGTTCTCTACCGAAAATATCGGTGAAGCGGATGGCGTAGCGAAAAACTTCAAAAGGGGGCTCATATTGAGCATCTTTTTATTGATCATCTTTTTATTGAGCAGAACTACTCTAAAGCTGATTGAGTGACAAGAATGTCTGTAGGGGGGTCCGGGGGCATGCTCCCCCGGAAAATTTTTGAAAATTTACATAATGTAATGGCTATTTCAGTGCTTTTTAAATAATTTTCACGAAAATTCTGTTTCAATTTTTTGACCCCAATTCTGAGTGCTTCGCCAAATATGATGCATTTTGTTCGCACATTTTCGATTATACCTGCCTAAGGTGTAATCGCTATCGAAGAATATTCGAAATAATGGAAAAATTGTATACATCAAAAACATTAATTGGAAAATGACTGATGGGAGAATGCATACCTCTCATCCTAGCTCCCCTGAATCCGCCCCTGGCCATAAGCTACAGAAGTAATCAAAGGAATCTGACACATTTCAGTCACTTAGCATCATTAATTTTGTTTTTTTTTTCCTAAAAGGCAGAGTGAAAAAAGGGGTGGGCATGGCACAATGCCCTCCCCTCTAAATACGCTCCTGCGGTGAAGAGCAAAAAAAGTCTACTTTTTCTCAGATGTCCTATAAAAAAATTAAAAGTCTTCGGCTTGATTCGCGATATGAGGTCATATTTTTAAGTGCCAGCGGGCCGCATAAAATGATCTCGCGGGCCGAATCTGGCCCGCAGGCCGTATGTTGCCCATGCCTGTACTAGAGGATTGGGGTCTATGCCTCGACACTGTAGGGTTTGATGGCTTTTCCAGTACTTTACCTTGCATGTACGGATAATATGAGGATACTTTTACGTTTCAGCAGAAGTTGAGGATTATGTGGTCACCTAAAAGAGTGATTTCTTTCTTGTTGCAATGATAAATTGCAGTAAGTCTGTTCAATTGACTGGTGATTTTATTCGTGCTTAGTGTTTGAATGTCTAAAATTGATTTGTGTCACCACTGATTTCAAAATCCTAGGCATTAAAGAATCATGAACCGGTATTAAAGAACGGTAAAACCAGGTTTTGGATGCTTTTGAATAGTTGAGTTTTGCTACACTTTCTACTCTCAACCGAGATTGGTATCTTGTTACAGCGTCTTCGTTACTTTCTGATTTGATTTGATTGATTTCTTCATCTTTGTCCTCCTATCGCCAGAAAGCGGCGGAGGCGCTAGGCGTAAACGTAGGACGAATCCAGACTCGCTTAGGAGTTGCCTTTGTTTCCAAGTTTCTGGTTGAATTTTCTTCTGACTTCGTTAATTTGCTGCTTGCCAGATTCCACCAAGCAGGGATAATTATTGTAAAGCATCTTATCCAAGGACGCAACTACGAGACTAGGTTGGCAGTTGAACCATTAACCTAGCGATCATGGTCTTCGAAAAACGACGTTCCGAACCACTGCGCCACGCTGCCGACCGGAGTTAAAAATTACTAAATGCTGTGAATCAAAAATAAACCTAAAACCGGTCTGTTGTCGTAATAGTTAAAAACATCGCTTTCGGTACAAGAGGTCCGAGATTCGATTTCCAGGCTGGTCAAATCAAACACAGTGTCACTAACGGCGTGCCGGCTATGCGACTTCTTTTCGAAGCTGTATTGCCCAGGCGCTAAGCCACGGAGATGGACCTCATCACTCGCTACACGCTTCGGAGTAAAAACCGCAAGTTCAACAAAGATTTGATTTTTTTGAATAAGTTTACTGGTAATGAATTTATCAGTTTTTAAAATGGTAATAGCAGACAGGCAAGTATTTTGATTTTAAATTTCATTACTGATTGGATTTTTTCCAGCAAAAACTCCCTGCTTTCATATTTAGTAGCCTATTTGCACAGAAAAGAACAGCTCATGATTACCGTATATGCGGTATGCATTGCTTAAAATAGCCTACAAATGTATAAACCTAAATTTTGGGTGCAAAAGGTTCAGTGCGTTAAGCACGTAGAAGTTTGGTACGTGCCGCATTGCTGATGAATATGTTTCTATATAAAACTTTCAATTAAACTCGAAAAAAACCATGCTAAGCACTTGTAGCATAACAAGACAACCATTAATCTGTTGGGAAAATGGTGCTGTGGACAAACATAACCATAAATATCAAAAAACGTGCAGGGCAAACTGGAGTGAGCACTGAATTGCAATCTTTCAAAACTTGACAGCGTATCAACGCCTTTGGCTATGAAGCAATCATGCCATTTATATAAACTATTGATCGGTGGAAGGGAGCTTTATTCCGCTTATTCAAGTGGAGGATAAGCAATAACTGCCGTATTTTAGTTATGAAGGTTTTACTTTTATTTTTGGTCTCACTCTTCTTTTATGCAGTCCAAGGACAGCAAGCACCAGGTAATTTTCCATGTAATAATTTTTCATAATTACTTAATAAGTATTTCCAATGTTTTAAGTCAGGATAAAGAACGCTTCCTTTTTTTTAAATAGTTAGTAACAACAAGTTGATTATCCTTTTACTATATATTTGTTAAAGTTTGAGATGAAGTGTGGTTGTAATGTATATAAACATGAAAAGTGTTTTGACCTACAATGTAAAACGATTTAATGTTTTGAGATTAGCATAAAATCAATGATAATGATAATTAAATAAAATTTAACTTATGCGAACTACGAAGAAAATGACAAAACATAATGATCCATTGCTCCGCTTCTGGAGCGATAGACTCTTTGGTTCAATCCCAAAGCGGATAAAGATAAAAACTCCTATATTAGTATCTGCAGTATCCCTCCTTAATCCTAATAGTTAACATTAGGAGAGAGATAGAACAACAAATTAGCAAGTTTATTAGTCTCGTTAACAAGACACTTGATGGGACTCCTCCATCTTTGAGTGCATGGTAGACAGGTGGCCGGTAGCTTATAAGAAGTATGAAATGTAACCAACCAACTCAATTAAATAAGTGAGAAAGTGCGCACGTGGCGTACGTGTGGTTGGTGCTATGGGTTGCGAAACTGGTTTCGCGAGTTCGATGCCCAACTAAGTCACATTCCATGATGCATCACCAATATAAAAACTTAAGCTGCAATTATGTATGTAGCTTGAAAAAAATGTAAACAAGTGCTGTCATTCACTTGTCATTGCTGTAGCGTTCTGTGCTATGAGTTGTGTCGCCCAGGTGCTAAGTTGCGAAGATGGGCCTTGTCACGCGCGACCCGCATTAGCGCATTACACTCATGATAGAAATATGAAGAAAATATTGAGTTTAATGTGTTGGATTCGCATGAAATAATTATTTTAGAACATTTTGTAGCAAAATCAGATACCAAAGGGTCCAAAAATTTCTAGCATTTGAACTTTTAACTAACTTTAACTTTTGAGTAACTTATATATTTTACAAAATTGATGGCGATTTGAATATAGGCATACTATTCAAACACAATACCAAAATCTAAAATATTCCTCACATTGATATGATGTTGCAAATACAGTATAATTGTTTGTGGTTCCCTTAAATAAATGTCAACAGCACGCCCATACTGTTTATTCTAGTTGAAAAACTATTAAAAGATTGTAAAGTAGCTACGACTATCATCCCACAGTGATATCATTTTACTGTAGTACTCAATAGTACTCAATATTATCAGACACTAATAAAAAGCAAATCTTAAATATAAATCAAATTTTTTTCTGATTTGATAGCATCATTTTTTGCAAGTGCATAGGCCAAACAAACCAACCGGTTAATTCAGCTGTTAAGACAATGACATCGGTTCGGGATATCTAGGATTCGATTCCCGGGCCGGTCAAATCGGTCACTATCTCGCCAAAGGCTCGCCACCCCTGC
Source organism: Trididemnum miniatum (assembly GCA_964006365.1). Lineage (NCBI taxonomy): Eukaryota > Metazoa > Chordata > Ascidiacea > Aplousobranchia > Didemnidae > Trididemnum > Trididemnum miniatum. Next base: position 7,804,497 of record OZ023233.1, on the reverse strand, counting down.
GACTTTTTTTCGAAGCTGTGTTGCTCAAGCGCTAAGCTGCGGAGATGGGCCCGCCACTTAATACACGCTTCGGGGTAATACCGCGAATATAATGAAGATAATTTTTAATTGATTTATGATACGCTGAACAACTTACCGGCGCTTGGTGTATCGGTTAAGAGTGTCGACTTGGTAGCCGGTAGACTGGGGTTTTATTCCCAGTCGGGTCATACTAAAGACTTTAAAAATAGTATTCGCAGCTTTCGCGCCAGGCGCTCGGCACAAGCGGAAGTGCGAAGGGTTTTGTGTATGTGTTGTTCGTCATGTTATGTCCATTAACAGCGTTCAATCATTCGTGATTGAAAATTGTAATGGGCCGACAATTGAAAATGGCCTAAACAATGTGTGCTTGCACCCGCTGTCCCGTACCTTTACCTTTTTTTTACGCTGAACAACTTTGTTTTGCCTAAACAAAACTTTTTATTTTTTTCGAATTATTGTAAAATACCTACTTATATTGAATAGGATTTTATTATAATTCATCCTGGCTAATTAATTGTGAGTATGATAAATAATTTTTTGAATATTTTCATTAAAAAATATCTACGATATAAATAATACGACCTGGCGTTTCATACGTCCTTAATCATAGCGGTAATTAATGCAAGTAATTGCATTAATAAAAAAACAAAATAAAAGATTAAAGCAACTATAGTTTTGATCTAGCTAAATCCATGATCGGATTTTATCCATTAAAATAAGTTCATCCGCTAAATCTTTTTTTAGTTCAAAGATGAACAGCATAAACATCAGAGGTTGGTGGTCTACCTTGATCGTGGTAGTAATCGTTTGTATATACATAAATATCGCCAGCGTTTCTTTAGTTTTAATCTACTAATCATGCAGCCCAATCAGCAATCACGAACCAGTTTGACCTGTAAGAATATCGGACTAGTGAAACAGGATACTGCTGACTATACTTTCAAAGTTAAACTATTTCGCTCACATTCAAGCTGAGCAGTAGTTGACCAAATCATCCTAAAGTTTGTCACTCAAAAAGAGGCACTGCTAATGTCAAATTTTACTTACTTGAAATGTATCCTGTTGCTTAAGCAGCATTCGATATTGTCGAAGTTGGAATTGCACACCAGCGAGAAAGCATTTTTCTGCACGATAAGTTCTGAAATAAATCTTACAGTCAAGCTCAATCTTGTCCAGGAAAACCCTACCTCACTAACAACTCAGATTTAGTTGGTAAACAAGTTACGGTTTGTTGTCAAAAACTTACCAACTTCTGGTTCGACGCTTATATCAGATATATCACGTTAATGTTAACAAGATTTTAGCCTTACACATTTTTATCTCCACAACGAAATAAATGTGCAGTGTTCCTGGGTACACTTGATAAATTTTGTTCCTCTTGCCACGAAAAAGCGACCGATTTGCAATGAACTGACCGAGAGGATACGGTCATCCATTAACACTACCAGGGACAACATGTTAAGTGTTCTTCCCATCGGTACAGCAACAAACTTGCCGGCTTCTTCTCCACACTGTCCCTTTAATGCTGAAAGTCAAGCACGAAAGCTGTAACTATCATCGGTTTGACCCTAGTTGGAATCGAACTCAAGTCTACAGATCCAGAGTCAGACGCTCCATCCCTTTGGCCATCTGATTGGAAAGAAAGAAGGCAGTATTTAGCTCTTCCTTGGAAAAAGTAACCCCGTTCCATAGAAAAAAAAACAACATACTAACTAATTTTTCTTGAAACAGCTCAGATTGTCGAGTGGGTAGATGCTCTGGAGCCGTAGGTTTCGGTTTGAATCCGAGTCTGGTCAAGCCAAATTGGTATTTGCAGCCTTCTTGTTTTACGTTCAGCATGAAAGAGACCATGTGGAGAACAGCCAGCAGGTTCACCCTTGCGCCATCGGTTAAGTCACTCAGCAAGGTTTCCCCACCTTAAAGTGGAATACAGATGGCTGGCAACTCTTGTTAAGCGTTGCGAAATGAAATTGTTTACGGTGATACAGTCAATTCAATTCTATTTTACAGGGTTTCTTTTATGTTACGAGTGTGACAGACAACCTGACAATGAAGCCTGCCTTCGAAGCGGAAGGATTACTGTTTGCTTGTCGAATCAAGTAAGTTATTATGGGGCTGGTTGCTGTGGCAACAAAGTCGTTGAGTACTTGTGATCGCATCGCTGAAGTGTTAGCCGCTGAGTACTTTACAAAACTTTTTATTTATTTTAAGTGAGATGATTTTCGTAAAAATTTACAAGGAGTGCAGAGTTATTGGGAGACACTGCAAACACGTTTTTCGAGATTTATTGCAATTTATATTTTCATTTGATGCAAAAACATATTTCATTGGCGGAAATGGTTTAATTTTTATGAAATTATCATGCGCTCGGCTGGTTGGCATGCTATAATCACTATCGGCGCGGATAGTCTTGGTATCGATTACCCGGACGGTCAAATCCACAGCATCGCCAACGCCTAGCCACCGCTGCGACGTTTCTTCGTAGCTGTGTGCCTAGGCGCTAAGCCGCGTAGGTAAGCCCAGCCATTAGTTACGCGCTTTGGTCTAATAGGGCAAGTATACTGAAGATTTGACTTTTTTATATGTCACGTAGATGCGTCTCTATCTCTGCATTCTATTGTAAAATAAGAAGACCGATTTTAAATTTCTTCTGCATCAATTGTTTGAAAATGAAAGCATGATAATTATGGCGTTCCTCTAGCATAAGCCCATACAAATCCTCGACACAAAACGATTAAAAGATAGTAATTTGCCTTTAGGTAAAGCATTCTCCGTAACTAAATATAAATCTAGACAAGTTTGCAGGTTTTTGAATGAATAAAACTGAGAAAAAATATTTTGGCGCTTTGTATTCATTTGACGTTATTGCTTTGTTTTGTCAACAACCACCATGCTTGTTGCGAAACAATTCCAGAATTATTGTCACTCAAGAATTCTGGTGTTTGTGTGCACCAGGATTATCGCTCAGATAAACAGACAACACGAGTCTTCGAGTTCGTAATTGTTGTGTAAAAACACCGCAAAACCTCACGAACAAGTTAATCAGTTTTTAAGCAACCCTGACCGGTTTTCAAACTTCATTATTTCCGAGTCCCAAAATTTGAGCCTTACACTGCAAAATAAGTTTTAAATTAATCAGGCCCTTCTTCTGGGTTTTGTAATCCACGCGCCATATAGTTAAGCATGTCATACTGTATGTCTTACACTTCAAAACTTGCTATTTTTGTTACCATAAGCAGTTATAGTGTTTTTTATTTTTGCACTGCCTACGCGACAAAGAATACGATAAGAGAAGATCATAAATTATCATAACGATGCAAAAAAAGGAGGTAATACTGTATGTGTTTTGGTAAAACCCGAAAAGAAACTTTCTGAAAGCTCAGCAAGTAATGAAAATGTTTCCGAAAGCTTGGTGTAAGAGCGTTTTTTCAAATTTGTGTATAAGTTACGCAGTAAAAATGGTCATCACAAGTTTTGTAGGTGTTTGTAAAAACAACTTGCTTTTAGACGTGCCGTCCTTAAAGATTTTATTGATATATCGGTTATTGCGCAACGGCAGCTTAAACTCAAATAACTTAAATTTAAAGTTCTAAATTGTATTTTGTAATTGTATAAATTTTAACCGGTCAGCAGGTGCAGTGACCAAGATATCGCTAACGGGAAGAGAGCTTTTGAGTTCGACCTAATCAAATTAGATACATTACCGCCAACGGCTTACTGCCGCTGCCACGTTTCTTCGGAATTATATTGCACAGACGCTAAACCGCGGAGTTGACCCCGCCATTCGTTACACGCATGGGCGTATTATGAAAGTATGATGAAGATTTGGTTTTAGTTTAAAGAAAGGCTGTTTATGCTGATCCTCATGCTAAGATTATTTTGTCTGAGCGCCTCGGGCTTACTTCGTCAAAGCGTCTCGTGTCTCAACCACAAACTGGCCGCAGAATCTTTAGACATCACCTGAAAGTATTAAATGAATTTATAACTTTCATGGGGTCTTTTGTGATACTGACATTACTTATACTACTTCCTATGATTACAAATTTTAAAGCTGTTTTAAGAGCTTTAAGCTATTAAATTTAACCGTCAGAACTAATTACTTTGCAAAATTAATTAACATGGCGTGCAGCGTAAATTAGTTTCGCTACCGATGCATGCTTACTGCATAAAATCTTTGCTTAAATTTAAAATAGTTCGTTCTTACACAGTGTAAAAAGCGAATCCAGGTGTGGAAGGAAATAATTTTTTTCCTATCGTATTTCACCCTTGGGCGCTTATATGGTGCTAAAATTTTAGGCCTAGTTTAATACTAAATACCGGGATTTGCTGATTTATTCTTTATGGATTTTCTATGAAAGTGTAGTTGTTTTGACGTTACAGTGATGCAACAGCGGTATAATTCCCACCTGGGCGGTTATTTGTTCCATGTTATTTTACCCAATTTGCCGTTTTTCCAGTTAACAGCCCCACGCGGCGTTCAGGAAAACCCCGGTATGGATTATTTGCAGTAGTGCGTGCATGTTAAGAAAAAGAAGTGATTGGGGTGGCTCCAAAATCTTCGTAGGGGGGAAAGTACTTTTATAATTTTAGACAAATAATAATGCGTTGACATTGAACACCTTAACTGATAACGCTTGGTTAATAAAACTGACAGATATGTTCGCTGCAACAGACTGTTTTTAAAGTGGAGGGAGTCGATCGACCAGCTTGAGACCTGCTCCTGGGTTCACATTGTTAACAAAATATGCAGTTGCAGTCAAAAGCGTAGCCAACCAAATTTAGAAAGGGGCCAAATTAGTGCAGTATAAGTCTAAGATTACAGCTTTTTTATAAATTTTTTTCAGCACGATTCTATCGGATTACAGTAAGCTTCGTCAAAAGGGGAGCGCCCCGGCTGCCCTCTAGTGTCGTCACTGCTTATAGCTCTTATGAAAAGCAATACTAATGGTTCCAAACTAGAGATTTCCGAAAACATGCGCCAGTTGATTAACGAGTTTCCTCATAAAAATCGAAGTTTTTGCTGCAATAGAATGAAACGTGCAGACGAATAATTTCCTTCATCGAGTTTTCAAATATTTTCAAAGAAATTGATTGAACTACGTCCATAAAATTAATAGCCGGTGTTGCAAATAGGGTCAAAATTTTGATGTTTTAAAAAGTAAATTAGGTCTATGTTGATGTCCCTTGCTAGCACCCACAAGCTTTTCATTTGGAAAGATTGATACCAGCTGCAAAAAGTTGCCAAATGTGCATGTCTCTTATTCCTCTGTCTTTTGTTTTGCAAATTCCAGTTCATGCAGGCTTTGAAAGATCAATTAATTACGTTTTTTCTTGGCTTAACTAGGCGACAATGCTGCTATTAGACACTTACTCTGGCCACGCCCAAACTAATTCAATTTAAAACTGGCTCTTGTATCGATGCAGTTGTATGTTGGCAAGAATTTCTTATTAAAAAGATTTTTGGAGTCTTAAATCAATAACATTTTATATTTAAAACGTTTTAGGATATATTTGGAGTAAAATCGGACAAATTCACCCAAAAATGCAAGCATTTTCAACATTTTTTTCGACTTAATAGCTTCTTTAAGGTTTCAAGGCAATAGATAATACAATCCAACAAACGCTAAATTATTTTTGGCAATGAACAGTTTATTTAGATCTTGAGTATTTATACCGGTCAGTTGGGGTGGTTGGTAAAGACATATTTTACGGTGAGGGAGGTTTTATGTTCGATTACCGGCCCAGTCAAATTGGACACAATGTCGCCAAAGACTCACCACCGCTGCGACGTTCCTTTGGAACCGTGTTACCCTAGCCCTAAGCAGCGAAGTTGGGCCCAGCCACTCTTTAACGCTTCGGTGTGATATCTCAAATATAATAAAGCTTTGATTTTGTTGTAGAATAATGCAATGTTTCAGTTCTTCGGGACGCAGACTTGATCGGTCTGAAGTTTATTTTGGAAGGCCTTTTTCATAATTTGTTTTCATCACTTTTTTTTACAATTGTAGCGTTGAAAAACATTAGGACGTTTACCCACGAGAAACTCTGGGCTTGGTAAAAATAAGAGCATAGTGCTTAGCTTTTGAGGTTGAGGTTGTTTAAACGTCAAAGGTTGATAGTTGTCAAGTTAATCTGTAGGAAGGTACAGCACTGACATTTGTTTGGCATGTAGCCTACTTCAGATAACAACCAGAAGGATTTAATATGTCAAAATCCAACAAACCTTGGCCAGACCCACTTAAGTGTTTTGGCTACCTTCCAAACATCGTGATTTCTGATTGGATTGCGCAATATAGCATTGTGTGGCTCTGCTTCTTTGTGGGTTTGAACGGTCAATGTTTTATGATACTTGGCGAGTTGTTGCCCAATCGGGTTGATGCAGTATATTCAAAAATTGCTTTTTCCAAGCTGCTTATTGCGGTATGGTTGGTGTAGTAATTATGGACATCGCTATCGCTGTGGGAGGTCATTGGTTCGATTGCCGGGACGGTCAAATCGGACACAATTTACCTGTCCACATGTCTAATTTAAGTGGTTTTAATTGCCCACGAGCAGTGGCGTAGCGAGAAAGTTTAGAAGGGGAGGGGGAATAAAATGCTAAGACCATCAAAAGTCTGGTATATTTCAGTCACTTGGCGACATTTGATCTTTTTTTACTAAAAATTTAAAAATAAATAACTGAGGTTATTTTCGAATAATATTGAACTGAAAATTTAACAGTAATTGAGAGAGACTGCGAAATGAGCTTGCGCTCTTCGAGTCAGCAGCCACCCGCATGTCAAATGCGGTCGGCTTTAGCCGCGAATCGAACCCGTCACGTAGGATCTGTCACCTGCGCGCGATACCGCTAGGCCATGTCGCTTACTACATTTCAAAGTGAAAAGAGGGGGGGCATGGTACAAAGCCCCCCTCCCTAAATACGTTTCTCCCCACAAGCTCGCTGCATCATACTCAGTTTTTTGATCCTAAAATTGAAGTAAGTGATTACGACATAAAATGATGAATTGTTATGCAGAAAACCCGTCCACCTTTGGAACTATCCAAACTTGGCACGTGGACAGGATAACTGTAACCACCGGCTCGCCACCGCCACGACGTTTCTTCAGAGCTGTGTTGCCCAGGCGTTAAGCCACGGAGAAGAGCCCCGCCACTCGTTACGCGCTTCGTTGTAATACCGCGAGTATAATGAAGATTTGATTTTGATATTTTCTTTTTTAGCAAAATTGTCAAAACGAAGTCCGACGAACGATACATGGAATAGAAATATCAAAAAGATGCAAGCAAGACATTGCGTGTAACAATAATTTCATACAGGTAAATGGCAAATTTTCGTCTCAATCGTCTCAATTTCTCAAGCAAAAACGGTGAAATTGAAGCGCACAAAATAGCATTTCACCTTTAAGGTACGTTTACCCATGCGCGACTCGCGCCACGCGGCAACGCGACAACGATTACTATGTCAGTAAATGTAGCAGGTGTTCGTGTGGTTGAGAAAGAGTGAAATCAAAAACAAGATGCGATAAAAAATTGTCGCGTTCCGCGGGTCCCGCTGCCATGTATCTTTGCTGTCATGAGTAAACGTGTCTTTGCTGTGTTATTGTAATATATCTTAAGCCGTTTGGTTTGTTGTATAGGAATTAAATGCAATCTATTCAATTTGCACGTACTTCTAACTGCAGTTTGTTGCAGTTTAGTTTGGTTTATTTTTTGACAACAAACAGGTAGTGATAACAAAAGCTTTGCAAGCAGGGTTTCTTAGCGGGAAATACCAGCACCCCCGATTCGACGCTTCGATTTATGTCAGGGAGCGCTCGAATGATTACACATGTGGCTGTCAAAGCTACAGAATAGGTTTAAACAAAGTAATCAGGTGTTGGCTAATGGTATGGGGGTATTGTGCTGCTTAGCCTGATCAAAAAAGGGTATTGAGGTTGGAAAAAGGATAAGAAACACTTTTTGAAAGACGCAGATTGTAAGATCGTTCTCTTAACCACATATTTGATTATTTATGCAGAACGCCGCAGCTCGGCAGTGTACTTTCTTACCACGAATTCCAGATTCTACTTGTCGGTGTTGTTGTCGAAGCAACTTTTGTAACAGGCCGAATATTGGTTGTCATGAAGGTGAGATGAACTTGAAAAAGCTTTTGGTAAAAACGATATTTAGTTCTGTTGCAACATTACTAAAAAACGTAGCTAGGGCCGGTTGGCTACAGAGAAAAGACATTGCTATCGGTGCGTGAGACTTGTGGATGGCTTCCTGACCCGGTCATTTCAGACACAGCGTCACCAACAGCTCGTCACCGCTGCGACCTCTCATCGAAGCTGTCTTGCGCAAACGCTAAACTGCAAAGATGGGCCTCGCCACTTGTTACACACTTCGGCGTAATGCTATTAGTATAATGAAGGTTTGATTTTTGATTTTTTTGAAGTTATCTATTTGTGTTCATCCATTATTTTCTCCTTTCACGAGAAAGAGATGCATTTGCCATGTGATAGAGGAATCTCTAAGTTGTTGAGAAGTTGACATTCTTGTTTCTGATACTAAATGTTGGGTTGAACTTTCCAACGAGATTATTTATCATGAAATATAGCAAAACCTTAGTGGGAAACGAACATGAGATTTGCAATTGAAACTTGCTCTAATCCAGGCCACTGCAAACAACTGAAACTGTCTATAGAATCGAATCTTCGTTATACTCGCGGTATTACGCCGAAACTAGCAATTGTAACGAGGAGCGGGCCCATCTCCACGACTTAATGCCTCGGCGACATAGCTTCGAAGAAACGTCGCAGTAGTGAAGAGCCGCTGGCGACACAGTGTACAATTTGACCGGCTCGAAAAAAATCAAACCCAAGACCTTCCGCCAATAGCGATGCCTTCACGAGCAATGGTAAATTTAAAATCAAAGCTCTGAAATAAACTTTTGGGCCTGGCGATACAAAATCGTTAACAAAACGCCAAAAATTAGTGCAGTATTTCGTTCCATTTACTTGGAAACTGTGTGAAAATTCTCAGTGATTCGAAATTGGCCGAACGTAACTCGAATCGTCAGGTTTGAACCAAATATTTTTCAACTCGAAAAGAATTCGTAAACGACTGAACCAGTTTAGCTGCTTTAGTCAATTTGAATAAACTTTATACACATTGCCATAGACAGGCACCTTATGAAGCAGGGCAAAGCAAAACAAATTAAAGAAGAAAAAGGTTCAGTCATACAAACAATGAAAGTTTGTGGGGTCTGTGCTTATATTTGACGAGTTTTTTGCTTTTGTCTTGTGGCATGATTATACTTCAATGAATTTTGAACAAGAAGCTAACGAATGCAAGGTGCATATCATTGCACATATAGCCTACGCTACTTTGTACGTTGACAAATACAAAAACATGGCAGAATCTTACTAATATCAAACAAGCTATGCCATGTTCCATGAGTGCACACTTTTGCAAAATGTTACAGTATGTGTGTTTGCTAACATCAAATCTTGCCGAGGTAGTAAAATTCAAACTCATTTTTTGATTAAAAACGCTGGTTGGCGTAAGTGGTACACCGTTATGACGATGCGAGAGGCCTGGGTTCAAGTACACCGAGTTGGCACAGCGATTGGTGCTCTGAGCTGCAAAACTGGTTTCGAGGGTTCGTTGCCCAACAAGGTCATCTTCCATGACGCAAATATACCTCACTATCACAAAAACTTAAGCTGCAATTATGTAGCTATAAAAAAAGGTCTGGGGTTCGATTCCCGGGCCGGTCAAATCTGACGCAGTGTCGCCAGCTGCTAGCACCGCTTCGATGTTTGTTGGGAGTTGCGTTGCCCTGGCGCTAATTCGCGGAGATGGGCTTCGCCACTCGTTACACGCTTTGGCGTAATGCAGCGAGTACAAAAAAGATTTGAGATTTTGATTTGATATTGTGATCTAAAAAAACACTGATTAGCTTACGTAGGAAGGTAGTACCACCTTCAGTTGTCATGTCTGACATGCAAGTTGTGCTTTAGGCATGCAGCCAGTAGGTATGCGGCATCTTGTCAAAGCATGGTGCCGGTAAACAAACAGTGCAGTGCCTAAAAATAGTCTCGAATATCCGGCTGCTGGCAGAAAATTTTTGTGACAATTTAACCGAAAAGTTAAACAAAGACAGTATTCGTCCATCTCAAGAATCAACCTTTTTTATATTTGAATTACAAAGTTTTATTGCAAGTTTCCCTTCTTTTGTTTCAAAAAATCTCTAAACAAGTCCCATGAATATTGTTTCTGATCTTTTTGTCAGACCTTAATCATTTAAATACCTTTAGAAGTTGCAAAATGAAGTCTGTATAACTTTTTTTAAATTGTAAAGGAGTGTAAACTGTTGCAACAAAAACAGAAAATTACATCTGTTTTACAAGTTTACTTCTCAAAAAGAACTTCTCGTTAGGTCCTCGATGTCTTGAATAACAACTGCCAGCATATACCCTGGCCGTGAACAACTTTTTCAAAAGCAGAGCTGTTTTTTCGGAAAGTGTTACTTCAACACTACTACTTTCACCTTTTTAAATATAGGCTTAAATTGTTTTTTCTGTCGAACCTTTCGGAAAAACTCAGACAGCTCAATTTTAATTGGCTTTCATTTTTTTGAAAATACTCGCATGCTTCACCTAACGTATTTTTTCTGAAAAGGGTCCAAGACCTTTTAAATGAATCAATTGGCCGAAACTAATTCAGTACAAAAGTGTTTTGCTGTAAGTCGGTGGTTCCGGCAAATCTTTGCTAATGATTTTAATGGTTTTCTACTTCCTTTATTGTAAATTTTGACAAGTTTTTCTTATCACAAATTTTAGATCCACCTGAACCTCCGCCACTGTGCCAGATCATCAGAATCCCACGATTTGGAAGTAGAGTATGTACACCATCGGAAGACGTTGACTTTAAATCCAGAAAAGTAGCAGTTGATGTGGAGTGTTCTTTCGCTTGTAGAGAAGGTATGTTTTTTTACAAATCGGAACATGGTCTAGCATTACCGCGCGCAGGTTACCAATCCTGCGTGCCGGGTTCGATTCACGGCTAGAGCCAATCGCATTTGACACATACTGTATATATCGGATTGCTGCAGACTTGAAGAGCACACGTTCACTTCGCAGTCCTCTTCAAATTTGTCGAATTTTCATATTCTGTTCAATATGCTCTAAGTGATATTACACAGCGTGCTAGCTGAGACGTAAGTAAAAGCGCTTCTAAGGGAATAACACCTTTCCCTTTTACGCAATTTCTGATATACGTTAAAGTCATTATCGCTTAGATTTTTCCGGAAAAACTTCGCCTTAATGTGGGAAAAGCAACGTGCTTACTCAGAAAATTTCTGAGAGGGATTCAGCCGGTTCACACCAGTTCTATAAAACCGTCTCATGGAATTTCCGGCCAGCATTGCTGTTTACGCTTGTACCATTAGTTGTAATAGAACCGGCTGAAAATATAACTTTTGTAATGGAACCGGCTGACAGGAAATTCGAATCCCAACACTGACTTGAATGTAGTTAAAATGGAAGTAGTAAATTAGCATTTTATTCTTATTTATGTTTGATTTACAACGAGATTCTTATGGTGTTTTTATCGATGGATGAATAAGGTTGCAAAATTCATGCCCTTTTCTCTTTTTCAAAAAAAAAATCAAGCCACCTCTTCATGAACTGTTAGAACTAACGGTCAGTTACTATCTCTTTGCCGAACTTTGAAATTTAAATTTTGTGAGCAAGAGTAAGGCTTTATACCGCAAAGCACGCCGCTGACGATTGCAAATGAATGTATGTAGTAGAAATGTTCATTAACGATTAAACTTTCGGTTTGTTTGTAAGTAATTTTCTTATATAGTTATGCTTTGGTGCTGATTTAAATTTGTTGCTATATATATACCGTTACATTAATCCGATTTTTGTTCAGGTTATCTGTTGTTTGGTGCTGACAAATCCACATGCGTTAAGAGTCAATTTTCCAACACTGCTGCTTTTGATAGGCGACCTCCAAGATGTGTAGGTAATGGATAATAGGCAACAACAGAACAGCTGAATATTTGATTTCATGACATAAAAGACATGCAAAATAACTATCTTCTCGGTGCCCATCGTGTGCCAAAAAGTTTAAAAGTTGTCTTTTGTATTTAATTGCATATTTATCCTCATATTACGAGAAAGCGATCAAAGCGCTGTATGAGCTCGCTTAGGAGTTGCCAGCCATCTGTCTACCACACCAAGACGGGGGAATCTCGTCAAGTTCCTTTCCCAACGGTACAACAAGTGAACTTGCCGGCTAGTTTTCCACACTGCCCCTTTAATGCTGAGCGTCAATCAAGGAAGTTGTGAATAGCAATTTTAAAGTCATTGGTTTGACCCGATTCGGAATCAAACCCAAGTCTACAGCTCAAAAGGCGGACGTTCTTACTACTCGGCCATCTGAGCTGTGAATCGCTATACGAGCCACCTACTTGATTTTTGCATTCACCGGAGACATAGCGCTCCTAATTACACCGCATTTTGAAAAAATACGAGCCGTTGGATGAGATTTTTTCATGATATGAGGCAATTTCTGAGCCCTACAAAACTTGCTCTGGGACTTTCCTTTTCCCGATTTAGGCACTACTGGTATAGAAAATCAGTTTTGTAATCAAAAAAATCAAGAAGAAATTGCAAGAATATGAACGAATTAAGCACAATAAAGAAAATAAGCGTCATGATGAAACAATGATATCTCGGTGATATAACCACGCGCTAAATGTTAAAAAATCATCATTTTTGTGAAGAGGTTGTAAACTTTGTTTACGAATATAATTGTTTATTTTTAATTATTATTTGTCCAGCCTCCAACTTGTCATTACTCCTTAATACTTCAAGCACAGCTGCACGTGTTTTACTATTTTAAACTCTCTTTTCGTTGCTTTCATTGTTTTCCATGTTTTTGAATAAAATCACTACAAAAACCACTATAACCTATTTCACCGTTTTCGGCTTCTGCGGCGTAACTTATTCAAACAGAATATTTTTCCAACGAATAATTCAAGTGTGAGTGAGCTAACAACTGAAAAGCCGACCGCGCCGACATAGACTTTAACGGTTTGTTTGCTGATTTTATTCAATCTACCGCAAGCTCTTGCCAGCGACAATTATCGAGCTTCTGCCCGTGAAAATTGAGTTCAACTTTGACTTGGTTTGTTTAGTGATGGATTGATTGATTGTTTAGTTATATTTTTACGTACAATTTTAGCTCCGATGTGCTTTCCTCCAAGAGTTGCTCCTGAAAACGGGGATGTGACTTGTACAAATGGTTCTTTTCTCAGAAGCCTTTGCACTTACACTTGCAACGAAGGATACGCTTTAAGAGGACCTGATACGACAAGATGCGGTAAATAAGCTTGCTAGTTGAAATAACATCCGTTTTTAGAGCATTATAATATTTTTATTAGTTTAAAAACATAAATTAAAAATACTCCGAACCATTAACTGAAATAATTCATTTGAATAACATTTGGTTGAATTTTTTATTTGAATAAGATTGAAAATGATTTGAGTGCGAATTGATGCGTCTTTTAAGTTCAAATGTCTCAGAATTTTGGTTGTTTGTTCTCATTAAAGTATCTTCATCGATGAAAAGTAGGGCCTACAGAAAAAGTTCTTGCAAATATCCATAATTAAAATGTTGAGAAAGGCATCAAACTGCTCAGAGTAACTAGGCCAGTGGTTCTTAACCTTTTACGGTTGATAGCCCCCTTCTTATAGAGATTCCCAACAGCAGTGGCCCTCTGCTCAGCAATCAAATTTTTTGTCAGTGTTACATTCGCAGTAACTGCAGCCGTTAGCTAGTCTTGAATGGTTAATTACCATAAATAAACCATGCGTTAGTGGCTCTTGGATAATGTCTAGTGGCCATTAGGAGGGGGGCAATGGCTTCCCGTTAAGAATACGTGAAGGAGGCCTACTATGCAGAGGCCTAACGCGTGATTTAAGTAAAATGCCACCTTTGTTTGGAACTTATTTTATTGAAGGCATTAGCAAAGTTTAATATTTTCTTACTTTGCTGGTCTAACATTGTTTATTTTTAAGGTGTTACCGGACGATGGAGTCGAACAACACCCCCAATATGTCAACCAATACGATGTTTTCCGCGTTACGATACTTTCGACCGAGGAACTGTCCAATGCACAATGGAGAACTTCGTATTTAGTGTTTGCACGTAATTGAAATAATTTTCTACTAGTTTCTGTTATGTAGGCTATAGGTTACGTTTCATTTACTCCATAACGATATGAACACGATGATATGTGACGAAACCACGAGATCACTTTATGCAACAGTCGCCAGCGATGCAGAGTGGTTCGGAGAGTCGTTTTTGCGACGACCATGATCGCAAGGTTGATGGTTAACTCCCACCCAAGCATCGTTACTGCTCCTTGGATAAAATACGTCACGATAATTATCTCTGCTTGGTGGAATTAAACAAGCAGCAAATTAAAAAAGTTAGAAGCAAAACTGAATCGGAAAACTCGGAAACAAAAGAAACTTCTAAGCGAGTCTGGATTTGTCCTATGTATAGCGGCTCTGTCGCTTTTTCGTGACAGGAGGATAAAAATGAAGAAATTAATTTACGATCATTTTTGTACGAAGACTTACAAAAGCGTCAAAACGTTCAAAATTATTCGACCGGTGTTTAGTTAACCCTCTACGCTTGGATTTTGCATACGTGCAAAAGCGAATAAGAACGCAGATGCGGATATGGTGTAAACCTTCCTTCACATGTTGCAACACTGATCTTCAGGATAAGATTGCTTGGTTCAATGTCAAAAGAGATCTAGAAGTTATCATAATTAATACGAAATATTCTATCCGAAAACCCAAAAAAAGCTTCAACTTACTTGCTATTTTTTTTTTTTTTTGCTACAGTTTAGACGCTACGAACAAAAACCTAAACCGGTGTTTATTTACGGTTGTCTTGTTACAAAAACGAACCGTCGGCTTGTGTTGAGGTAACGAGTAGGCCTGCGTCATTGCTGTTGCTGTGGAAGATCTGGGCTCGATTATCGATCCGGTTAAACCGGAAACTCTTCCGCCACCTTGGCTACGTTTCTTTGTAATTTACAGCTGTGTTGCTCAGGCGCTAAGCCGTGGAAATGAGCCAGTCACTCCTTGCTCACTTCTGCGTAATACCGCGAGTTTACTGAAGATTTTATTTAACTTAAAAGCTGCTTACAAAGACAACATTGCTGAAACACAACAAACTCCGCGTCGATATTGCGATTTTGTCGTAGCTAAGCTGGCTGATTGCGATTTATTTGGGATTAATTCTATATTGGTCTGTCAAAAGAGAAAAATTCAAAAGAAACTTATCTTATCCAAAGCAAAAAATGCTGCAAAGAACGTATGATTACACGAATATTCTGCGGCATTTTATACTTCGTTAATAGTCCACTATGAACGGTCGAATCCAGAAGAGCTGCGCGCAGTTTCGATTGCAGAGTAGGGGAGGTTAAAACGATCATTACTTTCCGTAAACGATTCGCTAACGTTGACGACACATATTCGTTAATTTTGTCTTCAAAACAGAACAAAAACCACAATCTATAAAAAGCAAGAATAAAACGCAAACAGCAATAAGAGATAAGTACATGTGACAGCAAAAACTTGTGCGTATGAATTGCAGTTTATCCGATACTAGCTTTTAAAATTATGTTGAATTCTATGCGAATATAAGGTAGTTCCAGTTAATCAGCAACATGACCCAACAACACTTCGCGCCAGTTACAGATTCTGCTTAACGGGTTTCGTTCTCGGTTGGGGCCGATACCTTTTGACATGTGCTGTATCCAGTGGCATAGCAAGAAATTTTAAAAGGGAGGGGCCATAATTTCCACATTTTTTTCAAGCGTATTTTTTCGGTGGGACAAATTTAAAGCTGATTGAGAAACAAGAAAAGCTCTAGGGGGCTCCGGGGATATGCTCCCTCGAAAAAATTTGAAAAATTACATGCTGTAATCAGAGGTGAGCACAATTTCTTTAATCGTTAATTTGTTAATAACGAAGCTAACTTTTTCATTAACTAGTTAATTCGTTTAATTTGTTTTTGAAATTAACGGACTAAATTAAC
This sequence comes from Trididemnum miniatum, assembly GCA_964006365.1. NCBI lineage: Eukaryota > Metazoa > Chordata > Ascidiacea > Aplousobranchia > Didemnidae > Trididemnum > Trididemnum miniatum. The sequence continues at coordinate 7,788,369 of OZ023233.1, read as the reverse complement.
TTCCATTAGTGCTGGATAACTTCCGTTAAGTTTTTGTAAATGCTCGTTTCTCTAATTATTGTTGGTCAAGTTTGACATCGATAAACTAGCAACATACGACCAATGAGGTCAAAAAGCGAAATAAAAACATCAAAACATATTGCTTGTGAGCGCTAAAATTGCTTAAATGCTTACGCAAACATTGATATTAAAAATTTTAACCTTTTTTTAATAACAAATGCCGTTTTAAGTCAAAACTAACGATTTAAAGAATTTAATTAACTTCCGTTAATTGGAGCTGAATTTAACGAATTATCGTCTACGGAGATACAGAACTGTGTTAACATACTAGTGGTTAACGAAGCTAACGTTTTGCATTAACTTGCCCATCTATGGCTGTAATGGTTGTTTCAGTGCTTTTTGAACAATTTTCAGGCAACTTTTGTTCAATTTTTTCGTCCTAATTCTGTGTGCTTCGCCAAACTCGATGCATTTTGTTAGCACATTTTCGATTATGCGTGCTTAAGGCGTAATATGGCTTATTGCTATCGAAGAGGTTCGAAATTACGGAAAAATTGCATACATTATAAACATTTTTGAAAATGGCTGGTGAGAAGATGCATACCCCTCATCCTACCCCCCTGGTTACGCCCTTGGCCATAAGCCACAGAAACCATCAAAAGAGTCTGGCATATTTCAGTCACTTGGCACCATTAGTTTTGTTCTTTTTTACTAAAAGGCACAGTCCAAAAGGGGGAGCATGGCACAATGCCCCCTAAATGCGCTCTTGGTTCTATCGTCGAGCGTAAGTCACTTCGCCACCTCAATTTTTATTTACTTATTCATGGTTTTTTAAGTTTACACTTTGACAAACTTGGCTAACTCTCATCAATTCGTGCTGAAATCACAAAAAAAATGATTCAAAAAAAGGTTAAGAAAGTTAACATTATTCGTTAACCTCACCCACCAGCTATAAAATGAAAAAGAAATACGTTGTTTTACGTCCTTACTTAAGAAAACGCTTTCTTTGCTTAGTTTCACTTGCAATCAAGGATTCTTGCTCCAAGGATCAGCCATGTCTACGTGTGAAGATGATGGAACCGGTGATACTATTGGAAGATGGACTAGCCCACCTCCAGTTTGCTTGCAAATCCGCTGTATTCCCCCACACAGAAATCCAAACAATGGTGTCGTCTCCTGCTCGAACTCGAATCGAGAAGGAAGTGTGTGCACGTAAGTTTTCGTCATATCTTTGGTAGAGAAATACAAATTAAAGCTGCTGTAAAATCTTATTTCATGATATTAGGTGTTCCACAAAAAGTACGTTTTTTATTTTTCTGTAACTCAAAAACTTGTAAGATGAAGCGATGAAAAATTCAAAAAGCTTTAAAATTTCACGTACGAACTCCTATTACCATAGAATAAAACCTGAAAAAATGAAAGAGTTAAACGCTCTACAACAAAAGTATTGAAAATCTAAAAATACACTTTTTTGTGGGACAATCATCCTGTACCAGCAGCGGTTAAACATATGATCGCTTGTTCAATTTTTATTTGAATTTGTATCCGTTTACCAAAGAATATAGAATTTTCTTACCAGTTAAATATATACTTGCAAAAGTGACCTTTCAAGAAAATAGTGTTATCTTTTTATGGCTGTATAATGAAACGCTAAGAATCCAAAAAATGCTTATTCACTTTTGGACGTTCAGAGATGTCCAAGCATTATTGTACTAATATGCTAACAAACAATCTTTGGGGGAGAGACTTGAGCTACCTTACAGTAGTTTTCTCCTACCTCATCTGCCAATGCAATTTTCTTTTGTTTTTAGCTTTACTTGCAACAATGGTTTCTTTTTAAATGGAGAAGATGAATCTACTTGTTTGGATGATGGTGATTTAGACGACGAAGGAGTTTGGTCGTCGGAAGCTCCTACCTGTACAGCCATTGTTTGCCGACCACCTCAAGTTGCACCAACGAACGGAAACATCGATTGTTCGAATAGAAATTTCTTCGGCAGTAATTGCAGGTAAAAAATCCACCGGGTGGTCAAAGTAATGGGTTAACACATCGTTATTGGTGCGGGAGGTCTGTAGTTCGATTCCCAGGCTGGTCAAATCGGACACAATGTCGCCAACGGCTCGTCACCGTGGCGACGTTTCTGCGGAGCTGTTTTGCCTAGGCGCAAAGCCGCAAAGATGGGCCCGGTCACTTGTTATACGCTTCGGCGTAATACTGCGAGTGTAATGAAGATGTGATTCTGAAATAATCTTTAAGCTGAAATGGTAAAACGTCAGTCAAAATCAGCGTTTTGTGTCAAAAAACGGTTGAGAAAATGTGTAAAAAAATTAGACTGATTGCATAGTTTTAAAAAATGTGAGTTGTGTAAGTGCTCCAGACTATCAACTCTAATCATTAATTACACAATAAATGTAGTGCGAAGGATCGTACCATTTTGTAAAGGAAACACAATAATGTGTCAGCACTCTTTGTACCTAGAAGTTAAAGTACTGGTACCAAGGGTATTAATGTTGATAAAGATACTTTAGTGAGGGTTTGACACCCTTAGCTTTTTTCCCAAAGTTGCCAACGGGTCGAAAATGTTGAGCCCGACCCGACCAGATTTTTCAAGACCGAACCCGACCCGAATCCTAACTTATCTGCCAGTCTGAGCCCGATTTAAATCCGAAATCGAATACATCATTTTATATTTTGAAAAAATTTTAACAAAAAAGAAAATGAGTTTTACCCATCCACAGTCACACCAGTTACGAACAACAACATTTATACAAGGCGTTCTCTTTGCTTTATTTTAGCAATTGCGAAAACCCTATCACTCACTGAAAATCTCGATTTTGCTCTAACGTCCTGCCCAATTGAAGCCCAACAATTTTTCAATATCCAAGCCTGAGCCCGGCCCGAATCCTCCCGAAAAGCCCAAACCCGATTGTCCACTCTAGCTGCTTTCTCCTATGGTCTCACAAACATTTTTGTGTAGATTCGATTGCGATGATGGGTTTTTCTTGAGTGGAGTGAGGAATGTTCGCTGCGTGGATGATAACGATGGAGACGAAGAAGGGGTGTGGAACAACAATCCTCCTACTTGCTTGAGGATTACTTGCGTACCTCCTCAGATGAATCCAGAAAATGGAGACGTCTCCTGCGACAACGGAAATAATTTGGGTAGTGTTTGCAGGTAAATTATTGTTTTTGATTAGAGCATCGGACCATCAGATTATGATTGCAGGAATCGACCAGTTGTTGCGAGAGAAAACAGCTTTATTATGTTCGCATTATTACACCGAAGCGTGTAACGAGTGGCGGGAAGCAACTCCGTGTTTTGGCGCATGGGCAACACAGCTTTGAACTTTAAAGAAGCGTCACAGCAGTTGCCAGGTATTGGCAACACTTTCCGATTTGTGGTACCCCAGACGAAATCGAACCCCAGACCTGCAGCACCAATGACGATGTCGTTACCACTAAGCATTGCGCCAACCTACTAATGGAGCACAGCAAAGCCTTAAATTCTCTTCTAAAAATCCATAATGTGTATCATCGATCTTTGTCACCATTTGAGCTGCTTAGTATTAAAAAACTGCATCGATCGGTAGCACCAGTAGTTTATGCTACCGGTAATCATCTTCATGATGAAATTTTACAGACGATGAACGAGATTTGGATTGAAATGTCTTACAATTACAAAATTTAGCGTTCTAATCAGTTTGCCTTGTTGTTATTGACCCATTTCTGGACATAAAAAAAATTATCATTGCGCGGTAATCACAATCGTTTTGACAAAATTAATGGGCAATCCTGAAAGGTGACTCCGTGCCATCATAGCTTTTTCTATTTTCATCGGTTGCTGCCCCTTTTAAAAACTAAAAAATACATAAATATCTGCTTTTCAGCTTTGCTTGCCGCGACGGTTTTGCTGTGGATGGAAACCCGACGGTTACATGTATCGATGACAATGATAGGGACGACGATGGAGTGTGGAACAGAGATCCACCTGTGTGTACCCCAGTTACTTGCATCCCCCACGTTGACCCAGCGAATGGAAGGGTTGAATGCACAAATGAGAATAACTACGCCAGTGAATGCAGGTGAAATAAAATGGAGTTTTGTGTTTGTGAGTTTGCTTTAAGTTGGCCGAGTGGAGAGAGCTCAATGTCTCTGGAGTATCGACTCCGAATCAGGCCAAACCAATTAGACCTAACTTAAAATTGGTATTCACTGCTTACTTGCCTTGCTTTACTTGCCTTATGCTCAACAGAAACATTTATTTTTCACTTTTGCCACATAAAAAAACAAAGGAATCCAGCTCCTGCACTGCAGCAGTTTTGTTGTTCTGGCAGACATTTTTCCTTCTTTAAGAGTCTATAAGTCGGAAGTTTTTCAAGCAAAAGCAATTTCGAATTACATTTTCTTTATGGACACTGCAACAAGGCTTGGGTGAGATTTAAACAACCTTGCGAGTGCAAGAGTTGTAAAGCTAGCTTACTGAGCAACGTAGCCGATAAAAGAGTAGCAATTTTTGTGAAATAGACGAATACCGATGCTGCTTCGATGCCGCTGATTGTCCATTGCTTCTCCAAACTTGTATCTGTCAAGGCATTCACTGGCGCGTGGTACGCGGCAACGCGACACCGATTGCATCGTCAGTAAAACGGCTGGTTGGGGTAGTGGCTGAAGACATTGCTATCGGAAGGGGAAGTCTTGTGCTCGGTTCCCGGGCTGGTCAAATCAAACACTGTCGTAAACAGCTAGCCAACGGTGCGATATTTCCATGTTTCCCAGTCGCTATGCCGCGGAGAAATTAGTGCCCCGCTACTTCTCACACGATTCAGAATAATCCCACGAATATAGATTAATAAAAATTCGATTTGATTTAAAATAAAACAGGGTTTCGCGTGATTGATGAATGTGAAAGCAAAGCATACCAAATGTGAAAAACTGACGCTAATCGCGTGCTGGTCGATGGACTGGGCTTTGTAAGGTGCTGCTATCTGCAACGACTTGTTCTAATACATCGGCGTTTCAGTTTCCGCTGCAACCCTGGATTTTTTCTGGATGGATCTGAAGTATCCGTATGTGAGGATGACCAAGATGGGGATACTGAAGGAGTCTGGAGTACTCCTGCCCCGACATGTGTTCGAGTTCGGTGTTTCCCTCCGCGCACAAACCCAACTAATGGAAATGTTGATTGTTCAAGTGGTAATACTGAAGGAAGTCAATGCACGTGAGTACATAAATGTTTGTTGGCTAGCGACGTGATTTAACTGTACGCAGGTTACAAATCCTCGAAAACGGGTTCTATTCGCGGGTGGAACTCAATCGCATTTGACTTCTACCGAGTAGCTGCTAACTTAAAGGGCAAGCTCACTGTGCAGCCTTCTTCAATCACTGATGAATTCTTTTTCAGTCCGGTTGTTAATATTTCACAATCACCAATTAAGCAAATTTGACTGCTTAAATTTCAACGTTAGGTTTTATGAAAAAAGAAGGTGGACGAGGCTGGAACTTGTATCCTTCCTCTATCATTCGTTCTGCTCATAATTATAAAAGCATAATGTTTTATAAATATGTTCAGATATACGTGTGACCCGGGTTATTTCTTGGTTGGGGAACCAGTCTCAATTTGTGTTGATGACAACGATGGGGATGAACGAGGGGAATGGGACAACGAGCCGCCCCGGTGTATTGCAATTAACTGCGAACCTGCCCACGTTGATCCTGAAAACGGAAATGTAGATTGCTCAGATGGAAACACTCTGGGAAGCCGATGCGAGTAAGTGGTAACTTACGAGAAGCTAAGAAGCTTAGAATGAGGTTAGTGACTTAGTAGTGCCGACTCCCCTCCTGGGGCACTCCCCCTTTTCTGAGGAGCACTAATCTGCGGCATGCCTAAAACATTTGTCTAATATCTTAATAATTGCAATCTTTCGCCCATTGCAATTTCCTCCTTTAAATTTTTTGCTAACTGCGTGCCTAGATGAGGGGTTCAAAAATGAAAAAAAATTACCATCTGGCTTCGGAATTAGAACTTTTTATTGAGTTTAGAAGAATTGACTAAACGGCTATTTTGAACTTCTAGAAACATCGAAGTATTATGCATAATACCCCCCTCGCCCCCTTGCTCTTTCCTTCCCCGGTTCCGTCAGTCAATTCAAGTAACTTTAACTTTTTTGACAGATTTGAATGCGACAGAGGTTACCTCCTAAGGGGATCTACCGTCTCTGTGTGTGAAGATGATGGAGATGGCGATGATCTAGGTGTCTGGAGTGAAGATGCCCCCGTTTGTATACGAATTAGATGCGAACCCCCTCATATTGCCCCTGACAATGGAATTTTAAGATCATGTTCGGACGAAAATTATCTTAATAGTGTTTGCAGGTAAATTTTTTACATAATAAACCGCATAAAAGTCGCATTTATACGCACTGTTTCGCAACAAAAAACTAAGCAAGAATTTTATTTTGGCACAACTTCTTACTTATGTTTAGTTTGCATTCAGCTGTTGCAGTTTTAAAACCCATTGAAAGTATACCTGCATCAAGGGGCATGCCTCTTATTTTGCACACCATCTCGGGGACTGCTTATATAAGGAAAACTAGTTTTCATTTAAGGCTGAAGTTTTTGTTAATAGGAATTTACCACCCCAATTCAGTTATTATTTTCTTGTCACCATCCCCACCCCACTCTCGCTACCCACAATTCCGTTGCTTCCCTTTTCACCCTCCTAGCTGAGTGCTTTTTAAATCTACTTCTGCGAACTTTTATGTTTGTTACTTCAAAATACTTTAAAATGACAAACAAATATTTTAGCAAGTTTTTATAATGACAAACATGTTGATAATGTTATGAACATTAAACAAAATGTTTTCGAAATCAACAGGTTCGAATGCGATACCGGTTTTTTCTTGGATGGTGCTACAACATCGCGGTGCGTTGATGATAATGATGGCGATGAGTTGGGAGTGTGGAACAGGCCGGCTCCCGTTTGCGTGCAAATCACATGCAATCCGCCTCGCCGTGCTCCAAGCAACGGAGATGTGGAATGCACCAATTCCAATCTTTTCCGAAGCGTATGCACGTGAGTAGTTGATTTAGTAGTAAGTTAATTTTGTCCTCAGAAAAGCCGGTTGCTGGCGTAGTCATGATAACGACATTATCGGTGAGGGAGGTCTAAAGTTTTTGGTATGATTTCCGGTTCCGATCCGGAAGCCTGAAGCAGGGGTTCGATTTCCGGTACGCTTAAATCGAAAACAGTGTCGCCATTGTGCAATACATTCACTTAGTGTGTGCATCAAGCAAAATACGCATTGTGAATGCACACTGCACTTTTTTATTTCCCGTGTGTTGGCATTGATCAAATTTTAAAGTTTGCTCAGTGAGTCTTGAAGTTTCTTTAACGGGGTCTCCACACCCCTGTTCGCAGTGGCATAGCGAAAAATTTTAAAAGGGGGGGAGAGCAAAAACTGGAAAAGCTATCAAAAGAGTCTGGTACGTATATATTTTAGTTACTTAGCAACATTTCATCATTTTCTAAAGGGCGTATTCAAAAAGGGGAGAGCATGGATCAATGTCCTCCCTTCCTCCTCCTCTAAACACGCTTTTGCCTGTTCACTAGCTAGAAATGGTGAGTTATTCTTTGCTGCAACATTTGTCGGTGAAGCGATAACTGCTTTGGCCAGTGGAACAAGAACATGTATGCGACAAAAATTGCAACAAAAGTAGTTAGACCTATTACGTGTTAACTGTTAAAAGAAATGTGGTATCTTTGGTAAAAATCATTTGTCTTTGATTTGATAGATTTTCTTGCGAAGACGGATTTTTCTTGGATGGTCAGATGCAATCCAGATGTCGGGATGACAATGATGGAGACGCCGACGGAGTGTGGACATCAGAAGAGCCTACTTGCGTTAGAATTACTTGTAACCCGGCCCACGTTGCCCCAGGAAACGGAGGGGTGGTCTGTAGTGACGCTAATAATCTTGGCAGCGATTGCACGTAAGTGGTTTCAAAAAACGTTTAAAATCCAGCTTCACAGTCGGCATCTACTAACATTTCCTTTGTTAATGCTTGTCGCAAGTAGTGTTGCCCGGTGTCAACATTTTCCAATACCCAACCTATCGACCCAAATACTTCTTGTGGTTGGAAACAAGATCATCGAAACTTCAATTGAACAAATACGCAAAGTTTTAACATGTTGCCATAATGATCAGTCAATTGGGTGAATGTCCGTCAGCGATCGTTTTGAAGTCGGATAAAAAGATTAATGTCACACCAAATCAAATGCTGTTTCAAATGTAAGCAACAGTGCTGCCAGTTACTCAATATCCCAGGGAAATTGCGAATACCAATAAATTGGGCTTCGCAACATTAAGCACTCTTAGAATCTCTAGGCCTTTGACCACTGGGTGTCAAATAAACTAATTTTTGTTTTATTCTTCTCATATAGGTTCACCTGCGATGCTGGATATTTCTTAAACGGTGCAAGTGTTTCTGTCTGCTTAGACGACAACGACAATGACGCAGATGGAGTCTGGGACAACCCAGCCCCCACTTGTGAACTAATTACTTGTCTACCGCCCCATACTGCTCCTTTCAACGGTGCAGTTGATTGCACCGATCGCAACAGACTAAACAGCAGATGCACGTAAGCATTAACATTAAGATCTTTCAAAGGTTTTAGTATCAGTCGCATATTGTTTTCTTTTGATACCAAAACAATAGACGACTAAGATGTTATAGCGAGTTCGCTGGGCCAATGAGGAAACTTTACGGATGGCCGGTAACTCCCAATCGAGCTCGTTATACCGCTTTGATCGCTTTCTCGTGAATCGAGGATAAATATGCAACTGAACTAACAAATCTTTGAGCAGCGTTTATGCTTATTTTTGAAATCTCTGCACTTTGTTTAAAGTCTATTTTGATGTTCGACAGATTCGATTGTAATCGAAATTTCTTTTTGAACGGAGATGAGGTTTCTGTATGTGAAGATGATCAAGATGGAGATGCATTGGGAGTTTGGAGCACAGAAGCTCCTGTTTGTGAAGGAGTTGTGTGTGTTCCTGAGCATACGGCTCCAGAAAATGGAGGCGTGTCATGCACCAACGGAAACAATGCAAACAGCGAGTGCACGTAAATAAATTGGTTGTTTTTTTGGGAAGGGGGAGGGGGGTGAGAGGATAAATGTTCTGGCGGTTTTTGTCGCATGACGAAAGTACGTGATCACAGGTCCTGTTTCACCAAGAAATAATTGAAGAAAGCAACTACCCCGACAAATCAAGGTTATGGTACCGTATGTATTGTTGATACTTGAGATGCTAATTGTTACGAAGTGTAGAGCTGCAGTTAAAGTTTTCTCTGAAGGTTTAGTAAGTTATTTTGAACGTTGACGTAACATTGCCTGGGTGACAATTTGTTAGAATGCTTAGTCTTCTTCAGAATTTCTTCGTCCTTTTTACCGTGACATACTATTTAATCAAGACTGAGCTGCAGCTCAGCATTCTCTAATATCGTGAATTTGGTACAAACCTTCTTTTCATTTTGACTTCCACATATAAGATCTTCCCAGCACCTTCCAAAGTTTATTTCAGAGCCTCATGGGATACCAGGTGATGACTGACATAGCTTTCGGTTCTGCAGTTCTAAGGGTTCGATTACTGGGGCCGGTCAAGTCGGACACAATGTCGGAACGGCTCGCCACTGCTGCGGCATTTCTTCGAAGTTGTGTTGCACTGGCGCTCGTCGTCGTCGTTTGGCGGGGCATCTCTTCCAAAACAGATGGGAGGACCAAGGCCGAGGGTTTATCCTTTTACCACCCTGGCCACCAAACTGCTTGGGTCAGATGCTGACTGTAAGGGACTTCAGCCAGCATCTTGTTTCGTCATCCAAAACCATTAGACCAAACATACCTCGGGGTGCTCGATGTATGAGACACTGTGAGATGATGTGATCTGCGGTTTGTTCACTGGCACCACACTCACAATTCGCTAGAGGAGCGAGACCCCATTTGTACATGGACGAACAGAAACGTCCAACACCAGAACGCAGACGGTTGAGCTTGACCCAGGCTGCCCTCGGCAGACCCATACCCAAGGGTCTGGAGCTAGCCTTGGGAATGAAAGCGTGGAGTGACAATGCGTTGGCAGAGTACTCCATGTCCCATTTCGTGTTCGTCCACTCGGCTGCACGGACGTCCATCTCAGAAAGACTGTCTAGTAATTTCCGAGCAGCAGGTACAAAATGAGCGTCTAGATTTCAATCTCTCCCTACATACGTCCTGTGACTCATGAAACTGGCCATGTAAAATGTGGTCAGGGTCCAGGGAGCTGCGGTTGGCTAGGGAGAGTGTCGCTCCTTGGCGGCGAAGCTCAGCTGGCTGGATGCCTGAAAGAACCGGAAGGTAGACCGATGGAGTGGGACGCAGGCACCCATTGACAATGCGCAAGGCGTCATTTATTACACTGTCGATAAGCCGTATGTGCACGCTGCGGCACCAGACTGGTGCGCAGTACTCGGCAGTCGAGTAGACCAGAGACAGGGCAGCTGTGCGTAATGTCTTAGCGCTAGCACCCCAACCTGTTCCGGCAAGTCGCCTCAACAGTGAGACGCGAGCACTTAACTTCTTGCGCAATGCTTCCAGGTGAGGACGATATGTGAGCGATCTGTCCAGTTTGACCCCAAGATAAGTGGGAACTGGACAGAAAGGTAAGGTCTTACCGATGTTACAGACCTTAAGCTCACGCTTAGCCTCTCGATTGTGGAGGTGAAAGGCCGCCGTCACCGTTTTAGTGTGGCTAAGCTTCAATCGCCAGGTCTGGAGATGTTCCGAGAGTGTAGTCATGTCCTGGCTTAGAGTCCTTTCCAACTCCTTCCATTCTCCAGATGTATGAAGTATCGCCAGGTCGTCGGCATAGGCGAACTTCTTGGAGGTTATGGAGGGGATATCATATGTATAGATGTTGAAAAGGAGGGGGGCCAGGACCGATCCCTGGGGGACGCCATTTCTCAGGCGTCGTAACCTGCTAGGCTTGCTGTCGCCAGTTGTAAGGGTGAAGCTTCTGTTACGGATCAGCTCCATAATCATACGAACCATATGCTTGTCCGGCAGGAGCCGCAACAGCTTGCAGGTGAGGCCACGGTGCCAGACAGTGTCATAGGCAGCTGTCAGGTCGATAAAGACGGCACCGGCCTTCTTTTTCGCTTCGAATGCATTCTCAATGCTTTGCGTGAGCAAAGTGACTTGATCCACGGTGGATCTTCCGCGTCGAAAACCCGCCTGTTCTTGTGGGAGCAGAGGGTCAATAAGAGGTTCGACGCGGGCGTAGATAAGTCGCTCGAGAATCTTGTAGGGAACACAGAGCAAGGAGATCGGACGATAGCTCTTTGGGTCCTCTACAGGTTTCGAAGGCTTTGGGATCGCTACTACCAGCGCTCTTCTCCAGATCTTAGGAATTTTGAGGTAGTGCAGGCAGGAAGATAGGAAGCCACGTAGCCAAGATTTTAAGCTGGCTCCAGCATGGATTATCAGCTCCGGACAAATGGAATCAGGTCCAGGAGCTTTGCCTGGTTTTAAATGTTGGAGGGCAGCAGCGAACTCCCGATGGGAAAAACTCCCGGAGACATTCGCAGGATGTAATGGATCAGCCCTCCAAAGGTCAGACACTTCCTGTAAAACGAGCCGAGATGAGCGTCGATTCACACCTTCGTATTTCCCGTTTTTAACCAGCTGAGAAGCAATAGCATCAGCTGAAACGGGACATTGACGAGGGGATTGTCGTGACCCACCAGTCAAGTTGTTTATAGTATTCCATGCCAGCCGGCTGGAGTGCGAAAAGTCAATGTTGCGGACCGTCTCTGACCAGCGATTTCTCCGCTTCCCGTCGAGCCTTGTGAGTAGGGCTGTGGCAGCCCTATCCGAATCAGGGCCCCCAGGTGACTGCAGGAAATGCTGATAGAGGTCTTCACACTCCGCATCCCAGCAAGGTATGTGGTTTGATCGTCGACCACGAGGGATGCATTTCTTCGCCGCAGTGCTTATTACCTTGCAAAAGCACTGGTAAACCTGATCGATATTCTGAGATTCAGGTGGCGGTATACTCTTGGCCAGTTTGTTGGTTAGGTTAGAATAGTGGTCCCAGTTGGCCTTGCGGAAGTTCCATCGCTTTACAGGCTTGCTCGGTTTTGGATGAGCAAGTTTGGGTGGACTTATAAGCGAGGGTCGGTGTTGTGACCTTGGGAACTTTCCTAAGATACGTCTGTCAGGTAAGCGACTGTCCAAATCGACACTGGCAAATGCAAGATCTGGGTTGGTGTCTGTTTTCCAGCGGCCAGAGTGGAAACTGGCGGCCTCCTTGGGGCTATATAGCAGGGTGAAGTTGTTGGCACTGGCCCAGCCAGCCAGGCATTCACCATCTGGATTGTTATTATTATAGCCCCAGTCAACATGGTGGCAGTTGAAGTCGCCAGCATAGAGGCAGGGATGGGAGAATGCTGGAAGATCAGATGCTTGCATCCGTGTTGGAGGGGGTTTGTAGACGTTGACTATTTTATAGTTATCAACATTCACGCACACCCACTCGATCTCCGATGTTGGTGGGGATTGGTCGATTAGGATCCACTTCAGACGCTCATGGACAAACGTAGCAAGACCATGCTTCCTGCTCAAGGAAAACCCAGCTAGATGGTAGCTCGGAAGATCTAACCTTTCTACCGAGGTGCAATGGGTTTCCTGTAAGAGGATGACGAGTGCCTCACACTGTAACGCAAGATGATGCAACACGCTCATCTTGCTTGCAGTGAGGCCTTCGATGTTCAGTTGGAGAATGCTGGGCCTTTGGAACTTGTTGACGGTGCGCCGAAGATGCGCATCGCCCCGTCCTGAAAAGGACGTTTGCCGCTGCCCAGCTTGAACATCGTTAGGTGTCTCGCCGTTAAGGCAGATTCGGTTTCTGTCAGCCAGATTAAATATCGTAGACAGAGTAACGCTCCGGGCTACGGGAAAGCATCTGCCATCCGGAGCGACTGGCGCTGAGCACTGGCGCAGTGCACTGGCACTGGCGCTGAGCCGCGATGAGCCCCGTCACTGGTTACGTCTTCTACGTAACACTGCGAATAGGCTATATTAATAAAGATTTCATTTAATTTGTCGTTTTATTTATTTGTTTGTAGATTTACTTGCGATTCGGGGTATTTCCTTCAAGGCTCTTCCACCTCAACCTGCGAGGATGATGAAGATGATGATGAATTGGGTGTATGGACTTCTTTAGCTCCGGTTTGCGTAGCCATAGTTTGTGTTCCACCCCACCAAGATCCAACAAACGGAATGGTTAGATGTTCCAACTCCAATTTCTTCATGAGTCTGTGCTCGTAAGTAGATAAAAGTAAATTGATTTTTAAATTCGAGTTTCTTAGTTTTTGATTTTTTTATGATCATTTTTTTTTTTTTTTATTAAGCTTGGCAACCACCCACACTCCTGCTTGTTCTAACTCCGCAATTCCTGTTTTCATGTTATAAAAAGATGTGGAAAAGAAAGCTTTTGTCGAAACAGAAGCAGAAACGCGAAAATCCCATTGCTTCCGCTTCCAAATGTCTTATGCGGAAGCGGTGGGACTTTTCGCGCTACTGCTTCCGCTTAAAAAGCAAAATGGCGAAAATCTTTTGTCCATTAACCAATGTAATTGGTCCATAAGCTGTAAAAAAATACTATCTGCTGAAATTGCAATAAAAGTTTAAATGAAACGCAATATCACTAGTTCGAGAGAACGCGAAAACATGCAGCAAGTATCACATCTTATGGCGAAAAAAAATGAAGTTGATTGTGGAAGCGGAAGCTGTTGTAAACCACTTCTATATTCCTGAATTGTCATAACGTTTATCGCAAATATCCCTCTTTTTTTTTCTCATACCGTTTCATCGTGTTTGTTGTGTGTTTCATTGCGATTTTTGTGTTATTATTGTCCTTAATGACATATTGACGCTGCGGAAATCAAGATACTGCAACTAAAGGCGAGGGCAGAGGTTTCTAAGGAGGAGTTTTTCGTAACTGAGTGCCCTTTAAATCTACTTCTGCGAACTTTGATGTTTGTTCCTTCAAAATACTTTAAAATGACAAACAAATATTTTAGCAAGTTTTAAATACGATAAACATGTTGATGATATGAACAAACTGCTTTTAAAATCAACAGGTTCGAATGCGATACCGGTTTTTTCTTGGATGGTGCTACAACATCGCGGTGCGTTGATGATAATGATGGCGATGAGTTGGGAGTTTGGAACAGGCCGGCTCCTGTTTGCGTGCAAATCACATGCAATCCGCCTCGTCGTGCTCCAAGCAACGGAAGTGTGGAATGCACCAATTCCAATCTTTTCCGAAGCGTATGCGCGTGAGTAGTTGATTTAGTAGTAAGTTCATTTTGTCCTCAGAAAAGCCGGTTGCTGGCGTAGTCATGATAACGACATTATCGGTGAGGGAGGTCTAAAGTTCGATTTCCGGTATGCTTAAATCGTAAACAGGGTCGCCAGTGTGCATTACATTCACTTAGTGTGTGCATTAGGCAAAATACGCATTGTGAATGCACACTGCATTTTTTTATTTCCCGTGTGTTGGCATTGATCGAATTATAAAGTTTGCTCAATGAGTCTTGAAGTTTCTTCAACGGGGTCTCCACACCCCTGTTCATCAGCTACGAATGGTGGTTATTAATCTTTGTGGCAACATTTATCCTGTCCACATGTCCAATTTATGTGGGCTTGTTGCTGTGGGCTTTCTGCATCGCAGTTAAATTTTGTGATGTCTTAATTTAAAAAAAAGTGATTATGACATCAACCCACAGCAACAAGTCCACATACATTGGACATGTGGACAGGATAACTGTGGCTCTTGTCGGTGAACAACAGCGTATATGCAACATAGTAGTTAGAATAACAACGTGTTTACTGTTAAAAGAAATGTGGTATCTTTGGTAAAAATCATTTGTCTTTGATTTGATAGATTTTCTTGCGAAGACGGATTTTTCTTGGATGGTCAGATGCAATCCAGATGTCGGGATGACAATGATGGAGACGCCGACGGAGTGTGGACATCAGAAGAGCCTACTTGCGTTAGAATTACTTGTAACCCGGCCCACGTTGCCCCAGGAAACGGAGGGGTGGTCTGTAGTGACGCTAATAATCTTGGCAGCGATTGCACGTAAGTGGTTTCAAAAAACGTTTAAAATCCAGCTTCACAGTCGGCATCTACTAATACTTCCTTTGTTAATGCTTGTCGCAAGCAGTGTTGCCCGGTGTCAACATTTTCCAATACCCAACCTATCGACCCAAATACTTCTTGTGATTGGAAACAAGATCATCGAAACTTCAATTGAACAAATACGCAAAGTTTTAACATGTTGCCATAATGATCAGTCAATTGGGTGAATGTCCGTCAGCGATCGTTTTGAAGTCGGATAAAAAGATTAATGTCACACCAAATCAAATGCTGTTTCAAATGTAAGCAACAGTGCTGCCAGTTACTCAATATCCCAGGGAAATTGCGAATACCAATAAATTGGGCTTCGCAACATTAAGCACTCTTAGAATCTCTAGGCCTTTGACCACTGGGTGTCAAATAAACTAATTTTTGTTTTATTCTTCTCATATAGGTTCACCTGCGATGCTGGATATTTCTTAAACGGTGCAAGTGTTTCTGTCTGCTTAGACGACAACGACAATGACGCAGATGGAGTCTGGGACAACCCAGCCCCCACTTGTGAACTAATTACTTGTCTACCGCCCCATACTGCTCCTTTCAACGGTGCAGTTGATTGCACCGATCGCAACAGACTAAACAGCAGATGCACGTAAGCATTAACATTAAGATCTTTCAAAGGTTTTAGTATCAGTCGCATATTGTTTTCTTTTGATACCAAAACAATAGACGACTAAAATGTTATAACGAGCTCGCTGAGGAGTTGCCGACCATCTCTTTTCTATCTGAAGGAAGGAAATTTTCTTGGGGTCTTTCCCTCGGCACAACAAGTGAACTTGCCTGCTAGTTCTTCACACTATCTCTGTTACTGCTGAAGGTCAATCAGGGAAGCTGTGAACAACAATTTTAAGGTTTTTGGTTTGACCAGACTAGGAATCCAAACTCAAGTCTACCGTTCCAAAAATTGACTTTCTACCACCTCATGCAGATATCTTGTCAGTTTTCAATGTTTTTTTAAAAGAAGCAAGGCTTTTCGAAAAGTTTTAAAGTGTGCAATTGACACTGGGGTTTCTGTAATTTGTTAAAAAAGGTTTTTACCACAAGTTTCTTTGTTTGTTTGTTTTTTTTGGCATATTTATCCTGTTATCATGAGAAAGCGATCAATGTGCAGTGCGAGCTCGCTTAGAAGTTCCCGGCCATCTGTCTACCACACCAAGATGGGAGAATCCTGCTAAGTGCCTTTCCCAACGGCACAATAATTAGTGAACTTGCCGGCTTGTCTTCCACACTGTCTCTATAATGCTGAGCGTCAGGCAGGGAAGCTGTAAGTATCAATTTTATAGTCGTTGGTCTGACCCGACTCGGAATCAAACCCAAGTCTACGGGCGGACGCTCTTATCATTTGGCCATCTGAGCTACTTGATTGTTGATGGACAAATATTATCACATGTCAAAACAACTGCAGCTCTGGAGGCAGTGTTGTACAGTCTTGCTTGCACTGTTGTTCTCAATCTGCGTCACTCGGTTGGGTTAGCTTGCAGATGAGACAGGAATTTGTAACCAAACTATTTATTGTAACCTTCGAAATACTCGCAGCATGCACGTACGTACTCACTCCTCTGTAGACCTACTTCATTCACGCTTTCTGTACAAACAATTAATGATAAATAAAAACCGTGCAAGCAGCCTAAAATCACGCCTAAACAGCTAAACCCACTACTGCATACACGCTAAGTAGGAAAAACTTAAAGACGTCAAACTCAACACAAAATTAGCGGAGGGCTGGAGTGAAAGAGATAGGCTATCTGTAACTACCGCTATATAAATTGACTTACCGAAAAGGTTCTAGACCCAACCTTTGCCTCCAACTGTGCAAGGCGAACAAAACCAAATTTGGCTAACAAAGCCAAACTCTTCAATATTCCCTACCAATACACTTTATACAACTAGGCTAATTCTTTTTCCAATGGAATCCAATGGAGAGCTATTAAATTGAATGCTTTTACATACTTGGCAGTAGCCCTAAGCCCTACCTGTCCTATCCCCCCCTAGGCTACTACCTGAATTCAGACCAACTGGCAACTCACAAATCATCTGTTCCTATTTTTTTTAAACGTTACAAACGTAGGCAACAAACAGTTAAACACATTCATTCACACGCCGGCACTTTTCAGACGCCACAAATTCGTAGCTGGTGAGAATCAACAACTGCTGATGATGATAGTTGAATCTATGTTGTCGAAACGTCCAGTTTTGAGATTTACTGCGGCTTTATTTATCGTATTCTGAACTATAGCTCTGCAGTCTGCAAATTTCTTTACCCTAAGAACAATGAAATTATATCGCCAGCACCAGCAGCACTAGACGATTACAGTGATCCTGCGATTATCCGTCATAATTTTATTCGCATTAACATTGTACTGTAACTGTTACAGCTCAGATGGCTATACGGTAAGAGCGCTTGCCTCTGGAGCTCCAGACTCGGGTTTGATTCCGAGTCGGGTCAAACCAATCACTTTAAAATTGCTATTCACAGCTTTCCTGCTTTACGCTCAGCGTTACAGGGACGGTGAATAGAAAAAGCCGACAAGTTTACTTGTGCCGTTGGGAATGGCACTTAGCGGGATTCCCCCATCTTGGTGTGGTAGACGGATGGCCGGTAACTCCCAATCGAGCTCGTTGTAGCGCTTTCATCGCTTTTTCGTGAATGGAGGATAAATATGCAACAAAACAAAAGTATTCCTGTTTGTTTTTGAAATCCTTGCACTTTGTTTAAAGTCTATTTTGATGTTCGACAGATTCGATTGTAATCGAAATTTCTTTTTGAACGGAGATGAGGTTTCCGTATGTGAAGATGATCAAGATGGAGATGCATTGGGAGTTTGGAGCACAGACGCTCCTGTTTGTGAAGGAGTTGTGTGTGTTCCTGAGCATATGGCTCCAGAAAATGGAGGCGTGTCATGCACCAACGGAAACAATGCGAACAGCGAGTGCACGTAAATAAATTGGTTGTTTTTTTGGGAAGGGGGAGGGGGGTGAGAGGATAAATGTTCTAGCGGCCTTTGTCGCATGACGAAAGTACGTGATCACAGGTCCTGTTTTACCAAGAAATAATTGAAGTAAGCAACTACCCCGACTAGAAACACCGTATGTATTGTTGATACTTGAGATGTTGTTAACAAGTGTAGAGCTGAAGTTGAAGTTTTCTTCGAATATTTTATATTATCTTGACCGTTGACGTAACATTACCTGGATGGGTGACAAATTGTGACGACATACTAATTTTATTCTAGAATGCTTGGTCTTCTTCAGAATTTCTTCATCTTTTTTACCTCAACACACTTTTTAGTCAGGGCTAGCTGCCGCAGTCCAGCGTTTCCTAACATTGTTGATTTAGTCCAAACCTAAGCCTTGCCACCCGTTAAGTCTTCGACGAAATACCCCGAGTATATTAATAATAATTTCATTTGATTTTACGTTTCCATTTATTTGTAGATTTACTTGCGACTCGGGATATTTCCTTCAAGGCTCTTCCACCTCGACCTGCGAGGATGATGAAGATGACGATGAATTAGGTGAATGGACTTCTCTAGCTCCGACTTGCCAACCCATAGTTTGTGTTCCACCTCACGAAAATCCACCAAACGGAATGGTTAGATGTTCCAACTCCAATTTCTTCATGAGTGTGTGCTCGTAAGTAGATAAACGTAAATTGATTTTTAAATTCGAGTGTATTTGTTTTAACAGATTGCTGACTGATTGCTGACTGATAGCAGATTGCTGACTGACTAATATCTGTTATCAGCCAGCCTAATACCTTATAGTTCATGTTTGTTACATACCACATGTCCACTATTACCTAAACGTCCAGCAAACTGCTGTTTCGCCATAAGAATGCCCAAGAAGACTGGCAAAACCTATTTCGCACGGAACGCTATGACTTGAAAGTGCACACTGACAAAGCGAATCCGTAAAAAAGGGCTGCCAACGAAAATGTGGTCAAAAATCGGCTATAACTTAAACGAAAGCATTTTAGGATGCAAATCCAGCGCCATCAGAAAACATAATTTCTTTGCTATTTTGTCAACCAAAGTGAAAAGTTAGGGTTTTTGAACCTAACTCCGCAATTCCTACCTTCGTGTTATGAAGAGATGTGGACGTGAAAGCGGTCCGCTCTTGTCGAAACGAAAGCAGAAACGCGAAAATGCTATTGCTTCCGCTTCCAAATATCTTATGCGGAAGCGATGGGACTTTTCGCGCTACTGCTTCCGCTTAAAAAGCAAAATGGCGAAAATCTTTTGTCCATTAACCAACTTAATTGGTCCATAAGCTGTAAAAAAATACTATCTGCTGAAATTGCAATAAAAGTTTAAACGAAATGCAATATCACTAGTTCGAAAGAACGTAAAAACATACAACAAGCATCATATTTTATGCCGATTTCGGGTTAAATGAAGTAGTTGATTGCAGAAGCGGAAGCGGTTGACAACACAAGCGCTTCCGCATTTCTGAATTGCATAACGTTTATCGCAAAATTGCATTGTTATAGCCTTTTTCTTTTTTTTTGTACCTTTTCATTATGTTTTTGTCTTATCGTATTCAACGACGTATTGACGCTGCGGAGATCAAGATACCACTACTAAAGAAATAGTTTTCTAAGCAGGCACAAAAAAAGATTACCTCAAAAATCAAGAATCTGAACAATAAATGTTTTAACGTGTATTCTAGTAGATCTGAAGAGGGGAGGTCGCATTGGAGCCTCTCTTGCTGACGCCAGGGATCGCTATGTTTTAATAATATAAGGGTAGCCGATGTAAGTCTATATAATAGTATATACCGTTGTAAGTCTAGTGGCCGAGTTGTCAAAGAAGTTGACTTTCACTTGGTCCTGGGTTCGAACCTGAGTCTACCTATGAGCGGTCCAACCGCGAAACTAGTTGTGGGATTGATTTTTACAGTGTGTATTTTGGTAAGTCTTCCAAGGCCTGCCAAAATATCTCCTTTTATAAGTTATTTGCTATGTCAGTATTAGTAAAGCTTTTTTTCTTAGATTTGAATGTGATGATGGGTATTTCTTGGATGGAGAAAATGAATCTACTTGTGAAGATGATAATGATGGTGATGCTGAAGGACGATTTTCTTCTCCAACACCGGACTGTGTGAGGATAACGTGCAATCCTCCATTTGTTGATCCGGATGATGGTTCTGTGTCCTGTTCAGATGGAAACAATAGAGACAGCGTTTGCAGGTGAAGATTTGAATTTTGTTGAAAGTGATCTTATAAGTAGCGCAGCCAAGGGAACTTCCGCGGTAATGCCCTATTTTTTTGACAAACTTGATCCTTAGTATGCTAAAATTGTTTTTATAAAATACCGTAATATTTGTAAATTTTGGTCTATTGCAATTTGACTCCTCCTCCCAATTTTGTTGATTTACATTTTACTATGAAGAACCAAAGTGAAAAACTGCTTTGAGACCAGCCTAAATGAACTTGAAATAAATATTGATTTCAAATTGACTTATTACGAATGGAGTATAACGGCCTTAGGCTCAGTGTTAACGACATTGCTATCGGCGAGGAAGGCCTGCAATTGAACCCGGGCCGGTAAAATCGAACATAGTAAGCCCACAGCTCGCCATCATTGCGACGTTTCTCGTGGAGCTGTGTTGCTCAGGCGCTAAGTTGCCGTAATGGGCCCGCCACTCGTTACACGCTTTGGCATAATACCTTGATCATAATAAAAATCTGATTTATTTTGATTTTTTCTAAAAGATTTACTTGCAATGCTGGATTTTACTTGATCGGTTCATCTATGTCCACTTGCAACGACGATAATGACAATGACGCTGATGGAGTGTGGACTGATCGTGCCCCAGTATGCAGACCTATCACGTGCAACCCAGAGCATGTGGACCCCGCTGATGGAATGGTTGATTGCACAAACGGCAACTTTGTCGGAAGCACTTGCACGTATGTTATGAAAAAATACTTTAAGAATAGTTTCGTCAGCCTTGCTGTGCTCAGCCTATCCAGGCTAGACTCATCATAGACTATAAGGACCTTTTGTTACATTGCTCATCCTAAGCATCTCTACTTCATTTCTTTTCTAGGTTGTTACCTTTTTAAACCCCTTTGTCCTTGGGGAATCGCGGGGGCATCATTTTGAGTTGGACACCCTCTAAGCATATCGATCCCGCGCGATTAAGGGTAGACGCTTTGATGGAAATCTAAGGCGAGACCAGCTGAAATCTTCAACGTAATTTTGCCATCGATTTCTGGGACGCCTTCTAGGCCTTCGACCAAGTCCAAAAGTAGTTAAACTATGAATAAGAATTTGTTTTTTCTTGAAAATAGACCTTGGTTTTATTTATGAGAAGGCCCGATTTCTCGCAGTCGCATCAGCTACAGTACAGCGTTTCACTTTGGCAGCATTCTAGTACGGCAGTCTTGCTTTTTTGCGGTATATGTGAGCTCACTGGATTTTTTCTCAAAAGATTTTTACTTTTTTTTCGGAGTGCATTGGTTTACCCCCTCATTTCAAACAACAAGTCCTGCAAACGTTTGTTGTATGTATGTTACATTAGATTTTTACTCCTGAACTCCATGAGCAAAAAATTAAGACTGCATCGAACCTAGGTATCGTCTAGTTTGTTGTTTAGCATTCCGCCACTGATGCTAGTTTGTATTGCTAATTCACTATTACTGTAGAATCCTAAATCAAATCTAAGTTTCTGTTGTACGTTCCGAAATTGTTTTTGTATTTGTATTTAATTAGATATTTATCCTCCTGTCACGAGAAAGCCATCAAAGCGCTATAACGAGCTCGTTCATAGGAATTACCGGCCATCTGTTTACCTCACCAAGATAGGGGATCCCGCTGAGTGCCATTCCCAAAGACACAGCAAGTAAACTTGCCGGTTTGTTCTCCGCACTGTTCCTTTAATACTGAGCGTCAGCAGGAAGCTGTGAATAGCAATTTTAAAATCATTGGTTTGACCAGACTCGGAATCAATCCCTAGTTTGGAGGGAGCTTCAAAGGCGGACTCACATTACCCCTCGGACACCTGAGCTGTCAAATATGTTTTGTTTTGTAAAACAAGATCTTTGATATCCATCAATTAAGAGAGTCCAGCAAAAAAATTAGTATCTGGTTGTGTTTTCACAACTCACAGTTTCACTTGCAATGACGGTTTCTTCTTGAATGGTCAAATGGAGTCCACCTGCACAGATGATGGAAATGGCGACGGAGAAGGGGTTTGGACCAGCGAAGCTCCGACATGTGTCAGCATTTTGTGCAGACCTCCTCACGTAGCTCCAGAAAATGGAATGGTTGATTGCAGCGATGGCAATAGTGAAAACAGTGTTTGCAGGTAATTTTGACGGTGAAGTTATGCACCGTTACGTAAAGTAACGCATCGGTTGTCAAAAGAGCGTATGCGATGAAACCGTTTAATTCTTTTCACTTGTTTTCAAACCCAACCATAATTCTCATTGCTCTCCCCTGGTTCAAAAATAGATTTTCAAAGCACACGATATAACTTTGTATTAAGCTGCAAAACAACTTGGGTGGTTTTTTGGACCCGGAGTTTTTAACAAAGGGTCCACCTGTCCCTAAGGGTTACGCAAAGATGCTTCAGAGGGTGCGTACACCCAATACAAATGCAGTATGAATATCTACTTGCATTAATACTTATGTGATGGCTTGTTTCTTCAAGGGGTCTAATAAAAAAAATGATCAAAGGGTTTAGCCTACTTCACGAAAAAGGAAAAAAGCGTTGTCGCATCTTTTTTTCCATTCTTTTTTTTTTGACATTATACTGTTAGGAGAGCCGGCCCGTTGGCAAAGTGTTTAAAGATATTGTAAACGGTGCGAGAGGTTTGGGGTTCGACTCCCGGGCCGGTCAAATCGGACACACCAGCCACCACTGCGAATTTTCTGTGTTGCCCACACGTAAGTCGTGGAGATGGGCCCGCCACCCGTTACACGCTTCGGCGTATTACTGCGAGTATAATGAAGATTTGATTTCTGACTTTTTGAATACAGTATTTTGTTGAATAGAAGCCACGCCTACTATTAGTTATTTTCAAACATTTTGTGCGGCTTCTATTCAAGGCGGTTTCAATTTTGTTATTTTAACGTTTTTTTCCTAAAACTGGTGTCCTGCGAGCATTCAAGTTAATTTACTATCAGTGACTGGAAAACGAAAACGCTAAATTAGCTGCAATTCTATACTGTCTCTTTTGTAAAACACTTGTTAGTACGTCATCATGCGCTACCCTACCGTTTTTGCTGCGTGTCGTATTTATTTGCTTTATTTCCTTGTATCAGTAAAAGCAACGGTTTTGTCCGTTGCGGCTTCTATTCACGAAATACGGTACAGATATAGGTTGATGAAGGCCTTCAGTAACTGGCAAGTAATTGAGTTTTATTGGAATGCAGTTTTGACTGCTTGAGTAGTAGTCCTGGAAACCTCGTCGCTTTGTTTTGATAATTTTCATGATTTTTTACTCTTCCTCGCCCGCTCATTCGCTCATAGCGTTCGCGTATCGTTAGTTTCTTTATTGGCCGACTGTAATAATTTACTTACCTACCTAACTCTTAACACTTTACGTTTCTACAAATTGATTCAACTGTCATCATCATCATCAATGTAATATGGCAGTAATGCCTTGTTTACATTACCTAGCTCGTAAGCCAGCGTTATTTACGAATAATATCGTAAAAATAAACGGATTGTATTTTACCCATCGTCGCATAAAGTGCAAAATCATATGACTTCGCCTTTTCTGGCTGACATTTTTGTCACCACATACGTCTTGAATCGGATGATGTTTCGTAGTCTACGATGACAAAATTGACCGGAGTTCAATGAAAATCGTATCACGTCATTTTTTATTCGTACGCCTTCTTATCAATAACGTCAATCATTTGTTTCCCAGCAACGTTTTCGAGCTGATTAAATGGCCAGATAAAAAAACGTTGCCTCAGCGAGCTCGTTAGACTTTAGGATCGATTCCGAGTCGGGTCAAAACAAGATTTAAGAATCAGTATTCACAGCTTTCCTGCTTAACATGTGTGGACTATATGTAAGAAAAAAGCCTGAAAGTTTACTTGTTAAGCTCTATGGGAAGACACTTAAAGGTAGTTTTCTCGCTATTGCACGCTAAGGTGTGTTTACACAGAATACGATTTGTCGTACATAAAGTGACGTAGACTACGAAACAGATTATGACGTAAAGCTACGTCACTCTGCGCAACATTTTAGAAAACAATCGTAAAATGCTCTGCAAAACAACCGATAAAAAGCAAAATTGTTGGGGTTAGAATTTCCGGAAGATATTTCCGTCAACTGGTTACGTCAAAACTTGCATGAAATCTTATGCGACAACAAATCGGATTAAAATCGCATTTAGTGTAAATAGATCTTCAGGCACGTAGTCCACCACTTCGCTTTCTCGCGATGGAAACGTGAAAAACGCAAACGAAGTTTCCATGGTGTACTGATTTACAGGTTTTATTTTAAAGCGGTAACTTCTGCGAAATTTGTCCTTCATTTTTTGTGTATCGTTAATCCAAATCTGTACATTTACTGATTAATTTGACATCACATACAATCTACCGGCCGGTTGGCTTAGTGGTTAATGAGATTACTACCGGCGCAGGAAGTACTGGGTTCGTTTACCGGGCTTGCCCTATCGGTCACAGATCGCAAATGGTTCGCCACCGCTGCGACGTTTCTTCGCAGCTGTGTTGCCCAGGCGCTAAGCCTCGGAGATTGACCTAGCCGCTTAATTGTTGCGCGTTTCGGCGTAATATGGCGAGTGTGATGAAGATTTGATTTTTTAAACTTTATTTTAGATTTTCCTGCAATGACGGATACTTTTTGAGTGGGGAGGCAGAATCTACTTGTAGAGATGACCTCGATGGGGATGAAGAAGGAGTTTGGACAAGTGTAGCCCCTGTGTGTCTTCGCGTGTTCTGTCCCCCTCCCCATGAAAATCCCGAGAACGGTGCAGTGATGTGCAGTGAGGGCAATAATGAAGGAAGTGTTTGCCGGTAAGTGAATGTTGGCTTAAATAAAATCCTACACAATGTGGCCATGTAAAATGCAGAATTCTTCATACTTTACTGCTTTATAAAGAAATAATTAATTGATTCCTAACTACCCTGTCCACACGTTTAAGGCGCGTTTATCAATACGCGGCACGCGATAGAAATTTTTTGCACCTTGTTTGTTTCATTTTACTGTTCACCGATCAAGCAAAAACCTGCGAAATCTTTCTACATTTACTTCCATTATAATTTTAGTCGTGTTATCGCGTGTCGTGTTTCCGCGTGTCGCGTATCGGTAAACAAGCGTTAAGTCAAAGCAGGCCGAAAGCCCACGTACTTTTTACATCACAATTTAATTTTGATGTCATAATCACAATACTTATGAAATCAAAGAACGGATTATGACACAAGAAAACCATGGGCTTTTAGCGCATTTGAACCGGGCAATGGACATGTGGACAGGGTAAATATTTATTTTTTAATTACGAAAAAGCGCCGAATGCGCTGTACTGATTAGCTTACGGTGGAACGAATTCAGACCGCATGGGAGTTGACTTTTTCAGGTTTTCACTTGAACTTTATTACATATTGGCTGCTCAGCAACAAAAGTTGTTGTAAAGCACCTTTTTCAAGCACAATGAAGCTTGGGCTGGAACTAAAACCATGACCTTGTGATCAATGCCGTCGTAAGAATGAAGCTTTCAATCACTATGCTATGTTGCCGCAGTCTGGCGGTACCTCGCGCAGGACACAGATCTTGTGTGGCGGTTCAATTTACGGCTGAAGCTGATCGCTTGTAACGCATATTGGGTTGGTGCTACTCGACGAACGCAAGCTCACCTTGCAGTTTCCCTCATATGCTCAGTAAACCTCCACCTCTTCTACGCATGCCATTAAAGACCCTCCTAAATTTGTCAGCGACACGGTCCCGGCGATACAGTGCGCAAGAAACAGATCCTACGTTACGGGTTCGATTCCCGACTGGAGCCGATCGCGTTTAAGATGCACCTGATGGCTGCGACTCAAAGAGCGCCAGTTCACTTCGAAGTTTCCCTCAAATACTGTCGAATTTTCAGTTCGATGTAATTCGAAATATAATACTACATTTTGTCAGTGTTCATGTCATAGGCAAATGCGATTTGTTTTAAAGAAAAAAAATGCAAAGTTTACTTACTTTGTTTTTGGTGGTTTTAGATTCACTTGCAATGCTGGGCACTTTTTGGATGGATCGCCTGAGTCTACTTGCGTAGACGATGGTGATAACGACCAAGAAGGTGTATGGACTTCACCGGCTCCAGTGTGTGTGATCATCACTTGTCCTCCCCCACACGTTAATCCACAAAACGGAATGGTCTCGTGCTCAGACGGAAATATTTATCTAAGCGTTTGCGAGTGAGTAAATACTTGGTGCTTTGACGAACAAATGACCAAAGGCGAATCCGGGGGGGTAATTAAGCCCCCTATCCTTAAATTTTTAGTTACAAGTGTCAATACGTCAATACTTCAACAAATTCAGACCCTCAAACCTGCAAAATATACCCCCCCAAAACTGCAAGATATGCCAGCCAAAAAAATTTTTTGATTTACATCGGCCGGTCAGCGTCGTTGTTAAAGGCATCGCTTTCGGTGCGGGAGGTCTGGGGTTCAAGTTCCGGGCTGATCAAATCAGACACAGTGTCGCCAACTGCTCGCCACCGCTGAGATGTTTTTTCGGACCTGCTCTGCCCAAGCGCTAAGCCGCGAAGATGAGCCCCGTCACTCGCTACGCGCTTTGGCGGACCGCAAGTATAATGAAAAGTTGATTTTGATTTTGGATCAGCCCCGGATGTCTAACTCATTATTCCTCTTCAAGACTGAAACTTTTTGACGGTGTTCTGTTTGATGTTTTTGCTTTGTATTAGCTCTTGCAGCCGGCAGAGTTTCATTGTTAAACTACGGTACTGCATTTTAGTTAATGAAGCTTTATGTTTTTGCCCGTTACATAGTTGTTTTGCCACCCTTGGACCTCTCTAAAATGGAGGAATCTCGCTTTGTGCCTTTTCAACGGCGCAACAATTCCACACTGTCCTTTAATACTAAGCGTCAAACAGGGAAGCTGTGAATACCAATTGTAAAGTGATTGGTTTGGCCCTACTCGGAATCGAAGTCAGAATCTACTCACTCTAAAGGCAGGTGGCAGGTGCTCTATCTACTCGGCCACATGAGCTATTTTGATCTTCCCAGCTATTGTTACTGTGAAATTTCTAATCATGAATTACTACAACGAAGCTAATTTTAGGTTCACCTGCAATCGTAACTTCTTTTTGGACGGTTCTACGACGTCTACCTGTAGAGATGACAACGACAATGACGTGGAAGGAGTTTGGGATAACCCTGCTCCAACCTGTGTGCAAATAACCTGTGCACCTCCTCATATTGATCCAATGAACGGAGTTGTTGGTTGTACGGACACAAATAACCTAGGAAGCGAGTGCACGTAAGACGAAATGCAGTTTTTTAAATCATTAAGTTTATCACAGAACGGCCGATGGGCGTGATAGTTAAAGACGTCAGTGTTTGAGCGCTGCGATCAAATCGCACGCAGTGTCGTCAACGCCTCACCACCGCGGCGATGATTCTTCGCATCGGTGTTGCCTAAGCGCTAAATCGTGGAGATAGGCCCCGCCACAACTTACAAACTTCGGCGTAATTTCGCGAATATATAATGAAGGTTGCATTTGATTTTTGAAGTTCATAACAGCACAGCAGAACGGTAATCCAATTTGCATGTGCATAATTCAACACGGTAAAGCTAAACGGTTTGCCACCGCTGCGACGTTTCTTCAATGCAGCTGTGTTGCCCAGACGCTAAACTGCGGAGACAAACCCCGCCACTATTTACGCGTTTTGGCGTAAAACCGCGAGTATAATGAAGATTTGATTTAGAATTGATGCATGATGGAAGATAGCCTAGTTAGCAGTAAAGGTTCCTTTTATTTCCGCTACGTTAACACGACAATAAACACGATAAGATTAAGGAAATAATATGCGGTACAAGAAAAGGGAAAGACAACAAAACGATTAACGTTATGACATGCAGGTAGGAGAAGAGGAGTTAAAAAAACAAAGGTGGGCATGGTTGCAACACCCAGTTAAGCATTGAACCCTCGAAGCTAGCTACGCGACCTATCGCGCCAGCTGATTGGCCAACTCCATGTGCTTGTACCAAGACTGTTTTTGTTTAATGCGGATTAGTTGCTTTGGAAACTCCTATGTCCTTGCGCAACTTAAAAGACGTTAGGTATCCCACATCAAAGACAAAACTTTAAAGGTCCAGTTGTTAAAAAACTTTAAAGAAACGGTTTCGAGTTTATTGATACCAAACCAGCACTAGTCAGCTTTGCTTGGATTAGCAATAAAGTTGCTTGGTTGATAGGCCTACTGTAGCATATTTATGTCTTGAAATCATACCGTAGGCCCTATATTACAGCTGCGCCTGCTCGTGATTACCTATAAGCAGTATTGGTAGTGCGTTTTATTTCTGCACCGTCAAAATAAATATAACACAACAATTATTGAATTCAACTGCAACCGGACACAGAAAAGGGAAGAACTAACTACACGATTAACGTTGTATTTAGCATGCAAGAAAGAATAAACATTGGAGATAAAGGAAATAGTAGGCATGGTCGCGACACCCGCAACTGTAATTATTATTTATGGATTAAACTGGTAAATTAGTTGTTGGACTGCAAAGATTATTACTTCACTTGTCTTACCACCAAGGCTTTGGTTATGACTTTCAAGAAAACGGGCAAATCATGAATTTTTTAGTAGGCGGACAAAATCACCAAAAAAAAAACAGTTTACTCTTGAAATGCGCTATAAATATTAACGCATGTCCATTTTTGTGCAAAAGCGATACCCCACCACTTTATCTGACAATGCCCATATTTTGCACTTTCGTAATTAGCCTACCGCTATTTTCTTAGATTCGAGTGTGGGCTCAATTACTTCTTGAACGGTGAAGTGGTTTCCATATGCGAGGAGGATAACGATGGAGATGCATTAGGTGTGTGGTCAAGTGAGGCTCCAGTCTGTGAGATAATTACATGCGAACCTCCCCATGTAGCCCCTGAGAATGGAGGAGTTTCATGCACAACTTCAAACATACTGGACAGTGTTTGCACGTGAGTAGGCTATTGATTTTCGCGGACACAGAAATTTGATGGTTGTCCTTTTTGTTGAATCCGAATCTGGTTTAGTTCAACTTGATGCACTGCAGTTTGATTCTTAGTCAATTTAAACCCAAAATATCGAAAATTTGCATTTGCAATTCTTTGCTTGACGTTAGATCTTAAAGCACGCTTTTGACAACATGCCTTCCAGTGCTCTTGCTTTACAGCTGAGAAAGGCACTTCGTGGGATTCGTAGGGTACAAATGCAAACCTGTCCTACCATTGTGGTCCAGAAAGTCTTAAAAACCTCCATAAAATTGTGTACCACCTTGCATACACTTAGATTTATCCTGCCTTGCACATACTGCTGAAGATGACATCTGAACGTATGTTGTTGAAACGTTTAGTTGTAATTTTTGTTTTCAAATCATCTCGTTTAGCCTGTCAGTTGATGCATAGATGCTGCGTACGATACTTAGATATCGCATACTATGGTTAAACGGCAGAGTTGTCAACAGTCGAAGATGCTGAGCCCAACCTCAATCCGAATTCTAATTTATCACCAGTCTGAGCCCGATTGAAACCCGAAATCGAAAACATCACGTTAAATTTTGAAGAAATTGTAACAAAAAAAGAAGAGTTTTACCCATCCACAGTCACACCAGTTACGAATAACAATATTTATACAAGGTGTTCTATTTGCTTTGATTTCAACAATGGCGAAAACCCTATCATTCTCTGAAAATCTCGATTTCGCTCCGGGGTCCGACCCGATTAAAGCTCGACAATTTTTCAAACCCAAGCCCGGCCCGAACCCGATTGACAACTCTGTGGTAACGACATCACTATCGGTGTGGGAGGTCTTGGAATCGATTCCCAACCCAGTTAAAACCGCTGCTATGCTTCTTCACAACTGTTTTGCCCAATAAGCCGCGGAGATAGGTAAAGCCACACGTTGCTCGCTTTGGCGTAACAGCGCGAGCATAATCACGATTCAATTTGAGTTTTAAATCACGTGATGTGTTACAGCTTCACTTGTGAAATGGGATTCTTCTTAAACGGAGCTGCAACTTCCACATGTGAAGATAATGATGGTGATGACAACTTGGGAGAATGGAGTAGCCCTGCCCCAACTTGTGACCTTATTAGCTGCCCACCTCCTCATGTTGCTCCTCGAAATGGAGCTGTTTCCTGCTCCAATACCAACTTGGAAAATAGCGTCTGCACGTGAGTGTTCATGCGACTAAGTGTGATTTAATAAAGGTGTGTTTGCACAGAATACGCTACGGTTTTTCGTAAGTAAAGTAACGAAGCCTACGAAACAGTAAGCGACATTCCAGAAAACAATCGTAAGATCCTCTGCAAAATAACCGATAGAAAGCAAAATTGCTTGGGTTCGAATTGTGTGGAAGATATTTTCGTCAAATGCTCGCGCCAAAAATTAAATGAAATTTCGTACAACAACAAATTGGATTAAAATGGTATTTAGTGTAAACAGACCCTAAAACTGTAGTCAGAAAAGCTGCATTAAGATAAATCTTTGCATTCCGATGATGTTATTATCATCTGAGACAGAGTTATCATAAGTTATCGTATCATTGTAGTTAGCTTTAACTTAAATAGAAATTAAGATGATGGAATCGGCTGTGTGATATATGGCCGTAGACATAGTGATGAAGTTTTTAAATATGCGTCAAAGTTTTATTGAACAATTATTATTATCTTGGAATTGTTTAAACTTAATGTTGATGTTTTTGTATTTTGTTTTAATGTTGAAAGAAACGAATTTTAAGGTCCTTGGTAATTCTTTTTTCTGCTTTTTATGACAGCCTATGTTCGTTGGTTAGTAACAAACAAGTCAAAGTTTAAGTAACTTTGTGTGATAAAAACATACCACGAAATTTAGAAAATTGATCAATGAGTATTGTTTTTTGCAATATTTATTTGTATTTTCCTTCATAGTTTTGAAATTTTTCTTTTTCGCTTTTGTGATTGTTCGTGTGTGATCTTTAATGATTTTTGCCTGAAGTTTCATAATATTCAGGATTTATG
The DNA here is from genome assembly GCA_964006365.1 of Trididemnum miniatum. Lineage (NCBI taxonomy): Eukaryota > Metazoa > Chordata > Ascidiacea > Aplousobranchia > Didemnidae > Trididemnum > Trididemnum miniatum. Next base: position 7,756,928 of record OZ023233.1, on the reverse strand, counting down.
TTTGATCAAACATATTTTGATGCGGCCAGTAAATGTTAAGAACAGTTAATTTGCTAATCTGGCACTAAAAACACTGATAAAAAACCAACGTTTCGACAGTATAAACTACCTGCCTTCGATCAGGGTACAAAAAAGCAATAAAGACGAGTCAGCACTTTAAATACAACAAAGTTACGTGTTTAGCACAAAAACAAAGTCCTGTGATTAAATGCACCAATTGAAACATCAAAATCAAGTAGATCAGCAGGACATGGCTGCGTCATAGCAATGCCAGAAACCAAATTAATTAACAGTCATAGCAATGCCAGAAACAGTCGTAGCAATGCCAGAAACCAAAAAATTATTAAATTAATTAATTAATGTTGGTTTTTTATCAGTGTTTTTAGTGCCAGATTAGCAAATTAACTGTTCTTTATGTTTGATCATTTTCTCTGATGATTTAAGTTTGATTTTGATTTTTATAATATTAGGTTTGATTCAGATAAATCTCAAAAAAATACTACTTTTACGATCGAGATTGCTGAAGCTGTTTATTTTTGTAAATTAAAGTTCAGTTTGCATATTTTGATTAGTTATCTTGTTTAGTAATGTTATTTATTAAACAGATTTACTTGCGAAGACGGGTTTTCTTTGATTGGCTCTGCGATGTCGACATGTCAGGATGACAATGATAATGATGCGCAAGGAGAGTGGAGTTCTCCTGCTCCGCTATGCGTTGATGTATCCTGTAATCCTCCTCAAGAAGACCCACAAAACGGAATGGTCAGATGTTCAGATGAAAACTTCCTTGGCAGCGAATGCACGTACGAAGATTTACTTAAATGTTTTCATTTGTAATCGGGCAACACTTTTTACAATTCTATTGCAAAAGAAATTGCGGAATCACTCTGCCAATCCTTTACGTATCAGTTAAACTAATACTCGCTTTAAGCTGTCCGCACACGCAACTTACAGAAACTGTTCGCATTGACTACTTTTCGGCACACACACACACACAAGCACACCAAGTAATGTGTTAAACATGGCTCTAATTGCACAGATATTAGTCATTTCTGTACAAGTTCGAACCCACCGAAATTTCTGCGTGCTTAGACGTCCTACAATCAGAAACACTACCAACTTAACATCGTCCCTGCGTCCTTGGATAAGATACTTCATGGTAATTATCTCTACGTGGTGGAATCTAACAAAAAACAAATTAAAAAAGTCAGCAGCAAAGCTCAACCGAAAAACTCGGTAAAAAAGTTACTACTAGCGAGTCAGGATTTGTCCAATGCGTTGCGTCTCCGTCGCTTTCTTATGATATAGAAGGATAAAAATAAAGAAATCAATGAATTAAAGAAGACGTTGATTTGCGTTTGCTGTATTAAGTCCGAACCAAGAATTTTATTTGCGCATCATCATGCATTCCTTATTCAAATGCATTACCCGAGCAAAAATGGTTACTCTCTTGTTAGGCATAATTATGACAGGAAGATAGGGTATGAAGTGCAGGGTAGGATTTACCAATAGGCTAAGCTGGCTGAAGCCTAGGGCCTCGGAGGAACAAAGGAGTCTCACCACGAACAAGAGGGCTCGGCAAGGTTGACAGACCTTTTTGTTTGGGAGATCGACCATGGCGACCTTTATTTACTTAAGAGATGAGTCCAATCATCGGTCTAGGATCACCAGTGGCATACCTGAAATCAACATAGCCTAGGACGTCTCATTGTCTCAAACCGGTCCCGATGAGGTGGAATAGAAAAACTGTTTTGAGTCTATTATATCGTAGTGAATTGAATACCGTAGTGAAGCATTTTTAAACCTTTTGTAAGAAAATTAAACATTCACAAGGCTAGTACTGCAAAAACATTGAGTTAACATTTCTATTGTACATATATAAGATGATTCACTATAACAGTAACTTACAGTCGCACTAATCTAGTAATCGGATGGTGAGATTCAAGAATTAAGATAAAAAAGGGCCAGCAACCCGAATTTTTATAATTTTTGTAACCTATTTTCCCCATTTGAAAACTGAATTAGGATGGAAATTTAGAGTAACACATCACTGCTGGTCAATGTTGGCCTGGGTTCGAACCCTACACAAGGTTAGTGTTGCTGTAGTAAAGAGCCGCTATATAGATTCAAGTTTCACTTGGAGTTTAACCGGCGCGTAGGTTTTAAACATGACAAAGTAATGACGTTGTATCTTACTTTTTTAAGGTTCACTTGCAACAGAGGATTCACTCTCCTAGGTTCAATGGTTACCACATGTGAAGATGATAATGATGGTGATGCCGATGGAGCGTGGAGCCTCCCACCACCCATCTGCGAGCAAGTTACATGCGAGCCGCCACTTAGCGCTCCTGATAACGGCACGGTTTCCTGCTCCAACTCAAACAATGCCGACAGCACATGCACGTAAGAATGACAGAGTGTTCTTAGTAGAAATTAACAAATGTTTCGTTTGACTTGGTTCTGCTTGAAACTTCCATTTACTGCTCCTAGTGAGGCAGCGTAACTGTGTGAGATTTACACATATAATGTAGAGCAGGTAAAAATAATGTAAGTTTCTTACCTATTCGTTGTGGTAATTTGTCAGTAATATTTGACCACACTTCCTTGTAGCAGTCTGCTAAGCATAGATAGTAAAGATGGAGCATTTTTACAAAGAAACAGCCTGCTTTGAAAGACTGCCAGAAATTTTTTTACTCTATGCTTTCGTTTGAGATTGTTACAATATTCTACGAGATTTTGATTTTACAGCTTTACTTGTGACGGTGGATTTGCATTGCTGGGTAGCGCAATGTCTACTTGTATAGATGATCAGGACGGCGATACTCTGGGCGAATGGTCGACGCCCCCCCCAACTTGCCAGCGTAAGTCAAAAAATCAAGAACCTTCATTATACTCGCGGTATTACGCTGAATCGTGTAACGAGTGGCGGGGCCCATCTCCGCGGCTTAACGCCTGGGCAACATAGCTCCGCACAAACGTAGCAACAGTGGCGGACCGTTGGCGACGCTATGCCGATTGGACCGTCCCGGGAATCGAACCATAAACTTACCGCACCGATAAGCAAAATCAAAAACTTCTGCGTCATGCTCTAGCAGCAGCCTACAATGTACTGGTTACTGGATCCGACGAGAAGCTTCGATTCACGGCGGGAGCCAATAGCTTGTATTGTGAACAAATTGTTTTCCAACGACAAAGTTGATGGTTCAGAGCTACGTCAGCCTGACAAATGGGTAAAACGCGAAACTAGCGTATGTTAATACAGCCATAGTATTTCTTAAAACTTGATGATTTGATAAAATAGATTCAGCTGTCATCATCAGCAGTGTATACAAGGCAGTCAGTTTTTTTCTGTATTGCCTTCCTTACACTGCTGATTATGTCAACTGAATCTCGGTTGTCGAAGCGTCTAGTTTTAAAAAATGCTGAGGCTTTATTTTTCCTCCATAAAAAGTATTGTTTTTACAGCGTTTTTTTTTTTTATGCGTAGCTTAGTATTTTTTTCATGAAAGTTTGGAGTAAGTTCTATAAGATTATTATTTGTGTAAGTGTTTACTTTTTCGCCTAAATTTTTTTCCCTCGTTTCTCGTCACAAGAGAAAGATAATCATAAAATTAATTATATTTCAAATGTATATCACTTTTTCAACTTATTTAGAAATTGTTTGCCAGCCACCGTACACCGAAATAGCAGATGGTATGGTTGAGTGTAGTAACTCCAACTTGCTTGGTAGCGTGTGTACATTTACTTGTCGCAATGATGACTTTGTACTCAACGGACAAGCTGAAGCAATTTGCGCCGCCTCTGATGAAGGAGGAGCTGAGGGATTCTGGACTGCTCCACCCCCTACCTGCGATCGTAAGTATGCAGCTTTGTTTTGTGTGACGATGGCTTCATAGGTCTGGCCTCATTTTTAGCGAGCATAAGGCTACTGTCGAGAAACCGTTGATCTTATTCGCGTTATCAGTAGCGTAGCCAAGGAAGTGTAGGCTCCGGGGTGCTGCGCTTTCCCTTTTCAAGAAACCCCAGTCGGAAGTACTCTTGCTAAAATATTGTTATAATACAAAATTTCAAGAACTTTTCAACATACACAACCCCAATAAGCTATCACACCATCATAGGAATATCTTAGTGGTGAATGTGACTTATGCATGTCCCACTTTATTTTCTTTACCTAACCCGTATTAACCAAAAGGGGGGCAGAATCACTCTTCCACAAGATTCTGTCTCCTGTTAATACGGGTTAGGTAAAGAAAATAAGGTGGGACATGCATAAGTCACATTCACAACTAAGATATTCCTATGATGCTGTGATAGCTTATTAGGGTTGTGTATGTTGAAAAGTTCTTGAAGTTTTGTATTTTATTTGAATCTTGTGCTTTGCATAATTTTATTTTTTTAAAATAACGTAACGTTTATAATCTTTCGTTGATTATAATTTTGCCCCCTCAAAATTTCCGTGACTGCGTCCCTGCGCATTGACTTACTTTAGGATGTTTTTATCAAACTTGGTCTTTCTTCGCTTACTTAGGTAATTTTTTGTGAGCATTGCAAGGGAAATTTTTCTGTTAACGTTGAACAGTTTGAAGTTGTATTTTTCATCGTGGTTTTTTACCTTCCCTACTTTTTATGAAAGATCACGGACAGCTATTTGAGGCAGTTTTCTATTTTTTCAATTATTTCTTCTCAGTGTCAAGCCACGTGCTGGTTAGCTCAGTTTTTAAACACACGCTATCGGTGCGGAGGTCTGGGGTTCGATCCCGAGCCGGAAAAATCAAATCTTCATTACACTTGCGACATTACGCCAAAACATGTAACGAGAGACGGGGCTCATCTCCGCGCCTCAGCGCTCGGGCAACACAATGGCGAAGAAACTTGGCATTGGTAGTGAGCCGTTAGCAACATTGTGCCCGATTTCACCGGACTATGAATCGAACTCCAGACTTCCCGCACCGATAACAATATCAATATGTTTTCAACAACTGGGCTAACCGGCTAGTTTAAAACAAAACCAATGTACAGTGCTCAGAAAATCGAAGTTGTGTTGATGTAATGTACTTGAATTTTAGGCTAATCTAAGTAGCTTTACACTGAAAATGTAAGGGGTGCTTGAGCCTCTTCCCCTGGACCCGTCAATGCTTAAATGAACTGCTTTAAAATCAGGAAAATCTTGCGGTGATCCTCCGATCCCAAGAGCTAACAGCTTCCGAGGTGCTTGCACAGATGATAATTTTGTTGGCTCTCAATGCGAATATGCATGTGAAGATTACCACACTCGTGTGGGTGCTAGAATCATCACCTGTGTTGAAAGGGATGATGGAACTCTTGAATGGGACAACCCTGCTCCCTTATGCGAACGTGAGTATATTGATATAGGGCTTCATAATTTCTTAGTTACTTCAGAAATACACTAAGTAACTTTGCACGGACTGACTAGTTTCATTTTTCACTTTGTAAAGCTAAGGTGCGTTTACGGTTTACCGATACGTGACAAGCGATGTGCTACAAAAATTATAATGTAAGTGAAGAGAAAAGTTTTTTGCGTGGTTGCTAAACAGTAGGCCACAATAAAACAAACATGGTGCGATAAAAAAATTATCGCTTGTCGCGTTGGCGCGCACTGGTAAACTTATCTTAATACGCGGTAAGCCATTGAGCTCTGCTCAATAATATTTTTAAGTTTTTTCGTGACTGAACTAAGGGGTCAATCCAGACTTAACCGTTGCAGTTATGTATCAACGTTTCAGATTTGTGACCATCGCAAAAAACGCTATCAGTTGAATTTATTTACTGGGTTAATAAGATTCATTGCTTTTATTTTTGACTAGTAGATAGTACATCCAAAATATCCAATAAATCCAAAAAGTAAGCTTCTGCTACATCCAAAATAGCCTATTAACTCTTTGCGTTTCAAAAACTGGTTTCGATTCTCCATCTAATAACATTTGATCAGTTCAGTTACATTATATTTTAACAAAAAACGTTAAAAGTAGTGTGAGAATAAAGGCAGGTGAATTACAGCTCATTACTCCAACTCTACGCAAAACTTCAGCTGTTACAAGTTCCAGCATGAAGAAAATTATAAGTGTGTTAGCAGCAACTCGGCACAGTTTATTAAAACCGAATAACTAACGTTTTCAAATTTAGCTAACGTTTGCCCAATGCAACAAATCAACAATGGCCGAGTTGAATGCTCAGATCCTTCTTTGATGGCTCCTGCAACTTGCGATTTCATATGTAATGACGGATTCAGCGTTTTTCCAGCGGATTTTGCGCAGAATACGTGTATGAATGACTCGAATTGGAGCTCACCTCCCCCCTGCTGCGCAAGTAAGTAGAGCTAGTTTTTGTTGAGGAAAGTTACCAGAAAAGAAATTGGTGAAGAATTTTTGTTACTCCTGTAAACAAAATATTATTTGGTTTCACATTTTTGAGAAATTTTATCCATAATTGTTGCAAGTCAAAAAGAAAAAACAACCTGTTGTCGCCATCTGGCGGCGCATTTACTCCGAATCACGTTTATTCACTACGAATCAAGAGAAATTCTGAAAGCTCTTAATCAAACCAAAAAATTACTGCAAAGTGAAACGAGGTGTAGGCCTACATATGAAAATGAAATAAAAGAATGGTTATGAAATCATATACATCTAAAAGCAATAAAAATTACGTAGAAAAATCTTGGCAAATGGGTAAAGTAATATCTAGTGCATACATAAAAACTCTCGTAAATAAAAACAAAAATACAAAAATGAATATAGGCCTAGAAAATCAGCGGTAAATAGGTAAAATAGTCTGGTTGATAGTAATTTTCGCCTTGAGTTTTCGTATCCAACGACTCTCACAGACGTCCAACCTGTTTGTGTTTTGTGGTTCTTCAAGAAAAATTACATTAAAACAAACTGAAATTTTGGGTTTACTGGCGTGTGTCTAGTAATGGTAGTTATAATAGTGTTTGAATAGGGCTGCCTGATCCATGTTGTTGTATTCTGAAAACTTATTGTTCAAAAAAACCTGTGTGCTCATTATGCTGTCCATCTGATAGAAATTTTGTTTTTGGTCTGGCATAGGCGCGGGAAGTAGGGTGCCAGGGGGGGCTCAAGCCCCCCCTGAACTTTTTTTAGCCCCCCCTGAACCATTTGAGCCCCCCCTGACAATTGAAAAAATTATGCACTGAGTGCGACGGTATTAATGCTCGCAACGTACATACGTAATGAAGCAAATATTTCTTAAAGTGCTTTTAACCAACGAAGAATCACTATTCTTTTAAAAATCAGTTAGTTATTATTCACTAGGTCAACGTAAAATTTGGTAAAATTTTCAATTTTTGAATTTTATTTTTAACCGTGTTTTATATCAGCGTTTGCAAACCTTTGCAGCAGTCATGGACGATGGACCAGTAAAAGTATAATGGCTGCCAATTCTTGTAGCTGCCAAACACTTTACGCCAAACTACTCTGAATGCTCGAATGAAAGTCGCTACTGATCATGGGAATTACGTAAATCGTAAACGAAAATACGGTGAAGTGCAAAAAAACGGTCCTCAATCCTTCAGATGTTCCGAATTCCACCAAAATTTTTGTGAAGAGCTAAAAAAAAGGTCTTCATGGCCCGGACGCGTTACATGAACTGGAAATGTTGGTGGCCAACCTGATTTGTGCACATGCCAAATTAACCCGGGATCGACAGCCAAGCATCCAAAGATCGACCGGTACATCGCGAACGACTGGTTGGGCACCCCTAATCAAGCTTATATGAGCTGGTGCAAGTTCTCTTCTGGTTGAGTTTTTTAATGGTTTTGAATTTTTTCTACCAACCCAATGAAGCGGCTAAATCACTACTAAACTGGCACCGATGATCAGTAGGCTACTCGATTTGAGGGGGATGCCATCCCCCCTGAAAACAACACCATCCCCCCATAAAACATTTTAGCGTAAACCAATTCTTACAACTATAATGACCATTTCTTTTTAGGTCTGCGTGAAAAGTTGTAGCCTACCACCCCCCATAAGTGTTTTCACAACTCGAGCACTGCCGATGATTGTTACTAAAATTGAGCTAGTACGCCTACCTAAATACCTATATCTACACATCTCATTATGTTAAAAAATGGTTCAGTGCTTTATTTTGATTGTGTGTTTTTTGTTATTTTTAAACCTCAATGGGGCATTGTTTGTTGCATGTAACTCTGATCAGCAAAGCAAAAGTTAGATCGGACAAATTTTGTTTGCCTACTTTTTGGTTTTGTCATTGAGGTATTTGCATTTTACAAACACATGAGTAGTGATTCGAGCATGGTTAGAAAAGCCTAATGGTAGTAAGCAATCTTGTTTTCCACGATAAAAAATTATCCTGAAAAAGTTCCGGTCACTTGAGCGGGCATGCAATTGATGTCTATCAAAATAGGTCTGCTGAGTGTCCTGCTCATAAAAACGTGCGTTCGAAAAAAGGGGGGTCTGGAAGCCCCCCAGACGTTGACACGATCTTACTATTTTGAGCCCCCCCTGTCCAAAAAACGTTCCCGCGCCACTGTGGTCTGGCCAATGTAAATCTGGTTGCAATTTGTGCATTGAGCGGCGTAAATGCCAAAGTTAGAACAATTCAAATTTTGAAAAAGATGTATACTTATACCATCCCTGTTGGTGACTGCATTAACTGTTTGGACCATAGAGCTATGTTAACTTTGATTCCCACACAAAGCACATTTATTGCAAGGGGATGAACTTCCATTTCTTGTCTTATTTGATGTTTGAATATTGAGGGCAATTCTTCTATAGTTTGTTAAAATGGATCGAATTGCAGCCGGTTTTTTGTAGATGATGCACGCATTGGGAATAAGTTTTCTTTCCTTTTGACTTAAAGTAAACAAAGTGGAAAACAATGTGGCCCAGATTAATCCTTTAGTTTTATTTTTCCTGTCTTGGCTATTTTTGTTTTTCGGATCAAAAGGTTCTTTCCAGGTTTTAGCTAAATCAATTATTTTGTTCGTGATGCTTTCCCTGAAATTAGATTTGGCACATTTGAGGCGAAGCCGTTGTAGACTATCTATATAATCCTGTTCTAATTCATTAAGGCGACTCACGCGTATTGCCTCACCGAAGACTACATAGATCTAAATACGTGCGTCGGGTGAAAGTAGCCACCATTAAGAAATACACGTCCACGAGCTGTGGGCTTGATGTAGTCTGTTGTAACAAAACCTCCCAGTGCACAATCGTCAATTCGGTGGTTAACATCTAAAAAATCAACGCATGAGCCTGCTGGTTCCTGTGTTGATATCTCTCAAAAAATGAGTTCCGGGCTACCTTCTTGAAATGTGCTCGTAAGTTTCTCTTTTATGGAATTGGTTAGTTTTTCTCCTTGCGATATCCAGATAATATCATCAATAAATCGTTTGAATATGATTGATGATTGATTTCTTCATCTTTATCCTCCTATCACGAGAAAGCGACTGAGGCGCTATGCGTAGGACGAATCCAGACTCGCTTAGGAGTTGCCTTTGTTTCCAAGTTTTCCGCTTGAATTTTCTTCTGACTTCTTTAATTTGCTGCTTGCCAAATTCCACCAAGCAGAGATAATCATCGTGAAGCATCTTATCCAAGGACGTAACAACGAGACTAGGTTGGGAGGTGAGCCATCAACCTTGCGATCATGGTCGTCGTAAAAACGACGCTCCGAACCACTACGCCACGCTGCCGACCCATAATAGTTTGCTGTAAAAACTGAGCAATAGGCCAAATGATATAATGTAATGTAATATTAGCCAGAGAGACCGAATGGTTATCACCGGTGATAATACCTTCTGGTTGTTTGAAAAATTTATTCATATGTTGTATGACCACATTGTTGAGACAGAGCATAGTGAGTTCGATTAAATTCGTAATAGCTGTAGGATGAAAATCAGAAAATCTAGTGAGAGCAAATTGCAAAGCGTTTCTGACTAAAAATTTTTTAACGCCAAGGTAAAAAGCTTTGACATCACCTGCCACTATATATAATGTGTCAGATTTACTGTCGTAGGATGAAGTGTTTTTCCATTCAACTAGGTTTTGGAGATATTGCTTGCTTGTCTCGGCAATATTCGTTAATACCTGATTCGCAGAATTTGATGCTGATAGGCTTATAAATATGTTCTAAAAACGCAGTGATTTTAGATGTAGTAATATTGCCGGCTGATTGCAAAAGACGTGTGGGTAAATCAAAAATTGAAATGTTGTTTAAAGAATCAGGAGTAACTTTTTGCGTTTTGAAAAGTGGATAAGCATAACCTGGTGTATCGCAAACAAAATGTTTAGCCATGCTTCCCGGAATTTTTTGATATCCTCTTCCTGAGTAATTTTTTACCTAAATTGTGTGTTTAAGCATAACATTATCCAGAATCCCAAGTTTGTGAAGTTCAATAACAAAATTGTCAGCAGTACGTGCTATTAAGTCTAGGTGGTTGCTAGTGTTTTCAGGGTTAAGCTGAGTGATAGTCTCAAAAATTCTAAGCTCTTTTTCCATTATGGTATTGTAATCCTTAAAATTCACTATAATAATTCTTCCATCTTTATCAGATTTGCAAATGACAATTTTACAATCTTAAACTAAATTTTGCAAATAATCAAGAGCCATGCGTTGATTAAAATTCAAATTATTGTTCTTACAATAAGAATATTTACCTGACACTTACGGTAAAAATTCTAACCTGATTTAACAATAAATTATTTGTAGGCAACATTATTGACTGATTTTGCATTACCTACTATTCCACAAATAATAATAATATTAGAATTTTGATGCAAAATCGTCGATTACGTATCTCTGGACTGCTGGCGATTCTCCTCACCACCACAATGGTTCACACTCCAAATAAAGAATTGAGAGTTGTTGCAGATTTTAATTGCATTGTATTGTGTAGTTAAGCTAACTAATTCTTATTCTGAGTTTTGGCTCTGGTATTAAGCAGTGTCAAGCCTGCTGGATATGTAGCCTACCAATTTTTCAGGCGAGCTATGAGGAAGGTGGAGGGTATCATTCAGTAGCCGTGCCAAACGCATCGTAGTTTTTAGCTCACAAACTTTGTAATTAGGCTTTTTGATGTGCATTAAACTCTGAATAAATATGGTTCTACCTTGTATTTTTTGAAACCTGTTATATTTAATCAATTCTAAGAGGGAGTGCGAGACTTGCGAGGTGATTTTGAAGGGATGCAGTAAGTAAAAAGGTCAAGTACCACTGCTGCAAACGATCTAATCTCCATTTAATTAGACCTGATTGAAATCCGATGAACACTTAACAAAATGAATTGCTTTTGTCAGGACTTTGCCCCCCATTCGCAAATATTGACCTCGCAATTGTGATGGATGCATCAACGTCAATTGATGAAGCTAATTGGGAGAGAGCACGAGAATTTGTCGTGAACGTTACAGAGTACGTACCCATGTAGGCTAACAACTGATTTTGTATTTAGTTGCATATTTATTCTCCTTTCACGAAAAAGGAGTTGCCAGCCACCTGTCTACTACACCAAGATATGGGAATCCCGCTATAAATGCCTTTCCCAACACACAGCAAGTAAACTTGCCGGCTTATTCTTTACACATTCCCTTAAACTGCCTTTAATGCTGAGCATCAAAACAAGCAAAAAAGTTGTGAATACTAATTTTTAAGCCTTTGGTTGAACTTGACTTGGAATCAAACCCTAGTCTGCATCTCCTGAAGCAGACGCTTTTACCAACATGTTTATGCAATGTGCACTCTGTCCAGTTTTCAGGTCAAGTGAGTTATTTCTGATTTTATATTGCTACGGTTTTGGTAAAAACTTTTTTCCCGGCAATAAAAATTGCCTTATTTTTTTGGGAGAAATTCTCTGAAAAAGATGCTGTCTTTTCCCCATTACTATTTTAGCAATAATTTTTAGATGTACTTGGCCTCTGTGGTCTGCGTGGTTTTCTCTCCTTCACACCATCCAAAAGGCAGCCACAAACCTGCTTTGTTTGTGCTTCGCTAAGCAAAAAGACCCAGTTTTATTGTCGTAAGAGATAACATCGAGACCCCGCAAAAAAGTAAAAAGTTGTGCATCAAAAAAATCTTCTTTGATCATTGAACTAGTGCAGGTTCCACAATGATCACTAGGCCTACAGCTGAAAAATTTTAGGTCGTATAGGCTAATATTCAAGAATGAGAATAGGCACCCTTTGTAATTTCGGGGACGCCGAACTTCAGTTTTTACGGATCAGGTCAAAGTTTGTCTCCAAACGAAATATTTTTTTTTCATTTTAGGTATATTTCATTGTCATATCGTTTCACAATGAAACAGAGCAGCTGATTTTACAGCGCAGTGCAATTTCACTGGTAGGTCCCTAGGCCAGCAGATACTAAGAGACCTCCTGCGCGTAATATTTTGATACGATTAGTCAATTTTGTCCAAAAAATAACCTACAAGTTGTTGGCTTTCCAAGGATGTAGCAAAATAAATTGAGTCCCTGATATCTACTTCCGAAGCGATCCTAAGAATAAAAAAGCATAAAGATGTTAAAACAGCACCATCTATCAGTATAAGCCAGGGATGTCTAACCTTTTTATTGAACGAACGGGCATTGCAGACAAAAACGTCTTGTTCTTACTGAAACTATCGGTGACGATCAAAAAAGAAAGGTCTTAAACCTGCTCAAACGTCCTGTTCTTTTTTTTGAAAATATCGATGAAGCGCCAAAAAGAAGACTCTAAAAAGTTTTTCTTTAAGAGTCGCTCATGGGCCGCCGTTTGGACATCCCTGAAATAAGCCATACACATATCAAAATGCGTAGGCACGTCAACGCATGAAGTAAAAATCAAGCTTTCAAAAATTCCAAGTCTGACACGTAAAAAAAAGAACCTTAGTTTTTCAGCTACCTCAAATTACCAAAACGTCAATTTGCTCTTGAATTTTTGGGTGTCGGGCCGCTTAGTTTAGTTGTTAAGCACACGCTATCGCTGCAGGAGCACTCTGGGATTCGATTACCGGGCCAGTCAAATCGGAACAGAGGCGTCAGTGCTCGCCACCATTGCCACATTTTTGGGAGCAGTGTTTCCTTGGCGCCACACCGCGGAGATGGTCTCGCCACTCGTTACACGCTTCGGCGCAATGCCGCGGCCCGCGAGTATAATGAAAGTTTTTGACTTATCCGCATTTGAGTCAATTTTTTTTTCGTACAGTTCGTTTACACTGGATCGAGATGGTGGAACACAAATTGCTGTCATCCGCTACAATGAAGGTGTTGATGTTGGAAGAAGGATTTTGTTGAATCGTTTTAATGTTCCGAATCGAAAAAATGGACTTTTGCGAAATATACGAGCATTACCATATGTTGATAGCGGTAAGTTCTGCTCAGAGCTATATGCAGCCTACTTGATCTATCGTAATTTGGAGGTTTTTGCGAAACTTTAAGAGCCCTTTTAAATGTTTCTGAATTTAAGAATGGTTCTGGTACGCTTATGTACGACAAAATAGACAATGTTGTTTAGCCTACTTGCGCTTTACTTTAAGCTTTTATACTGTATGTTGAAAGAACTGAAAAATACTAATCTTGTAATTTCGTGCCTCTAAATTAGAAGAATCCTATAATAGGATTTTGCATAAATTTATGAGAGCTTAAGTATGCCCATCTTCAGATGGAGCAACAGAGGCTTGCCCCCCCCCACCCCAAAGAATTTTATGCTTCCCTTCCCCCCCAGTCCGGCCTGTGCAAGCGTTTTGCGGATATGTCTGGGATCGAAATTTCGCAGCTTTTCCAGATTGGACAACAAAAATTTCACGAAATATGTTTGTTGCTAAACCAACGTTCTGACACACTGCCAAGAAATCTTAATCTCAATTAAGTTAATCAATTTAGAAAACGGAACATTCACCGGTCAAGCTCTTGAATATGCTCGTACCGTGATTTTCAACTCTAACAACGGCGATCGACCAAACGTCCAGAATGTCCTCTTGCTTCTGACAGACGGGCAATCAGCAGATGATATTGTGGCAGTATCGAATCAACTTCGAGAAGACGGAGTTTTGGTAAGATCAATTTGACATAGCTTGAAAATGGCAACTCGGTCACGCTAACATCAGGTTCGGACTGAACAACATCCCTGAGATGGTAAAAGGATAGACCCTGGGAGTTGTTTGCACTTGATGCGGAGCTGATGTGGGCTGAACTACAACAATACACCTAGTTTGTAAGGCCGAAGTTATAAAAAGTTGGGAATGGGCTATGATTATTTGACTCAAGCGAGCTCTCGGCAGGATCTGGGCTATATGAAGGCTTCTTGGTTATGGATCGCATTCGTTACGAAGATGTTGAATGAACTAAAAATATAGAAAAAAAAATTGTAGAACTTGGAAATCTGTTTTGTTGCTAGCAACAGTAGTTAGAATGCACCGTAAGCATTTATTTTTTATCTGGGTCCCTTTGGTTGTTTTTTCGAGTATCTTTTTAGTAGGCCGTATGAATTTATCGGCTGTACACGATTAAAAAAATATCTTTTCACTTGCTGCCTACTCGCGGTATTACCAGTGATGGAGTCGAGTACTCAATCTTTGAGTACGAGTACCGAGTACTTGCCTTAAGAATCTTCGAGTACGAGTACTGGTGGTCGACTTCGAGTACTGGTGGTTGACTTCAAGTACGAGTACATTTTTCGCGGTAAAACTTTACACTATAAAATCAGTTGCAGACATTTGCTGCATAAATTGGAACCACTTTTCTTGAAGTTGTTTATTTGAATGTTAATTACCACTTTGATCACTGGTTTCAAGTTCTTAATAGTCAGCATTAACTTACCAAGGTTTTGAGCAGGTTTCGATAAGAGTTTCTGTTATAAGTATGATAAAAATCAAAGTACTCGTGTACGCAACTGATTTTTAGACCGAGTCTGAGTACGGTACTTTTAGGTTTGTGCACTTTTTGAGATTAAAAATTTCGAGTACGAGTAGGCCTACTCAGAAAAGCTGTACTCGAGTACTCCATCACCGAGTATTACGCCAAAGCGTGAATACTTGAACATTCACCGCCACTTAGCTCCCGGGTATTACAGCTTCGAACTTCGAAGAGGCGTCGCCGGCGAGCCGTAGGCGACATTGCGTTTTCAGTTTAACCGGACCGGGTGTTCAACATTAAGACCCTCACATGCCGTACGCGATGTCCTTACCCCTATGCAAACCGATCGGTAAATGATTTCGATTTCTTGACAGTCTTTTGCAATTGGAATCCTGCCTCCATTTGGAGTCTTTGATGAAAGAGAACTAATTCAAATCACGGGATCAGAAGACAGAGTGATCATAGCAGGCGACGGATTCGATACATTGGACGATCAATTTGCTGCTGTTATTGCCGAGCAGTTATGTCCAGTTCCCGAGTGCAACTGAAACTAATAGATTTTCATTTTTTGAACTGCCATAAAACTCGTTGCCGTGTAAAATGTCAAGTGTGTATATTGTTCAATACCGTTTTTTAAATTAGATGAAAATATTTTGGGGTTTTTACAGTGAACCTGTTAAACCTTTTACGCTGTACCAGCGTCGTGAATTACATTAAAATCTTGCATGTTTTGTTTTATTTCGATCTTTCTATCAAAACTTACAACTAAACTAGCCAAACGCTGCTTTAGACGGGCCCTAACTTTCATTACGGGTCGTTCAGTCAACTTTACCAGCGAAAAGATTTTCTGCATGGGATCAACTGAAGCTAACCTTCTTGTAAGCACTGGCTAGGGCTGGAATATTGAAGACTTTTCCACACAGTTTGAGCAAAAGTTGTAACATCACCAGTCGTGTACTGCAGATATAGTCTACAATTACCCCATCCACATGTCCATAGTTCGTGGGCATTACGCTCGCGGTTTTGGCTGGTACTAGTTTCTGCACCAAAATTAAAGTACTCACGTCATAATTTGAAAAAGTGATTGTGACGTCAAAAATTGATTATGATGCAGAAACTAGAACCAAAAACCGCGGCCTCAAAGCCTACGAAAATTGGACATGTGGACAGGGTAAATACAAGCTGTTCGAGAAATCTCACCAGTGCAGTTACAGGTCTATTAGCAAAACTTCCCCGGTGAGACTTGGAAAAATTGAAGACCAAAGACGAAAATGGTCCTAATTTAGAGCCACACTTTGAGTTTTAGGAAATGATTTATATAATTCAAAATTGTTACACAAATTAGCACGCGCATTTAGGTAAATTGCGATCGCATGACAAAATACTGCAACGGTATTCAACAAAATTACAGCATAATTACACAAGAAATTTGGATTTAGGTAAATTAAGCAGATTAAAACTAAGCAGTAGTGACAATCATGAAAAAACGCAAAAAAATCAAGTCCCGCAACAGCAGAAAAAACTATCATAATACGATTAGAAAAATAAAGATTTATACTACTACAAAAAAACAGTGATAGGACAAAATTGCTTTAATACTATAATACATGTACATTGTGTACCAGATTGATCAAAAAAACAAGGGAAGTCAGCCAACAGCAACTGTGAGGAAAGCGTTATGACCTACATGCGGTTTTCACAATTTAAAACTGCTGAAGGAGGAAAAGTAAAGCCATTAATTCTTAAAGCTGGACGTTTTGAACTTTTGACAACGTAGACTCATCTGTCATCATCAGCAGTGTGAGCTTGGCAGTACAAAACTGGAAAAAGACCTTCCTGCTTACATTGCTGATGATGACAGCTGAATCTATGTTGTCGAAGCTTCCAGTTTTGAGAATCATTGTGGTTTTATTTATCCTCCTTAAGCTATTTCGTCCCATATTTATTGTAATCCGTAATTGAAAACTCATTTCAAGCACATTCTCTGTGCTAAATCTTTCATGCAGTTCGAAAACCTTAAAACATATTGTAGATTATCAAAAGTAAAACCGGTCGTGTGCCAAAGCTTCCATCAGAGGCGAGCAACCTCAGTGGGATGACAATAATTCCCCACAGTCCATTACACCGAGGCAACAAAATATTTAAAACGATCTCGAAAAAGATGCTCGCCAAGTCTCCCTGCGCAATCAAATCTTTAAAAGTCAAGAAAAATTGTGCGGTACACCCAGGTAAACGTATAGCATTTCTTAAAACTAAAATGAAAAATTATGTTCTACCCATAAGCTCTAACCCAGCTACAGTACAGTGTTGTCTTCAAGGAAAAAATGGGTATGATCAAATTAAAAGCATAACGAGGAACCTTTTTTCCCCATGCATCCAAACACTTTGGGCTAACTCAAGTGCCAACAAAGAGTGGCACAGCCAAGAAGACGTGAGCACCAGCACACTGAGTCCCCTTTATGACTAAGCCTAATATGAAGTCTGTTATATTCTATTTAACACCTTAGCCTTTGGTCTGTCGTATTGTATTTAGTTGCATCATTCTCCTATCACGAGAAAGCGATCAAAGCGCGATAACGAGCTCGCTCGAAAAATACCAACCACCTGTCTACCACACCAAAATGGAAGAATCCCGCAACAAGTAAACTTGCCGGCTTGTTCTCCACACAGTCCCTTCAATGCTGAGCGTCAAGCAGGGAAGTTGTGGATACCAATTTTAAAGTCATTGGTTCGACCCGAGTCGGAATCAAACTCGAGGCTACAGCTCCAGAAGTGGACGCTCTCACCACTCGGCCGTATGAGCTGTCGAATTCGTTCCCTTTCCCACCCTCTAAATGTTCCGTATCCTGTGCTCTAGCCAAGAATTGGAACAAATTATCTTTATCTTAACTCCCTCAACACTTACACACCAACTGCATGTCAAAACATGAAACTGCACAAGAAACAAAACATACTAAAGTGCTAACGGCTACGAATCACCACGTAATATACTACGTATAAAACTACAAAAGTGCAAACAGTGTGTATCAATGTTACCTCATCAACGCAGTGTTAAACCCACTGGGGCTCTCTCGCGTATGTGTCTACATGGGTAGTAGGGTTGTGAAGAAAAGCGGGCTTGAAGCGCGGAGTGGAGGTTATGTTGCAAGTTTTTAAAATATGGGCAGGGACCCGAGAAGAGTCAATTTCGTGGCCGTAGGAAGGGTAACCTTCTTTTCCCATACCTTCGTCTAAGGGGCTGGAACCAAATCTCGTTCTGTATGAACTCGGAGGGGCGGTGTGGATTGAGCGAGCTGGGGAAGTCGGGGGGTCGAAGGTAGGATCAATTATACTGTTGAGCGTACTTTCTATCGGAGAAAATGTGGACTGGGGTAAATGTCCCCCATTAACGAATTCAGGGTGGGTCGAGGAATGGAGAGATGAAGGATTCAAAGGATTGGAGTTTTTCATATCTTTCTTTTCAGCGGATATAGAACATGGATCAAGTAAGCGGTTAAGGTCGCTGATTGAATAAGACTGAGAAGAGTCAGGAGGGCCCCCCTTATCGAAATCGCTCTCCAGCCCTACCGGCTCGATTTCATTAGAATTCCATCTTTCGTGAAACGATGTATTGATTTGATCGTTTCTGTCTGAATCATTAAGATCAATATGACGGCTTGTGAGCAGGGAGCGGTTGTTAAATGACACAGGAGTGGGAATCTTGGTTCTCCGATCATGCTGACTCACTCTGAAAAACAAAAAACTCAGATCAAACATTCATTACACCAGTGATAGAACGCCGAAGCGTGCATCGAATGGTGGGGCCAATCTCTGCAGCTTAACGTGCAGCACAACTTCAAATTTTAGAGAATTGTCAAAGTGATGGCAATCCGTTGGCGACACTGTGTCCAATTTGATCGGTCAGGGAATCGAACCCTAGACCTCTGCATTGCTGGCGTTTGTGTCATCACTACGACAACTGGTTCAAAAGGGAAAATATATCTAAGCAATTCTAGCAGTAAAATATGACGTACAGTTACGAAAAAGACTTTGGGGTCATTTTTCCTTGAAATACGAGTGACTAATTCGCAAAAATAATGATTTGAGCAAACTTGTTTTACCCACTTGCACGAGTGCCAGAAACACGAATTTCAACAGCAATTTTGAATGATGCAAATTCTACTGCGCAAGGCAACTCGAACCGATAATACAATAAACGAACCAGAAAATGCAGTTTGTTTTTAATTACAACAATCGCAAACTGTTCTCTTCTCACCCAGATGACAGTTTTGGGTAAGTGATAGTTGACAATAAATAGCATAACAGTGAAGATCTTTATGCAAGACTATGAAATCAACTATGATTTTCCTTAACTAAAGGCAAAGTCGTACATTTCAAGTTATAAGCATGAATGCTTCAAACAGCGATAAACAGACCAATTCAGGGTCAATCAAATGCAAACAAAAAAATTGAGTAGAATTGCAAAAAAGCACAAGTATGAATAGATAACTGCAAAAAGTCAATACCACTTCATGTCGTCTGTACATGGTCGAAACAAATCATCATCAATAATCATTTCTTCACTATACTCACGATATTACAACGAAACTTGCAACGAGTGGTGGGACCCATCTCCGCGGTTTAGCGCCCGGGTAACACAGGTCCGAAGAAGCGTCCAGCAGTGGCGAGCGGTTGGAGACACTTGATTACACCGGCCCGAGAATCGAACCGCAAACCTAGCGCACCGTCAGCGGTGTCTTACACCACTACGCCAACCGGCCGGTACGAGGATTTGGTCAAAACAAAGCATTAAAATCATCACCTGTCTTTTCTCGGTCTTGGTAAGGATTGATACGAATACGTTGGTTGGGTTGACTTTGCTTCTTTTTCAGTGGGTGATGCACTCATGTGAAAGGCTACTTCGCTGTCTTCATCGTCGGACTGAGCCTGAAAACAAGAATGTTTGAAAACATTTGTTCTACTACGCACAGCACAAAATTAGTAGCAAACCGGAAAGTAATGCAATTGAAAACCTTTATGAAATTACGTCATGTTTAAAATGCACAATATTAACCGCAAAGGTTAACTACGCGATTACGTCATGCGTTACGTAATCAGAAGGTTCAGCTACCTTAAAAATTAAAATAAAGTACATGTCAATCATAAGACTCAGACAAATTGACAAGATTAACCAAACACTTGGCTATGAAGTCCATATTAGCCTAAAAACTTATTTTTCAGAAGTTAATGTTTTTATAAGCCAACGGTTTCAGCAGCACATGAGCGCCGAAGCAGTAAAGTTTTGACGTAAAAAATCACTAGAGTTGTAGCAAATGGCAAGCGTATGAAATTATGCATTCGGGAACGAGCCCATTTCGCGCCGATCTTTTACTTTAGAATTAGGGTTTGCGGACTTCGGAGCGAGTTGATATAAGCAGACTCGGCATCAAAAAAAATCAGAGCCGAAAGTACCGCACAGATTTCAAAACAATATACAAATAATGACAATTTGAAAGTAGCTACCGTAATCTGCTTGCAATAGGTATACTACCATTGCAACGTAACTTCCACCACTTATTACAGTACGATATGCTACACAAGATTCGAAATGCTGGTTTGTGAACTACAGACATTACGCAAAAATAGCTTATTTTTAAATAAAGGCATGGCTTCATCTTAACTAAGATAAATAACCCTATCTTTCTTCAATAAAAAATCAAATCATTATTATAATCGCAATGCTACGCCCAAGCGCGCAACAAGTGGTGGGCCCATCTCCGCGGCTTCGCGTCTGGGCGACACAGCTCCGACGAAACATCGCTGCGCAAGTCGATGGCGACGCTGTGCCCAATTTCATCGACCTGGGAAGCGAACCCCAGACCTCCAACACCGATAGCGTGAGCTCAACAACTGAGCTAACGACCGGTACCTTGTTTTTCTTTACGGTTAAAACATAAAAAAAGTCAAACTCACAGTCATTTTTTTGTTTCAATACTGCAATGCGGACTTCGGTGCTTACCTCCAACAAATTATCAAGACTTGCTGATCTTTTCGATCGATTTTTGCGCATCTCCAGCGTATATTGATTTGCAATACACTCTCTCTCGAATGCTTGCAGCATTTCTCTCTCTTTAACTTCATCAATTTCTTCATACATGGGCTGGCTTCGCGTTCTAAAATTTACAACATTAACCAAAACTGTTTATCAATTATAACACTAATATCACCCCCCCCCCCAAAAAAAAAACACGCATAAACAATAAAGACAGAAAAAAAGGTAAACTTTACTATTGTAGCTGTAAAGTGATGAGAATTAAATAATCGGTGCTAATGAAATTTGGAGTAAAGATAAACATAAGTTCAGACAAACATAGAGCAACATAAATTTACAAATGGGCTACCGATACGCCACCACAACTGGAAACCATGGAAAAGCTACCAAGGCTTCATTCCACAAAAAAAAAATCCAAATAGCTGCAGGGGCCTCTTATGAGGTGCCTACTCTTCTCAGGCCATTAACACCGACATCGGACACCTAAAGAACTTCTAATCAGCCGTTATATAACCCAAATGAAGAGATTAGTTAGGGAGGGAGCAATGGCTCACCTTCGAATTATTTCAAGTATTGGTGTTAACATAGGCATTTACGTTTGTTTTGCTCACATTTTAAAAAGGAGTAACTGTCCACAAGGACACACATCGGGGGCAGGAGACCTTGTTTCAGAGGACACCCCCAAACGGTCTTCTTTTATGACAGCTGGAAAATTTTTGCCCTCCTCCGGAATTTTTGGCTGATTACGCCACACAACGTTATACAGGGTGACCCAAAAAGATGCGTACCCATAAAAATTTCAATTGTGACTTTAATTAAAAAGCTATTAATTTCAAATTACCACCACACATTATTCAGTTTATGGAAGACCATTCACCAGAGTTTCAGCTATTTCTGTCAATTTTTAGTAAACTTATGGCTTTTCCAAGATGTGTTCCAAATGTTCACAATTTCGTTGCAAGCATTTCGTTTCGGTTTTTGCTTTCCAGGCACGTCAATAGCAAAAACAATGTTTTTTGGGGTTCGAAGGTTCCAGGCGAAGTGCTTCAGACGACGCTTCATTTCGTTAAATGTACTGCCTGGGTGGCCATGAACAAGCTCGGGATCATCGGGCCTTATTGGTTCGAAGATGATGACGACCGATCCCAGACAGTCAACAAGGGGCGCTACATGGCTGTTCTGAACAAGTATTGGGCGTCGCTGGGACGCCGGAGAGGAGTTCTGAGAGTTTCAAAATGGTTTCAGCAAGACGGGGCCACACCTTATACTGCCAAAGAAATCCTTGCTTGGTTGAGGCAGAGGTTCGAAGAGAGATTCATAAGCAGAAGGTGCGATGAGGAATGGGCCCCGCACTCACCAGATCTTAACCCTCCCAGATTTTTATCTGTGGGGTTTCCTCAAAGACAATGTGTACCAGGGAAATCCACAAACAATTGAGGAACTGAAAACTGCCGTCACAGCAAAAATAAGAGCCATCCCGAAAGAGGAGTGTGTAAAAGTCATTGAAAACTTTGCCACACGAGTACAGGTTTGCTTGCAAGTAAATGGTGGACATTTGGAACACATCTTGGAAAAGCCATAAGTTTACTAAAAATTGACAGAAATAGCTGAAACTCTGGTGAATGGTCTTCCATAAACTGAATAATGTGTGGTGGTAATTTGAAATTAATAGCTTTTTAATCAAAGTCACGATTGAAATTTTTATGGGTACGCATCTTTTTGGGTCACTCTGTAGCTGTTGAATTAATGCTACATTATTTTGACAGCTTGGGCTATCTTAAGAGAATCAAACCCAATCCATCCAATTCACTAGTTCAGAATTCGAACGGCCGAGGCAGTGCGTACATAACCATACAACAACAAATGCAAAACTCACACTTGTTTTCTGGGCGAACTTGTTCTTGATGAACGGTAATTTTCTACAAACAAACGCACTATTAGGAAATTTTCGCTCATCTTATGCAAAGATGGTTAAATCAACTAAAAACCATGAATAAAACAATGCTTCAAAATAGCATAGAAAGAGGCAGATATTTTAAGTGGATTTTTGTGAACATCCAGTAGAACTTTTGACTTTAAACGATTAAAAGATATGCGACCGAACAAAAAGAGCATAAAACCAAGTGGCCATTTTATTGTCTTGAAAAACAAAGCGAAAAGCAATTAAGTAGCCTTAAGTAAAGTCAGAAAAAACTTCTTTTCTAAAAATACGAAGACGAACATTGGGTGAATGAGCAAGCATTGATAAAAGTAATATAGAAAAATTAGAAATACGATCGCTTTGCACAACTCTTTGATTCAGCTTTAAATTAAAAAAGATTAATTCTTCACTATACTCGCGGTGCCGCACTGATACGAGGTGCGTAAACGAGTGGCGGGGCCCATCTCCGCGGGATAGCGCCTGGACAACACTGCCCTGGAAAACGTCGCAGCGGTGACAACACTGTGTCCGATCTGACCGGCTCGGAATCGAACCCCAGACCTTCCATACCAACAGCGATGTTTTTAACCAATCAATGCAAAACCATCGTCATATCTAAAGAGTCTAGTAACTAGCTCCCAACTTACCATGATCATTCAATAATGTTTTCTGATGTCTTGTACTTCTATCAGATGATCGAGCGATCGGCTGAGTAGAATTAAAGGTCGATTTCTGATAAAACAGAAAAAACCGTTAATAATAACATTGTAAACCATGAGTTTATAATACTAGACCGCAGTGGTATGACAGCCATAAAAACTAAATAAAAAATCAAATCTTTATTATACTCGCCGCATTACACCGAAGCGTGTAACGAGTAGCGGGATCCATCTCCGCAGTTTAGCGCCTTGGCAACACAGCTCCTCAAAAACGTCAACGTAAAAAACACTGTAAATAATAAGCATCAAGTTTAACTCACAGAAACAAACCCTACGCTCTTACATTTTTGTTGTTGTTGATATCCGGTTGTCTGGATCGATTTCTATCGGCAACTGAACGTCGGTTTTCCGCGTTACTGAAAGCGAAACGTAAGGTGAAGACAAAGCTTAAAAGTAATTAGTAAAATATTATTCATTGCGGGTACGATGCGCTGTTCTACACAATACACTGACCAAATGACCGGGGTATTGATTGCTAGATGGGTCAAACCACGGACTTTGAATTGGTATCTAGCTTCCCTGCTTGGTGTTCAACATTAAAGGGTTAGGGCAGAGAACAAGTGTGTAAGTTTACGTGTTCACTGTTTAGCCGTTGGAAAAGGCACTTAAGGGGATTTACCCATATTTAAGTGCAGAAAGGTGGCCGGTAACTCTTAAGCAAGCTTACTGTAGCGCTTCCGTGGCTTTTTCGTGACAGGTGGATAAACGTGACACAGGTGGATAAACGTGACACAGGTGGATGAAGAGTATATTCAGGCATTACGGTATTTAGATATAGAAAAAATGTAAATATCAAAAAGTGATTTGGCAATTTTGTACGGTGTTACTTGGAAAAGACTTGAAATAATCTTGTGAATTGTAATTCAAAACTTGCTTGCAGTATGATTAAGCAGAACTGTTACCTTTGTTGAATGGATGTGCGATGGATTTCATGAGTTCCTTTTTTGCTTCGTTGCACCACGACGGTGTCATTCTGGAAAATGGACGTGTTGCGCGCAACTGGAGGAGTGCTCTTCGGACGGCTAAGTCTGAAGGCAGGAAATTTAGCAATGATCAAATGCAAAATTTTCACCAATTGGATATACTTCACCCATAGTGGGGAAGACTTTTAATACAAAAAAATTGTCAAGGTACGGGACCGGCCGGTTGGTATATAGTGGTTGAAGACATCGCTATCGGCGGGTAGGTCTTGAGTTCGAATCCCGGGCCGTCAAATAGAATATAAGTGTCGCCAATGGCTCGCCACCGCTGTGACTTTCTTCAGGGCCGTGTTACCCAAGCGCTAAGCAGCTCGTTACACACATCCTTCAGCGTAATACCGCGAGTATAATGCAAGATTTATTGATGATAACATACAAGGTCTTAAGCATTAGGGTTAGTACTGATCCAACACCACCGATAAAGTGCCAGATTTGATCTTTTTCCGAACGCAGAAAAATTGACTAAGAGTACTTCGAGTACTAAGCTGCTACTGAAATTTAGGCTTCTTTACCTCTCAAAGCAATTCAAAAACTAAACCAGAAAATCGGGAATTTGACGAAAACCTTCTTCCGTAATACACTGGCAATCACTTTCTAGCCCAAAACAATATTGTGATTATAAATGCTCTGATTTTCCACTACACACCTTAGCGGCGTTTAATGTCCACAAGCTATAAGGTCTAATAGTAACGACTCTTAAACAAACGCAGCAACCAACTCCTGAGAGTTGACCTTGAGGTTCACTGGTAGAAAACAAGGTTTGTACTGTATATGCTTCAAACAAAAAGAACTTTCAATTTCTTAATATCAGCTATTTTTACGAACAAACTGAAGAGAAAATGTGACTAAAAATTTATCTCAATAATTCCAACTAAATTTTCGTCTTTAAAATACCCAAAAGGCAATTAACATTTTTAAGCATTTTACGACAACTTTTCCAAGCGAAGAAATTGTCTAGACCTTAAGAATCGTGTAAAAATAGCTGGGCCATTGAAAGACTTTAATTAGCCCCAGATATCTCAAAAAATTATGTAACGATGAAAAAAAAATGTGCAATGATCAAGCGCGAGGCCAAATTTACAAGCTGGCGTGATTTAGCTCCAGAAAGAAAAAATCATATCTTCAGACCAGTGGTAAAGTATGGAAATACTTGATCTATGAAACGTTAAAGACGTAGTCACCCATATTTAATTTTCATGGCTATGCTACCAGGTTATCTCTTAGTTTGAAACCTCGAAGAAAACTAGTCAATCGCAGCGATACGAACCGTTTTTAATGCCATGTGCTGCAATGCACTTCAATTTCCAAAATAGCGTTTTAATTCTTTGATGCGCACCGAAATAAGAAATATTTTTCAATTTCATAACTTATTTCAAAGACATTCTACGGAATATCTGTACTTTTTGAAAGGTACACATAAACAGTACAAGAGATGCTAACTACTCGAAAAGAAACGCAAAAATAAGTGCCTAGAAACTCTTTTTTTTTGTTGGAGTCACACGGACACTCAGTTAATTTATGCAAATTTGCTGTATATGCATGTATTTAAGTTACTTTCACATTTGAAATCCACATTCAAACATTAGAAGGACCAACCTGTTGTACATGCTTGGCTTTGATTCTTTTTGCTTCGTTGATCTTCTACTTTCGTATTTGTCAGGGCTGACACTGGATACGCGAGATCGAGATTTCCTAAAACATTAAACGCAAAGTCAAAAACATGATCTCAAATTGACAGCGTGGCTTTTTGGTTAGAAATTTAAATCGATCACGAAATGGAAAAGTGACTATCAACATATTGGATTCTGAGCTAAGTGCAGAATTTTGTCGAAGGGAAAACTGCCCCCTGCCCCATAAATGGGGCTGGGGTGCCCAATGCCCATGCCCACTTAACTTAATGGTCAGACCCAACAGTGATACAAAAAACTTCAAAAAATATTTTGTGCCAGGTTGTAAAGTAAACCTTGCGTGGGATTTCATTTTCTGTTAACTCCGGCCCCAATCAGTAAATGTCAGTCAATGGATCATTCACTTTGACAGCAGACCTTCATTGAAGAAACTGTGGCTTTTCCAGACAAATACCAATCACGCTTTTGCGTGATTTCGAATCCGTGTTTTATGCTCCACACTTTGGAGAATATTCACAAGTACAACGTTTAATATACTATGAAAACTAGGGATGTTCATTTCAAAATATCTAATCCTACAAAACCGGTATATATTTTAAACCGGTTCCGTTTAGAGGATTTGATTTAATTGTGAGGAAAAATTGCACGTGATAAACCCCTTGTTAGCTTCATGACTACGCCACTGCGTGTATATAAATATGCTTCGGATTTACGGTGCTGTAATCCTTTTGCTGGCTCTAAATTCATTAAAAATGAAACAAATTGTTGT
This sequence comes from Trididemnum miniatum, assembly GCA_964006365.1. Lineage (NCBI taxonomy): Eukaryota > Metazoa > Chordata > Ascidiacea > Aplousobranchia > Didemnidae > Trididemnum > Trididemnum miniatum. Next base: position 7,730,058 of record OZ023233.1, on the reverse strand, counting down.
TTTTTTTGCAGCAGTCGAGCAATTGAGTGCTGAACTGATATCAAAATTGCACCGTACTAACAGTTATTCTATAGATTTAAGATTCGGTTCAGGATTCGAAAAAATGACTCGGAAATATTCTAGAATACGTAATTATTCTGAAATGAGCTTCCCCAATGAAAGCAGCGAAATCAATCAAACAAATAACTGCAAGAGGGTGGTAAAATTGATAATAACGTCGCTTTTTAGTCATGGAAAATTAAAAGTAGGATCAATGCATTGATTTTCGCAATTGGAACCAGCAGCCAACTAAAAGCGACTTAACTTCCACCTTATTCACACCACCGTAATTTGTCGTGACATTAAACCCATTCACATAGTCATTAATTTTAGTTTTACGTCACCGAATTTGAATGCAAAACGAACTGATGACGTCACAAGGCATGCATGAGTCTCAACTTCAAGTTCTTTCTTATCGAACCAGAATTATTAATTGCATCGAGAAAATACAGTATGATACAAATATCATCATTACAAAAGAACGCAAGCTCTTAAATATAACTGTCTCTCTGAATTATAACGTCAAGGCGATTTCTAGGCGAACCACCTGACAGTCACTGTTTCTACCCTTATTAGAGCTCGTCAAAAAAGCTCAGGGTACTATCGAATCAAAATCTTCAAACTCAATCTAACCTCCTTTAAAACTTTTTTTTGTTTGTAGTACCAAACAACTAAAAGTTCCACTTTTAGAGCTAAAATTTCATCAGTGATCAGCAATGTGCAAACTGATCCGCGCAAAGAAACATTTAGAAGAAAGAGGTTTAAAATTTTTCACCGAACCTGGAATCGGGAGTTGGAGTTTTGCTAACCTCTCTCGGTTGATACGGAGATTCATGTTTGCTATAATATCCAGCACGCTTGTCAGGTCTTCTAGTTGGAGAAGGTTGATTCAACGTATTTGTACCTTTACCACAAAAATATAACAAAAACATTTGCATACGAACTTTAAACAAAAACAGCAGACATGACTTTTAATTTGTTTTAAAAAGTAGCAGTGCTGCTTGTGTGTCTTACCATCGCCGCTGCAATTATCTGCATTCCTGAGCTGCCGCGCAGAGAAAATACAACAGCTCGTAACGAGCTTTGTAACGAGCTGTTGTATTTTCTCTGGAGTCACTATAGACTGTATTTTCTCGTTACAAATCAAGACAACCTTTCATGGAGAAAAGGTTGATCCATGAAAGGTTGATCAAGTCAGAAAGCCTCAAAACATCAATAACCGACATAAAAGCTGCTAATAGGCCAGAAAGTAATGGCAAGGACCTTATAAATACAGAGACTTCGTACTCACTTGGCGGTGATTTTTCGATAGTGTGTCGCGTTCTCCCTCGGTTTGCCACGCCTTGAGATACAGAAGTTACCGATGATCCTTCCGTATAATTTGTGGAGTTGTTCAGCTGGACATTTCGACTGCGTCTAAAATCATTGATATTATACAACCTTTATACACCGATGTGTGATTACTGATTAGCTTATCGGGCTAATTCATGCTCTTCAGCCCGGCAGGTAGCAATGATCCTACTGGGACAATGAAACTAACCAGCTAAGACTAAACTCAACAGAAAAAAGCAGATTTGATCGTAGTTCGATCACACGAGACTTTGCAGGAACAAATATCCGTTAACAGAGCGTACACCAGGCAAGTTGGGACGTAAGTTCAAATCACATGTTGGTCAGTGGCGTAGCAAGGAGGGGGGGCGGTCCGCCCCGGGCGGCATTTTCGATAAGCTTTATGTAATTATTTTTCTTACTTTATTATTTTGAACAACCATTACTCGGCTATATCGCTTATTTGCTAATCGTAAATCATCTTGCTGTGTTGCCCGTTGCCAAGGCGCAAAGTTGCGGAAATGGGCTCCGCCATCTTGTTTACGCTTTGGTGTATTTCCGCGAGTATAAAAAAATTTGATTTTAATGTGTATTATGTCACAATTGCGCACTGTTTTCTTCTTCGCATTTGCATCATTTGAATCGCTCATACTCAGCGTGCGAATGCAGTATAGGCACTAGGCAATACTACGCAAGTGGCATGGGCGCACGCAGGATGGCCACGGTGCCTTGGCCCACCCCTTTGGCTCTGTAATAAGACGCTAAAACCTAACTTTCAGTCTATAATTTCTCAAACTAATAATGGTTGCAGCCTCCTTTCACTTATTTTAGCCAAGCTTCTGCTTTTAGACATAAGCTCCGAAAATATTTTTGCACTGTCTATAGTGACTGCACTCACTGCATGCCCTTTTTCGTTTTCGATATAAAAGTGTGTTAAAATGAGTTTTTTTTTAGGTGAAAATCACAAAAATTCGTTGGCGGCTGGGGGCTAGGCCCCCAGACCCACTTAGCCACCGGCGGTTGGGGGCTTCGCCCCCACAGCTCCGGTTATGCCCCCCCCCCCCTTGCCAAATCCTGGGTACACCACTGCATTTGGGCGCGGCAACTTCTTAAATCGCCCCGGGCGGCAGAAACTCTAGCTACGCCACTAATGTTGGTGTCCTGCAGGTTAACTTTTTGTCGAAAAACGAGTTACTAATCAGTGCACTCTCACTCACAATACTCAGTTTGAATTACTTTTGCTAAAGTATTACGTATCGTTCGGGCATTAAACAATTCACCTTTGATAAACAACCTATGCTCAGTTGACCAGATAACTAACTTTTCAACCCCGTGAAAATATGAAATCGGTGACAAAAGTTATACATGACTAAAATTACATACTGTAGTTTCAAGGCAAGATATATAGCAACAAACTTGCACCTTGGGGGCATTTTTCGGTCGTTTTTGTGCTGTTGGCATCTGCATGGGTCGTGTTTGTTTAAATATTGTTCCAATGTGTCCCATCCCCCGCCAACACGCACCATTACATGTTGACGCAAAATCTAAACGCAAAAAAACGTACGATAACAACTAACTACAACTTTCTACGTCCTAAAACCAATCAGCTGAAAACAAACGCAAATCAATCGAATAGCTGCTTGCAAGCATTGTAAACGATGCTGGTTCACTCCAGGCAATAACTACAGCAAGTCACAGCAGGTATTTGGTTTTACTGCCAATGCGTAAGCGCACAAAAATGTCAATGCCGTTGTAAAACCATTAATTTTGATCTTCAAAAAGACTTGGCATGACCAAACGTTTACAAGCACAAATTATATTCGACAAGCATCTTTACCTGCTAATAGTGGTTAATCACAATGTTCAATACACAGTCAAAACATTCCAAATTACTCCATGGGCACTTAATAGCTGATAAGGATGAGCGGTTAAAAACTTCAGCAGCATTCGTAAAAGAGTAAACTTAAAGTTTACCTGTAGCTCAATTTTTTAAAAACGAAGTTATTACAAAGCAAAAATGTTTGTCACCAATCTAAACCGTGTAACTGTTCGTGTTTTGTGCTACAGGTTACGAAAATATCAGTAGACATGGCATACGAAGACAAACATCCAATTACATAGATCAGTTTCGCTAAAATATCACGAAAAATCACAGCAGCATTTCAGAAGAAAAAGTTGGTGTGCCACCTACCCGCATAAAAATGAGGTTTTCCGAGCCACCAACTTTGTATTTACCATCTGATACTCGTACCATTGGAAATTGAGTGGGACATGTACACATACCAAGAACATACTGGACCTAGAAACAAAAGCAGCTATACAGTTAAATCTAATATTCAGATAATAACCAAATAAATACATTTAACTACAATAAAACGCCAGCATTCAAAGCAAAGCTGAAAATAGATGTTTACGTAAGACAATGTTTGGGCTAAAACGAGATTAATCAGAAAGCATCGCTAAAAGCTGAAGTCATAACTGTTATTTTAGAACCAATGCTTTATTTCCAGCTAGGTCAAGCAAGATGCAGCAATATTCACGCTGGCAAAAAGAGGCCAATGCAATGAAAGCACCAAAATGTAAAAGCCGTAACAAATACGCTTTCCAAACTTTGCTTTTTATTTTTCTACTATTGATTAAAGTCTCATCGATATTAAACCGCAACACCAACCAACTTTAAAAGCCATAACAACAATGAGATTTAAAGAAAATGACAATTCAAGCACAGAGCTCAGGAAAACTTTTACCACGTAAGAAATGGCTACAGAATGTTTGTTTAACCGCGGTTCAAGCGCTACTCATGCTCTAACAATAGGGAATCGTTTTTTGATAAATCATCGCGTATAGTATAACAATACAAAGAAACTAGAATAGCGTACATTTGGGGATTGAATAAAATCTTTAACAAGTATGTTGAAATCAAAGTTTTTACAACGAGAATAGTAGGTATGTAAGTGAGTAAAATGCGATGATAATTACATTTTACTTCCATACATTAGCAATCGTGCATTTTTTGCATTGCAAGAAGTGTTTTTTTGCAATTGATGCAAACACCGTATTCCATTATCCAGCACTATTCTTTCATACATGCACCTTCGTTTCAAAATTAAAGTTGACATCGGAAATTTGTTCGCTTGCTGAAACATGAAACGCTACTCTTATGCAGTGCTTTGAGATTCAGTAAGCATATCACCTAATTTAAAACACGAATTTCCGGTAAACACAAATGTACAATGAGTATAATCAGTTTTAAACTCGACATACTATCACCAACTTCAAAAAAGTATCAGCAATTACCATTAACCCTTTCAATTTTGGTATTTTAATTTACCGGTAAGTGAACTACAGAAACAGAAAACCGTCGTTTTCAATCGAGCAGAGCAACAAACATTGTTTTTAATCGATAAGAGCAAGACACTTTTATCTACAGCCTTAGTAAGCTGATTTAAGTAAAATACGTATGTTTGAAATACTTGAAATTTCTACGTTTTGATAATTATCAGCTGTGGATTCAAAACCACGAAACGAATTTTGTTTTGCCAGGTAAATAGCGTCTACGATCTGCATTTGCAAGCACTGTATTTGAGCAAATAGGTCGAGCAAGAAAGTTTACAAACGGTGACTGTAAACGGAATAGCGTCTACATAATTTAACCAAAAGTTTCCCGATTTTTCCTCTTCCGAAGTACGATTTATGTTTCAAAATCCTCATTATACCAGCAGTATTACGCCGAAGCGTGTAACGAGTGGCGGGGGTCCATTTCGGCGGCTTAGTGTCTGGACAGTGGACAACATAGCTACGAAGAAAGGTCACAAGGGTGGCGAGCCGTTGGCAATACTGGCCGGAAACCGAACTCCAGACTTACTGCACCGTTGGTGGAGTCTTCGGCCACTACTTCAACAGACAGGTCGAATTGATTTTTATATCGCATAAAATCGACTTTTTATATCGCATAAAATTGCGGATAAGTCAATTCGTCAACATTATTGTCAATTTGCGTCAGGATGAGATAGCCCTTAGTTAACCACTGTGCTTATGGGGCAACTTTAAATCATTAATTTTAGCTATGTTTGGCCGGAAAATAAAGTAATCAATGCATGCAGTCCTAAAGAGTTTCTTGACTTAAGCTTGTTTGATTAAAAATACTAACTACGCTGTTTTTGTAAATTGGATAACCAGAACTACCGGTACGCATCTGCGTTTATACCAGTCAAAAATTGCAGACAAATTTGATTCAAATTGGTAATAACAAGTTCTTCGTGTAAAGTCTAGCTTGATTAATCAACATATTTCAAAAAACATATTTGCTATTAGCAAATAAGCGTGTTAAGCCACTTGCTATAAAATAAATTTAAAAATACTAACCAACGAAGGTAAAGCTGTAAATGTGATAAATAACGTTGTATTAATGTCACGTTCACTGTGACATATCTTTTAATTACTATAGCAGCGAAAGGCAAGTTTTAACCCGCATCATTCACCCAAGGTCTTCATTTTGTAAGTGATTTTTAAGGAGATTGGCACTAGAGTATAAAAGCACCACGTAAGTGTGAAGTTTCGGGCCCCACGTAAAAACCTTACAATGCGCCATACATCCCTCAAGGGCAGTAACAACAAGAAGCTTTAAAGAAACCATTTAACCGGATACTAACTATTTCAACGCAAAAAAAATAGTATACAAAAACAACTTATGACATATAGCAGCAAAGAGCTTCGTAAGTTACCGGCAACAATGAAATGTTAACGATAATAAAAAATTAATAAAAAGAATTCAATAAGCGCAATTAATACTAATGGCGGCAGCCTATATTTAGAAAAAAAAACAGTCAGGAAACGTCAATGATGACCCTCGGCTTCAAAACATCAGGTGCGTTTGAAGCAGTTTCGTCGCTAAATTCAAGCAAGTTTAGTGCCGCAATAACAACAAGCAAATCGATGCGCTTCTATCTTTTCCGCCAGGACTTGAGTCAATCATTCATTGTTTTAAATCAATTGCACTCAAAAGCCAGCTCAAACTAACCACTTCGTCGAGGGATTTGAAATCGCACGTGACTTTTTGCTTGACCGGTTTTTTCGGAGGAACATTTTCCTCCTTGGAAATTTTTTCAAGTTCAATTTCTTCATCAATTTCTTCTTCCATTTGAATCAAAACTGGAGCTGGAACTCCGAACTTGCTTCCTCTACGAGCGACCTAGATACAAGACCGCATCATTAGAAAATGTTAGCAAGAAAAAAAATCGATACCGCGAAAATTATTTTACGACATTTTTTAATGCTCCATTATGCTTTATCATTACAAGACTAAGATGCAAAAACCAAGACAGCAAATTCTGAACTTTTAACCAAAACATAACAAAAGCAAAAACGCCAGGAAGCACGAGTTTTGTGAAGCGAATTTTTCAACTGAGCTTTAAGACCGTTTGAACTTAAATATTTTCCTCGCTCAGCTTCTATACACACTTTTTTCATAGGTTTTATCTTAAAGTCAACATTATTATAATAAAAATCTTTACCAACACAGCAGATAAAACTTTTCAAAATCAACTTACTTCCAGCAGACAGAGAATGAAGTTTTTTTCGTTTTTTAATTGCACCAAATCGTCGGTTTCAAACATCAAGCTTTCATGAATAGCCAATTCTTTGCGACACCAATTGATAAAATTAGCTATATTGTCTCGAGCAAAGAAGCTGCTAAGGCCCTCATGCTTGATCTAAATATATATACATATATATATATATATATATATATATATATCTTCAATTTAACATTATATACCTACTGCAATTAATATCTATGATATGTATAAATTTTTTGAACACATAAAACTTTATTTAGCTTCCGATTTACCCAATATCACTTCGCTGCTATGATCAATCCCCACTCATGCAATGCTGCTAGTCTTAACAGAACAGTAGTGCATATGATACACAGAGAGTAGATTTAGTATCACTCAGATCAATCACTCCTAGCTAAATCAATTAGACTTCCTATTTTAGGTATACATTGTGCACTAATCTATCATGCAAACTGTAAAAGCATTAGAAACAAATCTCAAATTGGAAATCATTATCTTCAAAAAACTTCAAAAGAAACTTTAATTGACATGAAAATAAGTATCAGTAATGTTATGAAAAAAACTTCTTGCAATCTTATGATTGCTTGAAGGAAAACATGGCAATTAAATAATGCAAAGAAGCACAAACCTACTAAGAATACGACACCGCATGAATCAGTGAATTATTATAGTTGTATATAATCAATACTTGCCTCAGTGAAGTTCAAAAAAGTTGACGGAATTTTGGGGGGATTTTTCCATTGTTTGAATTGATTATTTTTTTGATTGTAGCACGCACACTTAGTTATATTATTTGCATGTTGACACAGAATTGTACCGGTTTTTAACATTTCGAAAAAATTTTCAACATCAATTCCAATTGCATAAAGACCCTGACAATACATCAAAATGTATTTAATCCAGAACATTCCACAAACAAATCAAAAACAAACACTAACAGGTAAAAACTTTTTTCTGCACACAGTTGCATTGACAGAACATAATATTCTCGTAACAAAAGCCATCAAAACTGCTTTTGTAAAACTGTTGAATTAATGGTTTTCTCAAAGAGCTGAAAATTTAAAACTTTTTCTACATGCACTTTCAAAAGATAACCTTTTTCAAAAAAGAGAATAGATGAACTGAATATTTATAATTGGCAAAAATGAGGCAAAAGAGCTATTCAAAATCAACAATAGAATTTAAGGTAGCTATAGTCTAGGCTATTACTGAAACATTAAACTGGTTTAAACAAAACTAAACATCTAAAGCAAGACATTTAAACAAGTGATATTATTTTTAAATCATTGCACTAAAAATTGACAGTGCATGATGAGGAAGATAAAAAATAATTCAAGCTGTTGAGCCAGTACCATAAACACCCCAAATAAGTTTAACATTTCAACACAACCAACTTAAGCCACGAATCAAACAAGGTACATAGGATCTATGGCTCATGTATACACAATACCACTCAGCCACGTACCTGAACAAAGGTGAGCAAAAATAAGTGACAGATCTTGCTCCACATAAGCACATTCTATATTAATGTGATCATTGTTGCATTGCTACCAGTAATAAACCCACGTTTGTTGCTTAGTAGTTAGTACTTTACCTTTAGCCAGTCAGCTAAATCCTCTCTCATTGCATACAAATATTCCTGGTTACTGCTGTATGGTCGAACACTTCGATTTGCAGAAGTGTGAATGGCATCTTTAGCAGGAGCTCTTTCATCGAAAGATTGGGGCATACCAACCAGATTAGCCATACACACCAATCAAGTTTACAATTTGTCAAAAAATATTTGTAAAGAGTATTTGACTCTGTTTTTTTAAAGCAATCAACTGCAGCACAGCGACAAACTGAAAAATAATAAGGCAGTGTCTATTTTGTCCTTAACGACAAAACACTTTGGGTAAAAAATATTGCCTTGCATATGTATGACTGTTGATTGGCTTGCGTCTATCCGCATGCCTGGTTTTGAGAAAATTAGCCAATCAGTATTTTGCTGTTAACGGCTAAATAGACACTTCCAAAATATAAATCCATGGGCATAGCCCAGCAATAACAGCAATTCGAATTTTGTTTTGGATACAGCTTAACTGCTTAACATGTTTGGAGCAATTGCAGAGTCTACTGGTCTACCCTCAGTTTAGACAGTTACAATTGTGACATCATCAACAGTTAAACTGATAACACAACGTCAACTGTTCAGTGTTCATAACAAATATTACTGGTACCCGAGGTCTGATATATACAATGACACTGATACTGGTAGTACCATATGATGCACTGTCAGACTGTTCAATGTTTGGTAAGTTTGAGCGGTTGCCAGAGGATTCGCCACTTGGAAGATTTGCCGCAGAAGATTCGCCACACAACGGGTGAGACGTACGAATGTGACCGAGAATTTGAGCGTAAGCGTCGGACAAACGTTTGCAACAGTATCAATGTGGAAGATTCACCACACAATGGTAATGGGTTGGGGGGGGAGGGGGGTTGGGTTGGGAGGGTTGGGGTAAGGGGGGTTGAAGTCAAGGGGTTGGGTCGGAGGGTTGGGCCAGGGAGTTGGGCCGGGGGGTTTGGGTCGGGGGAGTTGGGGTCGGGGAGTTGGGAACCCCGACCCCCCGACCCCAACCCTCCTACCCCCCGGCCCAACCCAACTCCCCGACCTCAACCCCCCTAACCCCAACCCTCCCGACCCCAACCCATCACCGTTGTGTGGCAAATCTTCCACATCAACACTGTTGCAAATGTTTGTCAGACGCTTACGCTCAAATTCTCGGTCACATTCGTTGTGTGGCGAATCTTCTTTGTGACGAATCTTCTGTGGCAAATCTTCCATGTGGCAAATCCTCTGGCAACCGTTTGAGCTATAATCCTGAATCTGATAATGCTGCTCACCAGTGCTCCTTCTAGAGTGAGAAATTTGAGAAAAATGCAAAATTTTTGGGCAAATTTTACTGATTTTAAACCAGAAATCAATATTATAAATTGCAAACCTGAAAAACTTAAACAAAAAACTTGAATATTTGGGTCTCATCTAGAATAAGCCGTCGCAACGAGCGGTCATTATATTACACGCTCGCTTCGCCCACTCGGCGATCAGCCGCTTGCTTCGACGGCTTATTCTAGATTTGATCAGAATATTGTAATGCAAGACCGTAGCTTGTAGGCCTATCTTGGAAAAGCAATTTTAATGCAAAAAATTTGTAAAAGGGATCCTCAAAGTAGGCTAGTGAAATCTTTCTCAAAGTAGCAGGTAGGCCTAGTGAAAGTAGTGAATTCAAATTTGCACTAGTCAAAATCCTAAAGGGAACGCTGCAGCTTACAGCTGATGTAAGGAAGTATTAGTGTAGTACACTGGTACAGGAGTATACTACTCAGTCAGTTTATACTAGTATAGTCTAGTACAGAGACTATGCTGGTCTATTCAATGCACGTAGGTATCGTACACAGCTGTTTACCGATAGCACTTTTCACTGTCTTTTTTCAAGTAAGTTTCATGCTAATTGTAGATGACAATTTTTGGTGGACTGCAGTTCCAGTAGTCTACTGGTTCAGATACACTCTGCATCTACACTGCCCTGTAGGCCTACCCGTAATAAGGTATACAATGTTTTCATTCACTCGCACAGTATGGAAGAAGTTAAAAATCAAAATCTCTGACTAAGCCTGGATTTGGTCGGTATTATTTGCCATAACATGCTATTTCGTCAACACTGCAACTGCTACCACTGCCAACTGCAGAACGACTTCTCACTCTCTTGCTTATCAACTTTTAAATCGAGGTAATTTTGCCTCTCTTTCTGGTAATATATTGTTTGGAATGGATACTTCATTCCCAGGAAGATCGACGAGAGTCCGTAATCCGTATTGTTCTAAGGTCAGTTCATTCAGAGCATTCATGATTCACAATCAATTTCCTTGAGGAAGTTGTGGTACTCATCAAAGGTTTTCCCGTTGGATATAAACACGAAAGATTCCCGGGGAGGTTAAGTTTTTCAAATTAAATCAGCAAAGCAACTAAACCTAAATCTATAATTTAACTCGCGTTGAACCAATAAACCAACCATAAGAGGAATAGTGGCGAAATAAAGGCTATTCATGATGTTCAATTTTATCGGCTTTCATTTTTTACTGTTGGTAGTCGAATTCGGCAAAATGCTAAAAATATTTCTTGGTCCCACCATGGTCCCACACATGCTTACAGGATAAGAACGTAGCGTAGCTTGTTTCGCAAATCAAGTAGCAGCAGAATTTCGTCAGCTCAAAGGACTACTTTTATCAAATGTAAGTACGGTAGCCTACTCTGTTGCTTGCTCACTTTTAAATTGAAATTTCAAAACCAACCTTTTACAGTGTGTGGTAGGCCTACAGTATATATTCATCTTTCGCTTTTCACATCTCTATTATATTCGCAATGGTTCTTCACCGTTCTTGACAAAACTTTATTGCTTCCCAATTAATGTGTTGAAGCGTACAGATCGCCGTGGTTACAATGGTTGACCGGCCACGACCATGCACAGAATTGATAGAGATGGAGTGATAGGCTACGTTGCAAACTTGCATCATACGATGTTTTGCAGACCAAATGCCCATTAACGGGGTGGGGGGGGGGTCGTAGAAATGGCATTGGGGATGAGCCTTTAAGTCTTCCGCACTATCCATCCGCCTCTGAGAGTTAGCCTACGGTTAAATTATTTTTTCTGTGAGTGCACACTAAACAATCGATGAGCTGAATATTTTCGGCGCAGCTCCGCTGGCGGTTTAGGATCTTTGAAATCAAAATGTTTTTGCGATTTTCACTCTCCAACCGTCAGTTATTCGCGAATCTATGTTCGATAAAAATTCACAATTACTCTAACGTCTCCGGAAATTTCATGACGATCGCGCGTTGTTTAGTTCCATCTTCTGGCACGAAAAAATTATCGAAGAACTTATCAATATCTAACGTTCAAAAACAGTGGGCGAGCGAAACTTTTCTGCTGCTGAGAACGAGTTTTTCATAAAGATAACCCAAGTCGTCCACTAAAAAAAAAAGATCACTCACAACCGCGTCGGCAGCGGGACATTTAAAAAAATAACTGAAATACGGTTTGAATTAACGAAGAAGTATGGCAAGCTGCTGGCCCTGCAACATGCTCCTAGAGGTGCGAGTGCTCGTAGCCCACCTCCTGTTTAAACCAGCGTTTGAAACAAATCTAATCCAGACTAGACAGCCAGGTGCGCATGTCAGAGTCACTACGAATCACTGAAATTTTTATTAAAGAACGATTGAACAGAACAAAAGATTTCCATAACAGTTTTTACACTATTATCGAAAATATATAAATATAGTAATAAGAAACTTCAATTAGTTTCAAAATAAGTCAATTCAAATTTTAAATTTCTAACCGCTTTCTAAAGGAAGCACCGCAAACTCATAACAAAACCTATTGATTCAAGAAACTTTGTAGAAGTGACAAAAAATTTAAAGAGCTTTCAAATACTTTCAACTCATTGATACAAAAGGTTGGAGTAGTTGAAGCTCTAAGACTTCACTTGGATACAAAACCACCAGAGATAAACTACAAGCGCCGAGCGCAAGGTTACAGATAAATTGCAACAAAATACTGAAAATTGCATGGCGCAAAATAAATTTGAAAATCACATGAAAACACGGTACTGCACAAATTACAGAGCATATACAAACCAAAATAATCAGTCTCAGCAGTGGACATCTTAAAATCAATGCTATCGAGAAAAGTTTGACGGATAGCTGTACTGGCAAGACAATAACGAACAGAGAAATTTATTTCAGCTTTTTAATTTTTTTCTGTAAAAATAACAAATACCAGACTGGTTGTAGGCCTAATGCTATTTACCATCGAACTATAATCAACAGTACTTTACAGCGTCATTACTAATATATATCCGTTTTTGAGTAATTGCAAGGGTGATTTGGTACATTGAAACAACGAAAGCCTTTTGTCGCATCACTAGGCTAAAAAAGCAATATCAATGCATCAGAATCAAAAGTTGCACCGGAAGTTACTCAAGCGTGAAGACTGAACAGCCAATAAGAGAGCAGTGTGACTATACATTATTATTTTTCAGGTGGCCGCTCTTAGTTCTGAAAACTTTCGCGATGTTTGCTGCGCAAGGCCAAACGGCCCATTCCTCCCACTAAAAAGCTTTTTGTAGGCCAAGAGCATAGTGCGACGTATGGAAAGCTAAAATTTTATTTTGTAACACCTTTTTTTCAGCTTATCTGTAAAACAGACTAAAAAACAAGGAAATGTCAAACTCATTTTATGCGTGTTTTTTTGTACGACTCAACAGCTATTATATTATGCCTGGCTTATTTTGTTCGTGTGTTTGGTCCGACGTAACAGTCAATTTGTCTGATATTGAAATCGAAAATACACGACTTCTTTTATGCGAGTGCTTTGGTCCGACTTAAATATATCCGAACAAAGTATGGTCCGAATCAGCTGAAAAAATACGTGTCACAAAATAAAAGAGCATTTCTCCAAACGGCGCACCATACACAAGACTGTGAAGAATTTGTGCTTTTGTGGTACTCATATGGTTTTTACTTTCTGCGCTCACTTGTCACTTCAGCAAACATCTAACATCATAAAAAACTGTTAACACTCGAGGATTGATATCGAATAGGTAAGAGGACGCAGTAAAAAAAGTTATGTCTAAACCCAACATTTTAAATAAAACAAACTTTGACAACATATGAAAACATCTAAAAATTAGTCGCAAAAAAACAAACCTATTTCTGGCATGGTTCGTCAAATTTTTGCTGGCCCAAGCTTTTTGCGCTTGTGATGAAATTTTGCAACTGCTTTATGAAAAAAATTCAAACTTTGCCCAAAAATAGCATTTAGATTCCCGTATACTTGCAGCATTGCTTTGAATGCATCAGTGGATCCACATCCGTGTCAGTGGAATATAAAAAAAGTATTTTTTTTTATTTAGACACGATTTAAATCAGAATAGAATGAAAATGAAATAAAACACGAATCTAACAAAGAATGGAAAATAATTTTTTTTTAAATCGAACAGCAAATTTCAAAAACACTTCTACAGAATAGGGCTTTCCGCAATACTGAAAGCTTTTATAAACACCACACAAAAAAATATCAACTGTTTTACGGAAAATTGACCTTTCGAGTCATGAATATGAGATGAAATGTATAGAACTATCATCTAATTTGCTAAATCAAAAAAATAAACCGCGTTAAGGTAGAAAATATACGATCGAGTGTTAAGGCAAAAACAATAACATAAATTGCATATTCTGCAGCAATATATACCAAAAGATTAACCATGCAAGCCAAAAGAAAAAAGAAAGACTTACTACTATCATTTGTAACCTTGCAAAACTTTTGGGTATATCAAAAGCTGAGAATATAATTGAGTTTATCTAATTTAAGGAAACTCTCCATCAACTTGACCTCAAATTTTGTTGGATTACTTGTCGAAAAACTACTAACACCAACTCAGGAGACTAAGGTCAAAGACAGTAATCAGTCTGGTAACACAGTGGTTCCTAAAAGTTGAATAAAGCAAACAAATCGGAAGAACCAAACAACCAAAGTCTTAACCTATAGAATTAGATGCATGTTATAAATGCACCTTCACGATAAATTGCACAAGAATAGATTAATAAAATTCAAAGAGTTACTGCTTAATATTTTTGCTACAGTCACTGCTTTAAAATATTTCAACTTTGCCGTTTTCGTGAAATTTTGTACAAGTCGGAGAAAAATTTCCATCGAAAATTTGCAGATACAAAAATAAATTTACATACCATTTAAAATTTTTTGGGGGGCATTGATCAAATTGAGAAAAATTGTCGTATTTACCGTAATATGAGAGTTAGATATCGCAAGCTCTCACTGCACTGGCACATCAGCTAGCAAACAAAAGTAATAGGTCTATGATAAAAAGAAAATTCAAATACAATTGAACAAAAAAACATAAGTAAAATATAAGAATAAATAAAGTTTGGCCATAACTGCAGTTAGTTACTTTTCTTTCTAAACATTCCCGTTGGAAAGTTTAGGTTTGGCTGAAAAAGATGTCCCAGGAGAGGCAGAACTTGAAGAGGCAACGTCTCCGTTCATTAAAGGAGGGTATACAGGTGATGCTTCCGGATTTCGCCTGTATTCCATAAGAACTATTGACGCTGAGGATTTTTTCGACTTTATTGAATTCAGTCTTTTTTCGTGTTCTACAGCCTGGGCCATCAATTGAGGAGTGTTCGCGCTGACAGTGTTCAATTTCTAAAAAACATTGTTTAGTGACTTCGGCCGGTTAGCTCAGTCGTTAAGCACATAGCTATCGATGTGGAAGATCTAAGGATCGATTCCTCGGCCTGTCAAATGCGACACAGTGTCGTCAATGGCTCGCCACCACTGCGATGTTTCTTTGGCGCTGTGTTGCCCCGGCGCCAAGCCGCGGAAATGGGCCCACCCCTCTTTACACGCTTCAGCGTAATACCGCGACTATAATGAAGATTTGATTTTTTGATGTTTTAGTGATTACTGAATCTCAACTTGCAGTCACAAAAACTTTAAAAACAATAGATTGTTTTAGTTTTATTTGCGGATAAATAAAAGCATACGCAGTGCTGTAACTGCAGATACAATATATGGCAGCAGGGAGAAATGAGTAGACCTTTTGGTCATCTAGTCAGCTGTCACCCTTAAGTCGATTAGAAGAAAATGCTCTAAAGGAAGTCGCTCAAGTTTCTGGTTAAATTTTTGCTCATTGTCCATAATCTACAAGAACTGATCAATCATCGAGGAATATTTTGTTGAAAGGCGCGACAGTGAAGCGAGTGCGAGTTAAACCATAACCTTGCATTCATGTTCACTTTGTTCAGTCTAGTGCACCACGCAACCATTTATGATTTCAACAAGAGATATTTCGAGAGTAGTGAGTAAGTTGTGTTCTAAAAACTACAAAATCATGTGAAATTACGATTTTTAAAACCCCAGTATCTGCCAAAATGACATTAAAAACAATACTAGAAGATGATGTAGTCAGTAATAATGTAAAAAAAATCAAACCGTCATTATATTCGTCGTATGACGCCGAGGTGCGTAACGCTAACGAGTGGGGGGGCCCATGCCAGTGCAGCACAGGTTCGAAGAAACGTCGCAGCGGTGGCTAGCTGTAGTAACACTGCGTCCGACTTAAACGAGTCGAACCCCAAAACTCCAGCACCGCTCTTGGTGTCTTTAATTACTACGCCACGGTGCAGTAGCGTCAATGTATTCCAATCTAATTTTGAACCACTTTGCAAAAATCAAAATCTCTTCGTAAAAACTAATTTCTGTAGCAAATTTACGGAAAACCAGAAAAACAATTTGCTTTATAATAAAGAGTTTTTTATAGTTGGCTTTATTGTAAAAAAAGTCGCAGAACACCGGTTAAAAGTTTTGAAAAACCAAAGTGTATTTTGAATTTACACAGTAACTGCATTTTGGAAAAGAAACCAATTCGCATGCTTGGTATGGTACAAGGCGACCAACACAACAAAAGTCAGACTTTTAACAATCTTATGCTACAGTACATATACTAACTTTATTGGCATCTACCGGTGGTAATTAAAGAAATTAACTAACATAGTGACGCTCAAAGCAAGCCTATTATCAAACAAAGACCTTAGTCCAGCACAGCGACTGGTTGGTACGTAAAAGCATTGAGTTGAAACCTCGACCCAATTCAAATCTTGAATCGTGCAAATTGTTCCAATTTCTTCGTCACAACGTGGTACAGAGTCATCGTCAAAAGCGTTGAATAGTTTGAGTGATTTATTCGTTTCAGTTCCGTTGTTAGATCGGCCGGTTGGCATATTGGTTAAGACATCGCTCCAGGTGTGGGAGGTTCTGAGCTCATTTCCCGGTTCGATCAAATCGGACACAGAGACGCCAACAGCTCACCGCCGCCGCGACGTTTCTAGCTGCATAGCCCAGGCGATAAGCTGCAGAGGTGGGCCCAGCACCCCAGCCACTCCACACGCTTCGGCGTAATGCCGCGTGTATGATGAAGATTTTAATTCGGCAGTTAATTTTAATTGCTTACGCATGAAACCACAGTTTAGCGAAATGACGGCTAGATTTAAGTTTTTACTAATTAAGGCCGACCTTTTTAGATTTTAATGTAGAAGGAGCAACAGAGACTCTTCTGTGATTATGAGTAGGTGTATATCTGTATTTTCTTTCGACCATTTTCGCCTGAGGATTTTGCTTTCTTCGAATTTTGGATAAACGCCTGTATTCTCTTTCCAAATCCTGCTCTTCAATTTGCAATTCCATAATCTAAAAATTTAACTTTGAATAAGGTTTTAAAGAAAACATCAGGTGTTCATAAAATACTTAATGGGACCAAAAAAATTAAACGAAGGTATTTTCCTGCATAATTTTGCCCGATTCTAGAAACTAGGTTCATAGTTCAAAGGACCAGCATCGAGTTCTTGAAACGCTTTAAAAAACCTGCAAGAAATTATGTTTGTGTTTTGACAACAGACCACAAATTCTATTTCGAGCCAAAACTTATCAAAAAAAACTAGCATTACGACTACTGGGTAATATGCAGCAATATACAGGAAGCGTGCGATATATGCATGTCGATAACGCATGAAATACAATTGTTCAATATTAAACAATTAGTTCAGTTCATTAAAAAACGTTTGCCTTTTAAGTATGCAGCTCTATACCATTACGTGATGTTTTTAATTAAAACAATACGTCAGCATTAATTACAAAAACAAGAGCAAATAATATTGGAAACATCTGAATTTTTCGAGACATTTCGATTCACATTTGAAGTTTGCACATTTGGACAATTACGTTTGCACAATTTTGCCATTCATAATGAAGCCAGAAACGACGATGAATCGCAAAAATTTATCATGCTGTGTGATATCTACATCATTATGATTAATCTTATGCATATAAGCGGTTATTTCCCTTTACTGGTAAATATACGAGGACGAATCTTGTAGTTCAAGCACAAAATCAACACATAGCAGGAGTAACCGCAATTATCAGGCCTATTTTTTTAATACTAAGTGCAACCTCAAAAAACATATTTAAACAAATTGGGTTTAGTACTGCATCATTTTCGCGTTACCGGTACACAAAAATCAGTCAAAATTCCGCGTTAAAATCACCAAGTCCACTAGTACAAATATATCTTCGTACCATCGTTTTTTTGCGGTCACGACTGCACAAACTGGACGCTAATTCGCACAAATGAGTTAGTAATCTCATGACAGATGAAAGTCAGTATTCAATTAAATACTTTGAGAATTTGAGTTTGATTCTAGTCAACTACATTGGTCTCACACTAGCGTGCGAATTACAACAAATCCAGAGCATAAAAAAACATCTTGGATGTACAAAAACCATAAACTCACAGCATGATTTGATATAACGATACAGCGGATGATTGTACCAGTCGATGATTGTATCAAAGCATTGGGTTCATTTTGTACAAAACAGATTTCGCATAAAACGGACAAATACTCCCAGTAATAACTTGTTCGTTTTATGCGGGTTTACCGTACAACAAGAAAAACACTTACTCTGCGAATCAAGGGGTCAGGCATCCATGACTTCATATCATATTTCTTTATGCGTTCTAACGTTTCGTACATGCCTGGAAGACTTTTCAGCAATTTGGGTTCTCCCAACGCACTTTTCACAATTATCAAAGCACAACGAAATAAGATTTTCACACCTGAAAAAAAAATTACAAATATTGAAGTATTTAATTTTGACAGAGGTTAATTGATTATTGTTTTTCATTTTATCCTCTCGTCACCAAAAATGCCATGCTTCGAAACAATTTAGATCCAGCCAGGATCAGCTGCCGAAATTTCCGACTTTACAGCTCAAGGTTTCGATGTACAACTCGACAAGAATCAGCAAAACAAATACATCAAGTGGATAATGTTATCTTATAACGAAGCCTTGAAGAAACGTTTAACCATAATGATTTAAAAATAAATCTGAGACCTAGAAGGCTGTACTCCAAATGCGGTACCACTTTCTTTTGAAAGAAGATATATAATGGCAGATTGAAAATACATAATATCTCTCATGAAAAAAAATCAAATTTTCATCATACTCGCGGTATTACGCCAAAGCATGTAACTAGTAGCGAGATCCATCTTCGCGGCTAAGCCGCTGACACAACACAGATCGCAGGGATGGCGAGTCGTTGGCGACACTGCGGCCGATTTGACCGGCCCAAGAATTGAACCAAAGACGTCCCGCGCCGATAGCGTTGTCTCTAATCACTACGCCAATCAAGCAAAAATAACTTGGTTATGGTATTAATATTCTCAAACGCAAGTTCTTGTAATTTCCAACAAAAAATTACAGGTATAATTATGTCATTTGTACTTGAAGAACTATGGCAGTTTGAAGCACTAATTCACATGAACTTCAATCGTTCTTCACTTTAGAGCTTAACAAGGGTAGCCTAGGGCGGTCTATTGCCGAAAAAAATTTCGACCTTGCCACAAATAACATTCTGCGATGTAACTGAATCATTAAAACAGCAATGTTCAAACACTGCAAAAAGAGCTTGTCACGACGCACGGCAAATGTTTTTTACCAACGTTCTATGGCTTTCCAGTTTTTTAACAATATTGGTGTATGTACTGATTCGTTCAGAGCTCGATTAAGCGATGAAGCATACGAGTAAACCTCTTACGTGACAATTTCCTTGGCCACATGTCCAGTTTCAGTGAGACAAAAGCACAAAGGGTTTCTGTACCATAACCAAATGTCCGATGTCATAATTGAAAAAAGTAATTATGACATCACAATTTCAATGGGATACAGAAAACCTGTGGCCTCTAGACCCATTTAAACTGGGCATGTACAAATTTCCAACAGTTTAAGAAGAACAACATCTCCTTGTTGCTTTCATCATCATACGATTCAACTTTAGCTTCAGTTGGTATCTAATGAACGAACAACTATCCATCGCTCCGTCAAACATATTTTGGTCATTGAAAGAACAATGTCAAAATATGGACTAGCAACTAACACAAATAAAAAACATGGAAGATGCGTCAAAAGTCCGTTATTCGCAAAAACAAACAAAGTGGTCGGAAATTTTGTTTTCGCATCGATTATACGTCTACCATAAATAATCCTGATGAAACAAGCACGTGTGATTTTTGAAAAGTTATTACGAAATAAGGCAATCCAATACCTTCACAAAAAAATATATCCCAGAGTCGTAATACGCAAGGCCAAGGCAGAGCTCTTGAGAAAATACATAAAAACCATTCAGTGCAATAGAGCATGGGAGAAACATGATGCTTATCCAAATGCTTATAAATTGGCGATGACAGATGACGTAGTAGACCTTGCATGACGTCACCATCTACCTGAACTGCTTCCTGTAATAAGAGTGATTGTAGTTTTCACAACAAACAGTTAGAAAAAGGTCAGCTGATCGCCGGATGTGCTTGAAAGCGCATTTCCAAGTGCAGTGTCATCTACCGCAAGCTGACCTTTCAAATTATGATGGTTGCAACCTTGCTAGCAACTTGGGGCTAAGAGAGTTTGCTGTGGTTTGGTAAGCTACTACTAAACAACCGAAAATAATATTTTTTTTTCGGCTATATATATATATATTTTACAATCAGCCTAGAGTAAACGTTGCGCCAGGGCAACAATTGCACCCATGAAACCTAAATGGCTGTAACAAAATTTTCAGCCAGCAATTACTTTTCCATGTTCACGCTCAATGCACCTGTGATTCACTCCCATTTTCTATTAGCTAGCTGCATTTTTCAAAGTACTATTCAGTTCATGAAACGTGCTACATTTTTGCATTTATACCTTCACTTCCAGTAAAAATCAACCAATTAGACGTTTAAACGGCTAACGTCGACTATCTGCGGTTCAACAGCCTCGAGTTCTTTATTTTTTTTTTCGACCTAACACTGGTAGTCAAATGACTAATCAAGCATTTCGAATTAGCCTAAGTGGTTCGTAGTCTTGATAAGTTAGAATCAAGTAGCAGCAATGTTATCTCTAAAATGTCAGCATTTTTAAAACTAAAAAAGCTGCGATAAAACATTACCATCAATATGACTTTTCTATATTACGAACAATAAAAAAATATCAAGTGAAAATGAATCAAACGGTAACTTAAATGATTTTTTTCCAATGAGTACAAAATTTTACTTCTTTTATTTCTAAAAATGCAACATCGTCATCGGTTAGCAGGCAAATAGTTCTAGATCTTAATTTAAAAACAATGCGAAAAGCAACTAACTCACCAGGCCTGGGCTGTAGTAGCCAGGTATATAGTAATCGAACAAGGCAACCATACACCAAAATGCTTCCTGCAATAACATACGGCAGATTAAAAATGTTGTGCTCAAAAGCCTTTAATGCCACTGTAAAGGTATTTGACATTATCGCACAGCACGAATAATGGCTGTGCACAATCGTCATATCGGTGCTAAATCAAAAGGAGTATACGACCGTCAGTTGACTTGCGGTGGTTATACTTACAAAACCATTTCCAGTCTGCGACTACCCAACCATAAGCAAACGGCATCGTACAGCTGCTATATAAACATAACCTTAAACGTTTTGTCACACAACAAAACAACTAGAAGCAGTCAAAATATAAAAAGAACGAGGGGATCTTGCATCAAACTGGATATAGCGACTCTGAAACTTTCGCAAGCAAAAACAACGTTAAAACCCACCTCAGCTGGCATATGCATTAACAGAACAGCTGCTACAGGAGCCTGCGCTTGACAATAACCGTCTCTACTGTTATGGATTGAATAAGCATGTAAGACATTGCGTAAATCTTGCTGACCAGTTCCTCCTCTTTGAGAAAACATCTCATGAAACGGAAATTGTCGATGTAAATCCTTTTCGATGTCTTCAACGACTTGTGACGATGCTTCGGCTGAGAGCAATTTCTACAATAAACAATTCAACATCATTTATTTTCATTCATAAAACTGATGATCAGTGAGGTTGATTGCAAATTCACTGTAGACAGAACCGCAGGAAAAAATCAAACCTTCATTATACTCGCGGTAAAACTTCGAAGCGTGTAACGAATGATGGGCCCCATCTCCGCGGCCTAATGCTTGGGCCACACAGCCCCGAATAAACGTCGTAGCGGTGGCAAGCCGTTGGAGACACTATGTCCGATTCGACCGGCCCAGGAATCGAACTTAAGCCCTCCCGCGCCGATCCCGATGTCTTTAACCACAATGCTAAAAATCAAAATTCAATCAAAATTATGAATGGCCGGAAAGCGCACACAAAAAACTCCCGCTGGACCTAACTCATTTTAAATCGTTACAATTATTGAGTAAACTTGCTTTCGCACTGACGTTAACATTGGTTTAATCTACATGATCAAACTTTGATAAACAAGAAACGTCACCAAAACTCAAGCAAAAATGTCAACTATAAAATCGAGACTCGAAATACACAGCGAAACATATTTCGCCAACCGACTTCGTTACGTCACAATAATCTGACAAATTGGAAAACTTTTTGCTGTTAGAGCAAGGTGGCAAAAAGTTGCATAAACTTGATGTAAGCGACATATAAAGGCATAAATCCTGTTACCATAGCCAATATTTTTCTGCAGTTTATTCGAATGAAGCTATGACAAAAAGAATTTCTTTTGACGCGACTCCTTTCGTCGCACATGTTTTCACGCGATTGATTTCGGCAGAAGCTATTTTATTATGGCGATAGTCAATTCATTGGGGCGACAGTTGGGGCAAGAGTTACTGGAATATAGTAATGGAATAACTCGACTGATAAATTCTTGGGCACATATGGACTATCATACCATATTACTTATTGCACCAACACTGCTACGGATGTACCTATTGCCTACCTGATATTTGTCAGGATGCTGGGCTAGTAATTGCTTGCTTCCACAGAGAGATTGCCATGCTTTGCCACGAAGTGATGATGGAATACCTTTTCTACAGCGCCGTTTGATCTGCCCCATTAAAATACTTACAGTAAATAATTTCGAAAATCAAACAAGAGACCATTGTTACAGCAAGCAATCACCTGACGAAACTTAAATAGTAAATCATTAACCACTACCAGTACAATGTGTTGCATTACAAAAATAGTACTGCACTCTACTGCATACATTGGATATCTGGCTGTCATTAAAAATTGTTCACAGCTTTTTGAAGTGAATTGCTGCATAATAAAATTGATCACATAGCCGACAAATTCGTTATCAATGCGGTACTTGCAGGAGATGCAATAACACTGTTTCGGAATACAATAAATTGAGTCGAAAATAGCTTAAGAAGGAAAAATAAAACCACGGTAATTCGTAAAACAGGACGTTTCGACAGCATAGATTCATCCGTCAAACCTTCAGCTTTGTACGGCCTTGCTTACACTGCTGATGATGACAGCTGAAACTATGTTGTCAAATCGTCCAGCATTAAGAACCACAATTCACAGCATGGCTATATTTTTCCGCCCTAAAATAATATTACTGTTTTCAAATATGGTAGCTTGTTGAACTCAAGATCTTGACGAAGTATAGATGAAGCTTCTGGTGCATACGCAAGCATCACCTGGATAGCTTGAACTTTGTTACCAGTGGTGCACGACAAAACTACTTGACTGTGTAACTAACGCCATCATAAAAATATAAGAAAATAAAAACAAGCGTGATTATTGCTACTCAAATATCAATGCACCTGTAATGAAGCTGGTTCAAAAACTGGTTTTAAGTATATCTCTATGACACAAGCGACCAACTCAACATTAATCACAGTCAATCGTCTATAGGTTATATCACAAAAACGGAATTTAAGTCATTAAAATGCTATGGCTTTAACAATATGAAATAATATTGCTAGTCAATAAACCGCAGTTCATATGACAAATCTAAATACCACGGTTTTGTCTCACTAGCTAGTTTAGTAGTGTGGTCACATGCAAAATGATTACAACTATACTTTGCCACAAATATTGCAATGCATATAGCAACTGCTGACATGATTATGGAACTTGTTTTCTTAGTAAAACCTAATTGTAAAGTTTGTGATAACGCTTGCATAACCAAGTCATAAATTCGTTCAAACACACGTCTTACCTACATTAAAAGCCATTTACTACAAAAACAATACACTAATACTCTTTTCATTTTTGTTCGTGTTTTTTTTACCTGAGGAAATCGTTTTGATATCCATTTATCCCAATCTTCCAGCATCAACATCCATTTACCTTCTCTTTTTCTTACTTTATTGACCGAAAGTTCTCCAGACCTGCAAAAAAATGCTTGTAAGTTATATGTTCTATGACAAAAATCACTTGCTACAATTAAAAGCTAAACTCATTTGATGTTAAACTTGCAAAATAGTTCCAAAAAAGCAGCAGTGAATGATAAACTTTATTATATATAATACATATATATACAATGTTTCAAAAATCTGCAGGAAACAGTACAAAAAAGAAAAATCTGCACGGTCTATTCACCACTAGCACTCCTTAAGACAACTGTGCCATTACTTAGACTGATGTCAACAACTTATGCTAGAAACCATTCATGGCTTTAGTTGGATCCAGACTACACAATGCATCTCTGTGTTGGCATAAAAAAAAATGACTCCATAGCCTAGCACTACCAAACATTTTAAAAACTAAATAAAAAACTCAGCAAACAATGTGCTGAAATGGTCACGATTTCAAAACAGATTTCTCGATTCAAATAAGTAAAAATATGTCCCACAATTTGACAGCATGAATTTTTAACAATGTTAATCACAGTGATTTTTTTACTTCTAATTGGCATATGCACCTAGATTGTAACAACACCACTACCATTAAATAGTTTTTCTAGCATTTTTCATTTGAGCATACAATTTACAACTTTGCTGATATGAAACAAAATGACAATTTGTTGACTGAAAAAATAAACTTTAAGAGTACCGGTATAACAAATGCTGGAAATATTGACAAATTCTGCCTGAGTATAAATCAAAAAAAGACAACTAAGAATATATGCATTTTTAATCCATAGCAAGGCCAAGAAAATCTTAACAAAAGTTTTCATTGCAAGTGAAGTGTTGACTATGGCATAGATAAATCAAACTCATTCAAATTATGAAATTGTATTTGTTGACACTCATTATTTAAGAACATAATGCAAGGTGTAACAGTCAATACTAAACTGCTTGAATCAAAACATATTGATACTGACCAGTAGATTTTTATCTTATATAATAACAAAAAATGCACTTTGAAGTGAAAAAACATCAGAAACAGATGAGAATACTAATATGCATTCCATTCAGCATTGATACGGTGCATGATAGCAATACAAAATAATTAATTGAGTCTATGAAGCAGTTCTTTGCACACTAGTCAGGTGGTAGATTTTCCAAATTTTTGGGGCTAGGCTATGCAATTAGCAACTAGTCTACACACTAGAAACAAGGATCAAAATGCAAACACTTAATGCAAACAAATAAGAAAAATATCACACAATAAAAAAAATGATTGTTCAATGTATATACACATGGTGTTACTCCAAAACATGTAACAAGTGGCAGAGCCCATCTCAGCAACTTTGCACCAAGGCAACAAAACTTGAAAAAACATCGCAATGGTCGCAAAACTGTGTCCAGTTGTGATCAACAAACATATTAAAATAGGCTTCATTAAAAAATTTGCAATCTTTTATGGCTTACTAATACCTTGAATGAGTATATTCCTTTCCACCTATAAAGCCATATTTATCAGTTTCCAATTCTGATCTACTTGTGCTTGCTTCACTTATGCTTATGGATGTTGCTGATTGATCAATTGACAACTCATCTTTTCCAGAAATTTCATCACCATTGCCTTCAACTGACATCTTAACATCAGTTCAAGGCTTTCATTGGCAGCACAAATCACAGCAACTACTGCTGTACAATTCAATAAAACACGAAAATATACCTGTATGTTTAGATTAGCAGTAGGCTTAGCTTTCGGGTCTCATCTAAAGTAAGCCGTCCGCGTCTAGAATAACCCGTCCACGTAAAGCAATGAACGATGCAGGCTTACTCTAGATGAGACCCCTAGCTTTCTTAGTATAAGAAGTCTTCCAGCTTTAAACACTGCACAAATAATTCAATGCTTTTAACAGTTTAAAGCATTTTTTAAGGTAACCTGCCTCCACTGCTCCACTACAGGTGTTGGTATACAAAAAATTGGATGCCTTGTAGGCTTGTATTATCATATGGTATTATTATACAATAAAGATGGCACGGGCCGCTAAGAGACCTGCCAATGAGCCGTTAAACGGTCTTTTTACTGGTCCGCTAACAGCCCGGTTCTATCTTTGTTTATTACTGGGCCGCTAACTGGCTAACACTTCTTGAAATCCCTTTAAGTTTAATTAATGTGATTGAAGGTTCGTAAACAGAATGGGTTTTGGGTGGGCTGGGCTTTATTTTTAGTATGAGTTGCCGGGTCGGTTACGGTTACTGGGCCAGAGGTTCTGGGCCGTGGGCGGATTGGGCCTCAAAAAAGTCAGTTCGAGCCATCTCTACTTTAAAACAGCCAGATCCCAGATCGAAAAGAAAGCATTTTGAGCGGAGGATATTTTTTCCAAGCTACATTTTGCGCGGATTCGAGTGTTTTTGATGAGTTTTTGCGCGGAACATTACTTTATTTTGTTCACTAGCCGTAACTTTAATCAAAGTCCGTAGAACTGCCTCAACTGCGTATACGGTAAGTTGAGCGGATCATTCGCTACATTGCTGAATGCTGAGCGACAATGTAGGGCAAACTGGTTCCAAAAAAACAATTGCCGCCTATCTTTCATAATTCATAACGCAAAACGGCTTAAAGTGTTACAAAAAAAGTAATAACTTCAGTTAAGCTCGTTAGATTTTAAAAATTTTAATTGCATCATGAAGCTCTTGACTTACGCTATCGTTTAAAAGAAACTTCAAAAAAATTGATTGTGTTTTAGGCATTCTATATGAAAACAACTAAAAAGCAATGTCCTTCCTGGCCTACCGGACGGGAAGTCATGACGACTTCCTCTTGTTGGGTCAGAGGCTATAACAGCACTCCATCACCAACAGTGCAAAGCACTCCAGTAAATCGTACCGTAGAGCGAGACAGCGCTGTTTCTTGCTATTAGCCTTCATCATTGCATATGCGTACCACAAAGGTTAAATTCTTTAAAAAATATTTATCCGAAGGGATGAGTGATCATCCTTGCTAGGTCATTCCTCCTGGAAGATGAATGTTTCTTACCTGAGGGCGGCTGAAGATGGCTAATAGCCAGAAACAGCGCTGTCTCGCTCTTCGGCACTCTATGTGGTCAATAATTTAGTAGTAGGAGATGGAGTAGTAGTAGTGTCTTTTATTTTCGCACTGTCAACATAGACATGCATTTTTGAAGCGGTTTTTTAACTAATAGTATTTATTTTAAAATTCTTGTTATTTTAGAATTTAAAGCATAAATACAGCGCAGATTTGACAAGAGTTAATTTGATGGGGTCATCCCATTTTTAGGATTGTGCACAATCAATTTTGCGTACGCAGCCGCAAAACCCTTAGCGTCCTTAAAAAAAGACTACCAGGAGGGGTAATCCTATTTTTGGGATCCTGTAAAAGGTTAGCTTTTTCAAACATTGTAAAGCACTGTTAGCTCCATTTCGACGAGTTATATAAATAACTGAGGTTATTCTCCAATTACGTTGAAGGGCCAATAAACACCAGAAATAATGGATTTTCTAACCGCAACCTAACGAAAATCAATTTTAAATACGTAAAATGAAGTGCATCCTAAAAAAGAGACTACCAGAAAGGATAATCCTATTTTTAGGATCCTGTAAACCGTTTTTTCCTTTTTGAATATTTTTTGGCATTGTTAGTTCAATTCATAGACGTCTTGAATAGAAGTACTGGCGGCTGGCAAACTTGGGTTTTTAACTTGGGTCCCAAAAAGTTATTTTGATGTTTCTCCAGGGTTTTTAAAGCTTTTGCTTATGTACTTTCTGACGACGTCTATAATTTATTCACACACAATTTCTGAAAATGTGAGGTTGATTGGACTAAGGTAAGTGACCCGAATCTCTAATTATTTACAAACACTCCAAAAATTTGTCATTATTAGGTACACCACAATGAAAAATATTATCATGAATTATATTTATTCCATTTTAATAACGTTATAATCAGAGCTGGATGTCTCGAGACGTGTCTCGGTCTGGAGACACGTCTCGAAACACGTTTTTGAGTGTCTCGGTCTTGCTATGCCAATGCCTCGTCTCGGTCTCGGACCTTAATAGTCTCGGAAAATGGTCATGTCTCGATCGAGACATGAAAAAATTTTGGATTTGAAACAGCATTCAGGTCTTTGATACGGAAGCAACGATGGTACTTACCCGATGTATTCAAAGTAAAACATTGTGCGTAATTTCGCACTTTGCAAAAACATTTGGCCACATTTTGTCTAGACCATTTTGCTTTGTTGTTTAGGCCCGCAGAATTGCAGGCTTTTGTTTTCTTTTTGTGAGCAGCATATATGGAAACTGGTCTATTTCAACCACTAAGCACATGCATTCGATGGTAAATCTACTCTAGACCAGGGATGTCTAACCTTTTAGTTTGTTAGGGACCCATTGCAAAATTAAATATTTAACTGGGCCGCAAAGCGACCAGAATTCCAATATTTCATATTAGGCTATAGTTCTAAGAAAAAAAAAATTACCATTGACAGCTTGTACTGAGCCGCATTTTGCTGAAAACGCATCTTTTTTAACAACAAAGAAAATTCAAAAAACCATCAATATAATCAATTAATGTAATAATTAATCCAATAATGTTAGTTTAGTTTTAACTTTTAACAATATGGCCTTCACTCAAAGATAACGACCGCTAGCCACGTCTAAAAAATTAATATATTTTTTATGGGTAAACGGTGTGTTAAATCATGGTTTGCTTCAATAGAGATATTAGGGTAGACCAAAAGACTTACTAAATAAACGCTGCAAAAACCAATTCTACTAGTTTCGCGGTTTGACCGCCCATCAGGTAGACTCAGATTCGAACCCGGTACCTTGTGATGGAGAGTTTACCTCTCTAATTATTCGGCCACCGGGCTTACAGCGCACCGGTATTCAGGATGAGTCTACCTGACGAGCGGTCAAACCGCGAAATTAGTGGTAGGCCTACAATGTTGGTTCCTGTACTGTTTATGTAGTAAGTCTCTGGCCAACTTCAATATCTTTATATACAATAAATACTGTAGAATTACATCGGCTCCACATATTTCAATACTCTATTCAAGTTAATGGTTTCCGAAGTGCAACAGCAAAAATGAATTGCGTTGCAATCATTTCTGCAGTTTTCATTCTCCACACCAAGTAACTCACGCCTGTCCATTACACTGTCTACTTTAAAAATGCATCGCAATGCATTCAGAGTTGAGTCAAACCAATGACTTTAAAATTGTTATTCACAGCTTTTTTGTCTGACGCTCAGCATTGGAGGAACAGTGAGGAGAGCAAGTCGGCAAGTTTACTTGTTTCGCCGTTGGGAAAGGCACTAGACGGGATTTCGCATTTTAGTGTGGCAGACACATGGCTGGCAACTCCCCAGCAAAGTTGTCACAGCGCATTGATCGCTTTCTCGTGATAGGGCTCATGGGAGGATAATATGCAATTAAATACAAAATAAATAATGCATTGCAATGCAGTGAAAATCCGGACCAGATCCAATCTGTAAAAAAATTGTAAACTTACACCATAATCCGTGAGCATTTCGGGTGAAAACTATTCGCTGTAGATCGAGGAAACTATTCCCGTTGTTGTGCTTTTGAAAATAAAGTGAATTGAAGAAAAGCATCTTACGGTAATGCATTTTAGTTGCATATTTATCCTTCTATAACGAGAAAGCGATCAATGCGCTATACGAGCTCGCTTAGAAGTAGCCAGTCATCTGTCTATTACACCAAGATGGGGGAATCCCGCTATGTGCCTTTCCCAACGGCACAACAAGTAAATTTGCCGGCTTGTTCTCCACACTGTCCCTGTAATGCTGAGCGTCATGCAGGGAAGCTGTGAATAGCAATTTTAAAGTCATTGGTTTGACCCGACTCGGAATCAAACCCAAGTCTACCGCTCTTACCACTCGGCCATCTGAGCTGTTAAAGCAAGCATGCTAGAGAGTGGTGAAAGACAAAAAGTAGCCCACCAGTACTGCAAATAACGCTTCCCTAATGAGCTTTACTCTGTAACAACTGCGATTGATATGTGTCGTCACTGAGCAAAATCATTTGCGGTATGAAAAGTGAGCTTGCCTATAGTCAGCTTCATTGTAGCGTAGAAGTTTACGCATAGGCCCTTGGCAATCGCAAAAACTCACGCTCATATTACAAATATAAGCAATATATCAGAACCTACCGTCCCCCAGGCATTAATACATTGAACAATACACATTTTTAGGATCTCTTTTTGGCATGATAAAAAAGCTGCCTGATAAGCTCAACCAAGAAGCTGGTAAGAGGCTATACAAATATCTTTACAATACGATTTTTGATGTGAGTTCAAAGTTATGGCCAGGGTTACCATTTCGTGCTTATTTCTAAGAATTGTGCTTATTTTCAAGGGCAATGTCTCGGAAAATGCAAATGTGCTTAAATTTAAGAAACGTGCTTATTTTTGAGTCCCGAGCTTACTTTGGAATTTCTAGCGGAAAAAATAGGATTCTTCGGACGTGAAAACCTTTTTTTAGGTCTTCACCGATTGTTAGTGGAAAATCAGGACTCTGTGGACAGGGTTGCCTTGGTGGGAGGGGCTCAGCCCCCCTAGTTCTAAAAAAACTGTTTGCAGGGGGGCCCGGGGGGCTCTTAAAATCGGCCAAATCCTTGTTAACGTTTAGACTTTAGAGCAGAGGTTCTGAAACTGGGAAGCGTAAAAGGTTTGCAAGGGGGGCGTGAACATAGCAGTGACTAAATGATTGAACGTACTGTATAAGCTTATTTTCAAATCTTTTTTTCGGCGAACATCAAACCTTGTTTCTCCAAAACAGCTGCATCCTTCTTATTAAGACGATTAAGACATTGCAAATAAATTGTTATATTTTTTGCATGTTTTTTGTAGCGTGGTGAGCAGTGTCGTATCAAGGCATCTCCGAGGCTCGGTCACCCCGGTAGGAAGGGCATTTGTAGGAGCCCCCGCATAATTGTTGCATTAGACTCAGAATTAGAGGCAAAAAATTTTATAAATTTTGTCAAAAAGTTGTTAAAAAAGTACTATAATTGCAATTAAGTGATGTAAATTTCAATTAAATTTTCGGGGTAGCATGCCTCCGGACCCCCTCAAGTCATCATTGACTTTTATTCTGCTTTAAATGTGCTCTGATTTTGCCACACTCTGAAAGACACTGCAAGCACGAAAGTTTGGGGCGCCCCTCCTGAGGAAATTTTTGGATACGTCCCTTGAAACAATGTAGCTAATGAGTCCCAAATTATTGCAGACATCAAAGGACCCCATCTAGACCTTTTTTTGTGGGAAAAGTAATTATCTTCACACGGCACTGGTAGTAGGACGTGGGCAAAAATAACTAACGCCAAAGGGGAATGTAACTGAAAAAGTTTACGAACATCTGGCATAAAATAATAAAATTTTTAGCATTATACAAGCCCCAGGGCCGGGCCCCTCCAATCGACATGCATGGCCCCCCCAATTAACAAGTTAACGCTTTTGAAGACAGCGGTTTTTGTGCTTAATTTCAAACTTTGGCCCCTCCTGATAAACGCTTGGCCCCCCCCCTTAGTCGACTGCTCTAGCGCCGGCTCTGCAGGGCCCCCCTACTTCGAATTTTATCATGGCACCCCTGTCTGTGGACGTGAAGACCTTTTTTTTCTGGTCTTCACCGATTTTTAGTGGAAAATCAGGACTCTGTGGACGTGAAGATCTTTTTGTTTGGTCTTCACCGATTTTTAGTGCTTTCACATTAAAGAGCTTTTTGACTTTTAGGTAAACTAATCTCAGGAGAATATGATTACCGTTTTCAGTTGAATGAAACTACACAAAACAGAACAGGATAACATCAAATTTTAAGTGGACATTTCCATCAACTTTAAGTAAACTTGGCCAAAATATGAAAAGTCTGCAAATCTTTTTTTTTACCTAAACGGACGTATGCAACGTCGTAATTAGAGGCATGATAGAACTGGAGGGTTCGGAAGAATATACTAGCCAGATACAATCAGTTTTGTTAAAAGCTTAATTGGTTCCACGGTTGACTTGACACAAAATTAGTGACTTTAATTAGACAAACACTGAAAATAAGCAAAGACTTCAAAAAAAACTGCTAGTCACAAAATGTCACCGGTTTTCGAACCACCAATAACTGCTTAAGGCCAAAAACATTTGGTACTTTATTCCGAGAAAATGAAAATCGATGAGCAAAAGTAATTTAAGATATTCATCGTCACTTCACAACATTCGTTTTCATTACGTTTGATTACTGCACAACACTAAATGTACAGGAACAGT
Source organism: Trididemnum miniatum (assembly GCA_964006365.1). Lineage (NCBI taxonomy): Eukaryota > Metazoa > Chordata > Ascidiacea > Aplousobranchia > Didemnidae > Trididemnum > Trididemnum miniatum. The sequence continues at coordinate 7,697,574 of OZ023233.1, read as the reverse complement.
AAACATCTAACGATTTGAAATTGAAAAGCACCAGAAATGTACTAAGAAATAATTACATTGAAAATATTGATAAATTTGAAACTATACAATTGTCAAATTGCCTCCAAAAGACATCTTTTTGCAGTACTTACACTCACACAAAAAATTGTTGCACACCTATTACATGCTTTGTGACGTTACACCGTTGTATGTAACAAGCAGGTTTCAGAAAAAAAATCCTGATATTGTGCACTATCAGATGATATGCAACACGATTAATGAGCCGGCCCTAAAACATGACGTCACCGAAAATTTACGTACCAAAAGCAAAAACGTTTTTACAAAGATAGAAAACAAATTTGACACTAGTGTTGCTTTGTAGAATGTGCAGCTGAATCCACACCGTGCGAAGTGTTGGAAAGTTTCATTGTCTGTTGCCCAGTGAGTTGGGAAACAGGTGGAAATTGGGACTGTCGTAATACATCGCTACTAAACCATTGGGCTAATGGGTTGTTGAACTGTCCTCGATCAGCAGTGGCATCAGAGCTTCCAGATCGGGATGCACCTACGTGTGAAGTAAAATAAGTTTACTAGTAAGAAATTCCTCATAAGCGGTTTAAAACCTACTACACCACAAGAGTGAAAAGTCAAAAAATAAATACTTAGTTCACCCTTGTTAGTGTCATTTCGTCTAAATTTTAAAAGTAAGTCGCTTTAAAAAAACTCACTAAACACAAATCAATTTCTTACCCAGCCTCATATTCTGTTGCAGTTTCAAAGCATCGCTTGATTGTTGTTGCGCCTGAGCCGCGGCTAGCTGTTGCTTTTGGAGGGCAACAGCTAAAGCTGCTTGTTGCTGCTGCTGCTGTTGCACAGCTGCAATCTGATTTTGGTACAGTTGCAATTGCATGAGAACAGCTGGATGAGGTGGAGCTAGGGTTGCTGGGGTTTGCACAAGAGAAGCAAGATGGTGTGGGGCTGCGAGAGTGGGGGTTAACATGCGCTGGGTGATGTTTGGGGAAACAAGAGGAACGACTGGAGGCATGATTGCTGCGGGTTGAACAGGCAAAATATTACGTGATAACAATTGATTTTGGGCCGTCGCCGCTTGCGCGTTACTAACAGTCTGTCGCTGTAGAGCTGACGATATAACACCTTGCGTAACATTAACGTCGTTTCGAAATGGATGCGCAGTCGAAGTGTCAGGGAGAAATGAAAGAGCGTGTGTAGTAGTGGGGGCCGCATTCGGAACGCTTTTCATACGAGACCCTCCAGCGGCAGGCAGTGATTTAGAGGAAAATGTGCCGGTAGCAAAAGGAGCAGCACCTCCGGAAGCGCTGACAGGGAGAGAAGTCCTTGAAAGGTTGCCAATTTCCGGTTGCTTAACATTATTTCGCAACTCCATGTTCATTAATTTTCCTATATCTTTATGCGAATACTGATCCTGAACCATTTTGATCACCAATTCTTGCTGCTTCATGGTCAGTTGCTTCAGTTGATCTTCCGTTACTCCAGCACTGGCCAGCATCTGAGCGATGATGAGGGAATTAGTTGTTATTTTATTTTGGGCAGCGTTTGCAATTGAAAACGATTTCGATTTTGAACTTGATTCAGAAGGATTTGAATTGAGTCGTTGCAACTTGGCAAGCGTTTCTTTTTCGCGCAAAGCTTGCTCGTTTAATATGTGCTGCGTGGATTGGGCCTGATTGGCGTACAGCCGGTCGAGCAGTGGGGAATTTGATTGAAGTTTAGGCGACTCCTCTTTGCTTTTTTCTTTCAGTTTGGCAGCAAATGATGCAGTTGCGGCGGCTCTTTCGTCTTGTGCATCTAAAAATAACAACCTGTTTCACTATGTAGTACTAGTTAAGCAGAAATATTACTGTAGTATGCGATATTACCTGACTGCGAGAGATGAAATTTCCTGTTTTGTGGTACGTACCACTAACAGAAAATCTTAAGAGGTTGATAAAATGGTTTTAAAGAAATATATGCAGCACTATACCCTACTCTAAGCTCAGGTGACGAGATCCAACAAAGCTGAAACAGTAGCTGTCATAATTAGCAACCATCCAATTTAACAATGAATATTATGCGTGAAAGGCTTAACACACGTATTCCATTCCTAACTGGGTAAAACTTATAACTTCTTGGTCAGTTTTCTCTTTAAAAGCTCATCATACTTCATCTAACTATTGCAATTGAGTTACTTTCCCAGAAATTATCGCAAGTGTTGAAAAAGTGTAATACACTTTTTCAAACGCAAAGTTTGCAGCAAATCTGCACCAACTTACAAACGCGCCACGCTAAGCAAATAATGCAAAATCAATGTTTACAAATTCAACGACGGATGGTTATTGGTTAATGGTTAACAACCGCGTCTGTAAGTCTCGGCAATTCGGCGTAGATAAAATCATCACGAGTTGAAAGTGCAAACTGGAATACAATAAATGAAAAAGCCAATTGCCACAGAAATTTTCTTAACACGATTATCAATGTAATTAAAACTTCATTCAAATTAATATAACTGTACCTTCTCTCATACGAAAAACAACAAATCTCTTTTATACTGGGGCATTACGCTGAAGCGCGTAATGAGCTGCAGGGCCCATATACGCGGATTAGCGCCTGGGCAAGACAGCTTCGAATAAACATCGCAAATGTGACGAGCCATTGGCAACAACGATTTCCACCGGCCCAAGAATCGAACCCGAAACATTCCGTACCAATAGCAAAGTCTTGAATTACTACGCCAATAGCTCGTTTAAATAATGATGTAAAATTATACAACACAATTTGCAGCTTGTACAGAAGAAGCTCGATGACATTAGAATCAGCGATGTCAGAATTGTCACATTCACATGAAGTACAAATTGTAACCTCTAAACAAACGCCGGTATAACACTTACCATGCATATTGGAATTCTGTATGGTAAAGCTGGGAAGCATTCCCTGTAAAAAAAAATAGTAGCCAGCATTGGTTGATAAAATTAATTAACATAAAAATGTCGTTTCTGGGAAAATTTTTGAATCAGTAAAATTGATTATGCCAGGTTACCTGAATGATCAAAAATAATTTTATTTAAGCAAATGCAACGGAAGTTTAAGTGCTAACTATGAAAGTCATAGAATATTGCTATTGCACTATTAAAAACTTAGCTTGAAAATACTAAACGTCAATGTACCCTTATTTAGACATCCCTATTAGTGCACAATTAAAGCACGCGAAAGACGCTGCACAATTTCACGGCTTTATCTTGGACAAGACCGAAATGAAAACCCAGGCTCTCGGTTACGAAGAAGACGTTCTCATATACCGCATCATAATTGCTAATCCCAGACTAAGCGTGTACCAGTGAAACAACTCTAGCAATTTCATCCACTTATTTTAGTCAATGCAATTCTATTCCTCCTTACCAACTAGAAGTTTATCCTACTTACTTTATTCATTTGTAAAGAATGCATATCGGAACCAGCAAACATTGTTGGAGAAGATTTTTGATTTTGCTGCTCAATTTGCCTAAAAGAGTAAGAAACAGAGTCAAGAGATGTACATTGTACAGTGCTGCAACATGGGGAGAAAACTCAATAACTTAAAGAATGAAGATATTACCTCAACTTTTGTTGGTAAGCATCTTTTTGTTTTTCCAGTTGTAATTTCAAGGCGTTTGGTTTTCCTGATTCCAAAGGATTTTCAATTGAACTCAAATTAAAACCTGGAATCAGTTTACTGTGAGCATATTAGATCGAAAACTAGCAATCACAGGAGCAAAAAAACAAACCATTTACTCATTCTTATCATTTGATTGCAAAAAGATACCACGTCTTGTAGCATAAAGAGAGGCAGCAATAAACTACTTACAATCGCTGCTTGACCGGGGTTTATTTGAATTCATCATCGTTTGAAGAGCTTGTATTTTTTGGTTCTACAAAAAAATTACGAAATTTAATAAAAACGAATTTCGCTGCATCCGCAAGCGCGTGTGAAACCGACCGTATTCGTACGCATGCAAAAAGGAGCAAACATGTTCTACTAAAACCAGTCAAAATTTTGCGGACATTTCATCCATCCGTTTTCTTGAAAGTAAGTGCGCGGATAGTCGAATGCCTACTCGTCCTGGTCCGCCCAATGATGAGCTAAAAGTTGTCATTTGTCACAAAAAAGGTACCCTAAAATTACCAAAAGAAAAGACTTAATGCGCAAAATTAAGAAAGCATAACTTAAGATTAGTCGAACATGGGCGCAAGTCGCAAACCAAATTCAAATAAGCAAAACATGAAAAGAATTGCATCAACTGAGTGAAAGTTGGCACGTTTCTCCATTTTCCGTTTGGTTCAGTATTGTTTAAAGATTTTGAAAAAATTCCTTCCAAATCCCATTACAATGCAATGCTCAGCTGCAGACAGGCCGGCTAATGTAGTGGCTAATGACATCAGTTTCGGCGCAGAAAGTCGATTCCCAGACCGGTCAAATCAAACACGGTGTCGCCGAAGTCTTTTCGGAGCTATGTTGCCCCGGCGCTAAGCTGCGGAGATAGAGCCCGTCATTCGCTACATACTTCAGCGTAATGCATCGAGTACAATAAGATTTTTTTGATTTCCTTGGCTGCAACGGGGAGAGCAACTCAGCATGACTAAGTTAAAAATTGGCTACGAAAACAATCTGGTCTAGCGATAGAGACCAAATTGAAGATCCTTGGAGACGGGTTCGATTCATGGCTGGAATCGATCGCATTTAACGCATATTCGCGTGACTTCTGACTCGAACAGCGCAAACTCGCTTCGATCCACTGTTAGATTTTTTGTTCATGCTTTCAAAACAATCTCAATCATTTAAAAACCTATTGCCTTAAAACAAACCGGCAGGTTAGCGCACGCTATAGGTGCGGGAGGTGTGGTGGTTCGATTCCCGGGCAGGTCAAATCGGCACAATATCGCCAACGGCTCGCCACTCTTGCGACGTTTCTTCCAAGCTGTGTTGCCCAGGCGCTACACTCTTCGGTGCATTACGACGAGTATAATGAAGATTTAATTTAATTTTTTGCCTTTAAAACAACTAGAACAATACATACTCTTTGCTGCATTTGTTCCTTAACTTTATCTGTAGCTCTAATTGAAGCAATCAGACGATTGAATGCGTCCGTCCCATGGGGGTCCAAAGAGCGGGGGGCTGAAGATTGCTGGGAGGAAGAGGCTGGGGGTGGTTCCACATCAGTAGGTTTATTTATATCAATTTGACTGAGTTGCTGTTGCAAGGTTGGGGCTTGAGATGTCGGTGGCAAAGCTAATAGAAAAAAGTTGCCTTTAGCTTGTCGTCTACGCTGACGTTCTCTCGTAGTGCGTTGTAGACAGCACAGACACATAAAAATGACAGTAATGTAAAAAAATATCTAAACAAGAAAGTTAAAGCTGCAAATTTCGGATCAATGATATACTGAAGTGTCTCTTTGTTGCAAATACACTATCACTTACGGACAATCATCATCTATCATCAATTTATCATAATCATTTAAAATTCAGCGGAGGGATCCTGTCCATTTACAAACCTTGGAAAATTAACGTACTGCAACAGGATAGTGATATTTTGGGTAAAATTGAGTTCTTTACAGCTCTGTCCTCTACCCTAAAAAAGATTGCCCTCCCCATTTCAAAACTTTTCTGCGGGTACCCTCAGCCACGATGTCCATTGTCCAACCCTGCAATGGCAAAATTTTCAGCAAGGGCAGTTTTTCTTAACCTGGTTTAACGGAGGCTTCATCGCTGATGCTGAAAAGATTCGAAGTGATGTTGTCAGCTATCTCCTCAGTCGCTGAGAAATCTGGAAATAAAAAAGTATTTTTTACACAGCAACTTCAGAATCGCAAATCTACAGTAAGGCCTACATCTGAAAACTGGGTGATTTTTTACCTGGCGTTTCGTTTTTAATTGTACTGGCATCATGGCTAAACCATCGACTAAATCGACTTTCTTTATTCAAATCATTCTCAGGAGCAAATAATTCGCTGTCTAAGGGTGGTTCCACCTAAAACAAAGAGAACAGATCACTGGATGATCTGGAGCAAAACCAAGAGATTCAAACTCAAGACCTAAGACAGCAAAAAAACTCTTTTTATATAACATATAGTGCAATCATGTCCAATTGGTGAAAGGCACGATATGCATTCGTAGAAACTTCTAATTAAATTTATGGGGTGATATTAACCTAGACAAATCGTGGAAATTCTCAAATACATTTAACGGCACTCGCAGCATAGCAGTTCCACAATATACAAACGCTTACGTGGGGTTTAAGTGCTTTTTGCCAACTAAACAAAAATCTGAAAACACCGTAAAACCCTAGATATCAATTTCACTATCCAGTCATTAAGGACAACAGTCGATTGCCGTAAGAATTACCATATCTCAAAACGTTTTTACAAACGAAAAGCAGAAAATGAATGGAAAACTAATACAAACTTGTACGAGGCATCAAATGCATCAATAGCCAAATTTCACGGCAATAGAACTTAGATTTTTGGCAATATCGCTACAGTCGTTTTAAGTTTGTTTGTTGGAACGAAGCCAAACCGGCAAGAAAAATAGACTTTACGCAGCAGAAGTTATTCAGAGCGATGACCAATCATCTAATAGAGGGGCGTGAGCGTGGGCGGTGCTGAGGATTGACATCATATACTTAAATCGCAAGCGCAGCTTTCGTATTTATTACTGAACAGTTTAACCATTGGCTATGAGGTATATGCATCAAGTGCATAAGATTGAAATTGCTGGATTAAAATTTGCCGTTCTTGTTATAACTGCTTAGTTTATCTCCCAGCACTAACAATAATTAAACACCTTAGCTCTAAACTATCCACTTAAAATTCTGCAAAGTGTTTCTTGAAAAAACAGTCACCTCATTTACTTTGGCCTGAAGTGGCGCTGCGACGACGGTGGCTTTCTCGTTTGCTTCTGTGTTTTTTTCTAAAAAGAAACATGTGTTTTATTCCTCAGTACGTCGCGCCAGAGAACAATTAATAGCCAGAAGTCGAAGTTAAATGACATATTCTCATTGAACCACTTTTGTTCCATTACGGGAAATCGACTACAATCCGCTTAAAAGTTGCCGGTCGTTAGTCACCCTCGAAGATGAGGGATTCCGTTTCTAACGACAAAACAAGCAAACTTGCCGGCTTGTTCTCCACACTGCTTTTTTAAAGACGAACGCAAAGCAGGGAAGCTGCGAACACCAATATAAGTCTTCGGTTTGACCCGACTAGGATCGAACCCTTAGTCCACCACTCGATCATTTGATCGGTTAAAAACAAACTAGAGATACAAAAGCACCGATTTTTTGACAAAAAAATGATCTACAATCTTGTGTTGAAAAAAGTCACTGAGGTAAAGAGCTTTGAGAACAATCTGAAAGTAAAAGTCCAAGTGCGAAGCACTAATGTTGCTAAGACGAAAAGTACAACTTATGATAGAAGTGTGTATGTCTTCACGAAAATCATTAAAACTATCTTTCATTGTAAACACTTCAAGCACTACAAATAATTCTTATTCAAACCAAAACATAATTAAAGGAGACATCGGGTCGATCGTAACTGCAACGCGCGGGTTCAAATCCAACCCAAACTGGTCACACACTTTGAAAAACGCTTTTAACATAGTAATTACTGGTGGTCAAAATCTTAGCAACGCCAGAAAAATACATAGAGTAGCCCATGACACTTGAACCAGTCTGATTTTGCATTATGCGAAGTAGTTGCGAAGCTTCTTCGAGACAGTAGGAAACAAGTAAAAAATTGTTTAAATAATCGAAAAAAAAACGACTAACAAAGTAAATTTTAAACATTCATTTACCCCAACAATCAATGCATACCTAATGCATCACCGTCATTTTCTTTTATTTCATCTTTTTTGTCTCCTACTTCCAGAGAGACCTCTTCATTTTCAGCTTTTTCCAGAGCTTCATTTTCAAGCACTGATTTCCCAGCGTCACCATCTTCTGCTGGGGAAGTTGGCTCTTTGGTCTCAACTGGTTCGCTTTTATGCTTTTTCTTACGTTCGGGTACGTCATCCATGGGAATTTCCCCGCCCATCCAACTGAAGTCGTCAGCTGGTCCATCGAAGCCTAAATACAGAGAAATGATACATCTCTTGCTTCACACGTGAAAAAAGTTGATTTTCTAAAAAAAACGCTCTTTTTCATATTTTGGCATTGTACTCAAGAGGATGCTTATCAATATGAAGCAGAGTTTTTCTATTGGAAGTAGAAATATATCGTATCAAACTGCACTGTTTTTCCTTCGCAAAAAACATAATCAAACCAATTTAAGCAAAAAAGATAAAAAAAGACAGCCCTTATTAGTGTTAAAGTTATTCATTGCTATAACTAAAACTTTTGAAAGTGAATCAGCCATAATAGACTTGAAAGTTGAAACTAGACGTTTTGACAACTTCAGTAGACTCAGCTGTCATCAGGAGCACTGTATGCGAGGAAAAAATGCTGTGATCACAGTTTAGTACTGCCAGACTGAATAGAAAACAAAAGCAACTTATCTGCGATTATCATATTTGCTATCAATGGATTGATTTTTACTACTTAAGTATAGTTGGCTTGTGTACAGCTTAAGTATACAGCTTTATACCGCATTGCAATTGTTCAGCTGAGCAGCTCTGAAAATCACCATTAAAAATGAATGGAAACGATTGCGCAACGAACAGTAGGCGGTTAGCACCGGCGAAGTGGCCAGTTGCATTGTATATCTGTTTCCTTATCGATCGCAATAGCTTAACAACATGCAATATTAGTGCTGTTTAAAATGTTTGTTAAACAAAGCCTACAGCATAAACACCCGGCCTTCTTTCAATAACATTAAACTTTTACTAGCTTAAATCAACAACTACAATTAAAATGAAGAAGTTTCAGTGTTCAAAATACTGTAAACTTACGGACTATGATAATAAATCAACCATCAAGTCAGATTGAATTATAATATTTTAAGGGCAAAGATCTATCAAATGAAAATCAACAGTACGGCTGTAGGTCGATGCATCAAGCCAATACTTGATAACATCAATTTCATATTAATGTAGCCACCAAATTGAAAAATATATTATTCTACCCGCTTAACTATCGCAAAAAACGAAGCAATTACTCCACAAAACACATTAAAAATGCTTTGAATTATTATTGAGCAAACTAAAATCTGAGACTGTGCAAAACACCACAAGAATACAGTTAAGATCTCGAACTTCACAGCAGAGATTCACAGGCAAATGAAAGCAGTCATTTTAGCTGTTACAGACATCGAAACAGTTCATCATGACAATAACGTACCTGACAATTCGATGGTATCCGACTGCGATTTCGGCCCAAAACTTATCCATTCAGGTTCAATCTCTTCTTCTTCACGATAACCAATGTCATTGTATTTCTTAGATACGTTCTATAAAAAAGCACTTCAGCACTATCTACATTACCGATAAGCATCATATACGTAATAAGGTGATCAGCGAACATCCCAAGCGGATAAGCAATGAGCATTTGTTTCTTATAATGTCACGCAGCTTGGTTTCATCTTGCGTAGTCGAGAGCTTTTCGGAGCCACTAACTAGACGTGGACTTTTCGAAGCAACCAACAAGACGTGGGACCACTCGGCGTTAAGCCAAGATGAGGTTCAGAGTTGAGAGGTAGCGTTCGAATTAGGGGTAAGCGTTCGAGTTAGGGGTTAGGATTCACAAATCTGAGCTTTGCTTCACTCTGATTACGTCTGCAAATTCACTTTAATGGCACATCAAAAAGTCTTCCAGTCACTGGCGTTAGCGCACTTCGATGAGAGAAAACCTATTCCTAAAATGGATAATGAATAACTTACTGGCGGAACATAGCGTTTGTAATCGCTGTGTCTTTGTCTTCTACTGTACGATGGCTCCATTTTATCAAAATACTTCTTATTGTCGCCATCTTTTCTCGACCTGAAGTAGGTTGGGGCAGTTCAAACAAAAATGTCACCAGAACAAATCAGCGTATCTTACAACCGTTTTTGATGAAATTTTTAGCCAATGCTACCCTTTTAACAACACCAGATAACTTTTCTCGTTCGGCTCGCCATCTTCTCGTCAGTCTGAGCTACGTCATGGGTAAAAGCAATTGAGACCAATTGGAAAAGACGACAAAGTCTTCGTTTTAGTCTATAATGATTGAACTTTTGTGCATACTTGGCTTCGTCTATTCGTCCATAGAATTCGACTATTTCGGGGTCGGTCAACAACAATTTCCTGCCATTACTTTAAGCATTGGCAAAATATTTATAAGAGTCAGCGAGAGCTAAGTCGGCATTGCACGGCAGAAATGAACAACGAGTTACAACAACGACGCACATCATCCTTCTAATGACCAAAACGCGATGTCTTACTTCATAAACACTTACACATCCACCTAATATTTAACGTACTGAAAATTTCAATCCCACTTGGTCAAATGTAACAGTGATTTAGAATCAACTTAGTTTAAACAACGCAAAAATTGAAATCACACATAACAAGCAAATTCGCCAGGAAACTGAAAGAAATTTTCAACTTAAATTAACGAAAAAGCACATTACTCACCAGTCACTGCTTCCATTCTGGAGGTTGAAGCGCTTCGAATGAGATTCATGTTCTGTTTGGTGAGATAACTTGCTGCTTCTCTCTGTAAATGAATATTAATAAATGACTATCCATCTTTTTTGTATATGTTAAAATGCTTTTGCCAATTGCAGTAAGTTTCGATCAGTCACAAACGTTTGCAAGACGTGTCTAGGAAATGTGATGTCATACATCTAAATGCGGTTGTTTAAAGAATTAGACAGAACAGGCGCTTAATTGCCGAAAAACGGTTCTGCAAGAGTAAAATTTAAAACTTGTAGATTCATAATCTGCCTCCACAAACTTACATCGAAAAGCCACTGATCAAATTCTATGATTGTTGTTCCGGGAAGCTTTTATGAGTAGTGCTCGCAGCCTCACAAGCTACCACCCCAAAAGATGCTTTTTCATGCTATCAAAATCAGAATTTTTCGAGGTTACCTCAATATTTAAGAACTATCCAAGCAAGCCAGCAATACATTCCTAAATCAAATTAACATAGCCAATTGCGTATTTCGGACCAAAATACAAGCATTCCACATCAATATCTTGACAAAAAACGAAGGATATTTTGTCAGGCATTACAAACACATTTAAAGTACATCCACTGTCAGAATATGGTTCAATCAGGCTTAATGAGCTAAGATAATCAGGCTTAATGAGCTAAGATATAAACTTAGTAAGGTTAAAAAACTATGGGTAATGCAATAATAGGTTTCACGTTTCTACGTATATCATTCATCGCAAATTAAAGCAACGTCATGCAAGTAAACAGCTACGCAATAAAGATGTTTATATCGTCTTATTTTATTGTGCACCAACCATCAAACACAAAAAGGCGAGTCAAAATCAAATGCTCCTCTACAAGAACAAGAAAAATAGTAAACTTCGTATATAACGGACAAGTCTGGACCGGCGATATTTGACCGCTACAAGCAAAACTCGTTACACACGAAATTGATCCGTAGCTCACTACACATCCGGACTTCAAATTTCGTCGCTATACGCCATGATCTATTATATACGAGGCTTGCTCTATCGCTGAAACTGTCCATAGGAAACTTATGGACCTCCACCGGTTCCTCACTCTAATCTTTCACAATCGCCTTATACCAAACTCGATTCTGCTATATTAAACTCATATAGTCAAGAAGGTAATACAAACGGCAAACAAGTACAACAGTTGCTCAGTATTGCTTCACCAGTAACACAGTAGAGTCCACTTACCCGGTATTTTGCTGCTTGACGATGACAATGATCTTGAATATGATGACGTAGGCTTCTCTTTCGATGCAACATGACAACCTCCTTGAAAGCTTCTTCGTTGAGGACCCAGCACCACGTTACTTTCTTCTCGCGGCTCCACAAGTTCCACAACTTTCTTTGGAGTAACTAAAAAAGATAAGTTATAAAACTTCGGCTCTTGGGCACTTATTTCTTTACTCTTAAATTTTCTGATAGTTTGACACTTCGCTTTATGCTTAGACTACTAACTTCAATCAGACTTGATATCGATTGTACGAGTGCAGACTGCATAGCATACTAAACTGCCCTGGCAAAAGCTGGGCAAATAAATGCGGTTTAGACCCTATTGCTGTTCAGACACTGTGAAGTAAACCACATTAACAATAGGCTATACAACAGGCGTAGCATAGCTACTATTAACACACATACCTTCAATGGTAGAACCTAACGATTGATGCCATTTTTCAGGATCCCATAAACCGTCTTCCCTGAAAAGATTGCTAACATTAAAATCAGTCAAATATTGAACCATCAAATACCGATTTTTACTAAGAGTTTTACGTATTAGCTACTCATTTATATAACAAGCTTGTGTCGATCAGTCGCAATGTGACTCAAAGCACAAAAAAAGGTGAATGGATTTTTGCATTTTTAAGATAAATTAATGCCTTGACGTAAAAGTGGCCCTGTCAAAAGACTGCAACCCCATGTACTTGTTTCCGTGTTTTTGCAACAACGTCCACTTTTAATGAGGATTGGAATCTGACACAGAGTTGTAGGAAAATAAAATTTTCTTGGAACAGTCAATACTAGAATTTATTACAATTAACACAGTACCAATATTATGCAGCCATATCAAATCTAAATGAATGATAAATGAAGTTGCTAATGACGCATTTTTAGTGAGGTATGTATCAACGATGCTAATTTAATAAGAAAAATTAACTTTATGAGTTCTACGTATGATACTTTTTACTGAAACAAATATCATACTTTCAATCTAATTCAGCTGCTAATTCCAACAGCAGCAAGTCAGCAATATGTTTTTGAAATTTTCATGATTATCAAATAAGAATGCACAGAATGCATTTTAAGTTGCTAGCTCATTACAAACCTCAATTTCTGAAAACAAAATGACAGAGGTCACGATTTTGCAAATGGATATACACTGTGCAGTGTTTGTAGTGGCTCATCATTGAGTTAGGGAAGTTACTACGCACATAAATCACCAGCATTTACAGCAAGCCACAAAATGCGCAGGTGTAACAAAAATTAAAACATGTCATGTTTGGGTTGAAAATGACACCTAAATCTTGCATTAAACTCATCAAACAGTTACGATTGATAAAAGCCACAAATTTTTGAAGATTTCCATTTAAGTGAACGCTTTTCGTTAGCAAATACTGCAATTTACGGCAGAAATGCATCACGGGTTAACTGGTAAAAGCAATATCATATACACCAAATACCAATAATGCTTTTTTATGAATTATTGATAGTAGATCTCCACATCTGAAAGGGCATGGTAAGTGTGAGGTTCTATCAAAGCCTTTATTTTAAAACTAATTACAATGCAATTAAGACAGCACTTCAATCATTCCCTTTCATTTTTCAAATAAAATAACTGATTCTTTTTATCATTTTCGGGATGCCATTGCAACACTAGGTAATATTATGGTTAAAATAATGACTTTTTTCCGCAACCGAAACGAATGCTGGTTGAAATACTAATTAAAAAAACTGAGATCGACAAAAAAGTTATTTTTGTTGAAAATGAAAAACCAGGAGCATTAGCACTAAAAAAACTTTACCTGTGGCAACAAACTTTTACAAAATCTCACCAGGTTACTGACAATAAGCTATCATCACGACTAATAATACCAAAAATCACTCCTGCACATGGTTGCTGATATATGATGAAGGAAATGGTGAATTGGGAGCAAATATTCAAAATTTGTGCAAAAAAGTATGCAGCTTTTAACAACTCTTGAGCAAAACCTAAGTGCTTCATTGCTTTTAAGCAATTAATGCCCATTAACATCACCCCAAAAATATTTCTACTAGCTAATATACAGTCTGTTGTTTTCTAGTTCTACAAATAGCACAGCATACCCCAAACAATCTTCTGAAAGACAATCTGGACGAGAATGACAAGGTGAATTTCTTGACAAGATGATAAGTGTTTCCTGTTAAATCGAAGTAGTTATACATCAAACTTAGGCCAAACGATAAGTAGGATTCTAATCTGTGAGACCAGGTGATCCCAAAAAATTGAAAATCTCTTCCTGAATCAGACATTCATTGAATTATTAAACTTTAACCAAAAAATATAACCGAAATACGCATCTGATGTCAACCATTGAAATAGTACCCGGACTAGAAAAATTTGTGTTGTGGGTAACAAAAATTGAAAAACTATAATACAAATGTAACATAAGAGCACAATAACTTTTCGTGATGGAAAAATAAGTTCAACTGAGAAATAACTATACATCCATAATGGGTCTTTTAACATTACAAAGTATACACAAATTAATACTTGTATGTATATGCTAAAAATTTTGCTCAGCAGGTCTACTGCTTTTCACAAACCACCACAACTATTGCTACAACCAAGATCAAATTTTTTAAAGTCTTTTTCTTACCTTTGAGTATGATAAACGATCAGGTTTTTCTTTATTTGAATCTTCTGAGACGCAAAGCAGCTTTTTTAAGTCAATGCTATTGGACTTCATATTAAAAAACAGTTTATTTAATGCCTGTCAAAAACATACCAATAAAAGCATTAGTGATGTGCTAAAAAATGGAAAAAATCGGAAAGTAATAACAGTGTCAAGAATTATCAAGAATCAGCAATAAAATTGATAAAAATATTAATGATACTTACTGATTCTTCAGCCAAAAAAAATTCTGCACTATGCATAGACCAACTTCGGCATGGGCAACATTTGGCTCGCAGGATCATTTTATGCGGCCCACCGGCACTTGCAGAAATATAAACACCTACCATGAGTCAAGCCAAGAACCTTTTTCTTGCTCCTTCAATCAGAGCCTCCCTAATATTGGCAGTTGTTTAAAATATTGAATATGTATCATCGAATAATTCGGCCCGCTAACGACTTCATTTTCCCCACATATGGCCCGCCGACTAGAAAAGCTGCCCACCCCTGGACAAACTCAATAACCTTTCAGGACTGTGACAAAACTTCTCAGCTTCACCAACTCGGTGTGGGGCAACTTGGTGTTGAGACAGGATTTTAGAGCTTAAATTTAGTTTAGGGATGGGTTAAGTTTAACTTCTGAGATTAGTCTTCGAGTAATGCCCACAATTAAAGGCCTCAACGCCAAGTCAGTTGCACCGAGTTTTCTAAGACCAGTCTACCATATCATCATAATTTATTTGACAGTAACAAGTAAAGTAATGCCACATTTGAGTCAATAATAAGATTTAATTGGGAGCATCATGATCTTCCATAACCTAAGATTTTACTGAATTGTGTTAATGCATCTTCTCCAACTGAAATTTATCAGAGTTTCAAACTAAGAATACCCAATATAATCTGCTTGAAAATAGGTATTAAATGAAAAATAAAATAAATTTAAAAAAATATTAGACTTGAAACTGCCACAAAAGATATTCTTATGCATTTAAAGTTATTGAGGATTTCGCAATTTAGGTTTTCAGTGACAAAAGATAGAGAGCACAGCTATTCCAAATAGCTCAATTCCAAGTATGGATCAGGTCATACAGTCATTCAATCCACACCTCTCAATCATTAGCACATTTTCATTGTGATTACGACTCGATTGTAGTGACCAACAATTTGCACCTACTACCCTAAAACCAAAGTGTTCCAGCCATGAGATGTATCAACATCATTTGATCATGCAGAGTTAATCACAGTCACGCCAAATAATTTTGTCCTATAAATGTAGAAATGTTCTTCTCACTAAGTTTCATGCTTACAAAATAGCACCTTAAAAATGATCAAGCATTAACATTATCACTTAAATTCCAACATGTAAGCTTCTCACTACCTTAAAGTATTATGTTTAAAAAAATGTGGAAATGTCGGAATACAAAAAATATGGGACGAAAATAGCTTGAGGAAAAATAAAACCGCACTGAATCTCAAAACTGGACGTTTCGACTACCTAGATTCAGCTATCATCATTAGCAGTGTAAGCAAGGCAGTACAAAAGAGTAAATAGAAGTTCTTTCAGTTTTATACTGCTTTGCTTAATACCGCTGATGATGACAGCTGAATCTATGTAGTCGAAACGTCCAGTTTTGAGATTTAGTGCAGCTTTATTTTTCCTCCTTAACGTGAAAATGCTTCTGATTCTGTGAGTTTACAGCATTGACTCAACAAAACTTAAACCTTTGAGTTTTCTTTTAAGGACTGATAACCTAAAAGCAGTGAAGTCAGAAAATGCACCAGCACAGGGGTGCCAACCAGTCAGATGCTAAGAGCCACATTTCTTTTTGTTTTTCAGCAAAGAGCTATAACATACATAAGCGCTAATGATCGCATTAACATTACCATACCTCTTATTAATACACATACTTTTGCTTAGCTAGATTAGTAGTAGGCCTATACCAACAACCGGCCAGTTAGCTCAATTAATAACGACATCGCTGTCGGTGCAAGCTGTCTGGGATTCGTTGCCTGGGCCGGTCAAAGTGGACGAAGTGTCGCCACCACTGCAATGTTTCTTTGGATTCGAAGCTGTATTGCCCAGAGTCCATAAGTTATACGAACTTTAGTATTGCCAAGGCGCAAAGCCGCAGAGACAACAGCTCAGATGGCCGAGTGGTATGAGCGTCTGCCTCTGGAGCTGTAGACTTGGGTTTGATTCCCAGTTGAGTCAAACCAATGACTTTAAAATTGCCATTCACAGCTTCCCTGCTTGATGCTCAGCATTAAAGGGACAGTGTGGAGAACAAGCTGGCAAGTTTAGTTGTTGTGCCGTTGGGAAAATGAAAAAGTATTTTGTTAGTAATTTTTCACAAAAACTGGAATACGCTTTTAAATTTTTTCCCATCATGGCCACACAGTGTGTGATAGAAGATCTGTGACAAAAAGACCAGGCGGCAAAAGTTCTGACAACTATGTAAACTGCTGCTGGTGTAGTAATTGTGGATGTTGTTAAGCCTATGGACAGATGAGTAAACTTGCAATTCTTTCTATCTCTGTGTCCACTGTCCACCACGCCAAGATATTTTGTATATACCCTTGCCAAAAACTTTGCCACATGGTAAGTTCGCCACTCAAACTTCTTGACGTGGTAACTTTGCCACACTATTAAACATTAAAGACTTAAATGCCTTCACAGAGACAAGGCTTCAAATTTTCAGCAGTCATGAAAAAATAAATTACAGAGCTTTGATGACCAGAAGGTTTGCCCCAAACCATAGACCCAAACTTCCAAAAATCAAAACCGAAGGCTCAAACTTCTGAATTCCAAACCAAGGTTCCATGCTGAATCAAAAGCCCTAACCTCCCTAGTCCCTTGCCAAGCTCAATCCCAGAGGTATAAAAATTTGGAATAATAAAATTAAGGAAGTGTCATTTCACCGGAAATTTCGGTTACCGAACATTGAAAATTGCAGTTGCGTAACTGTTTTTTGGTTCCCGTAGTGCAATTTTCACAGTAGGGGAATCGTAGGGGAAGTTTCAGTTACGCAACCACGATTTTCCAACTTTGATAACCCTGTAATCTAGTAACCAAAAATTTCCAGTGAAATAGAAACTTTATAAAATCAATGTTGATGTGGAAGGGTAACGTCTAGTATCAGCCTCCAGGTTCAGTTAGGGTTGGGTTAGGTTTGGTTAGGGTTAAATTTAGTTAGGGTTCAGTTCAGTTACAACCCTAACAGCTCACCAAACCTAATCCTAACCGAACCTGGGGGCTGATAGATACTAGACGTTATCCCATGTGGAGTTTGTGGACTGAATTTGATACCAAGTAGACCGACAAATCGAATCATAAGAAAAGCTCTGAACTCCCATGCTCAGAACCGTATAGTCGTTTCCCGAATTGCGCAGAATACAATTTTTTCCCTATCTGCGCAGACCCCAACAGTTGCAAATTTTTATGGTAAAATTCAAAACTGAAGTTCATAACATTCCTTACTATTACATGAAAAATTTAGGTTACAGCGACAAGACATTACACATTCACCTCATTTTCAAATCTACCTCTAATTTTTGGTCATTTCAAAGTCCTAAAACTTTGTCTGAGCCTCGATTAACTTTGATATATCTTGTGTTGCAGTTAACCTACCAGCTCCATTGATATATCGTTATGATCAGCATTTCCCTACGTTTGCCATCAAGGCAAAGAAATGTAAAAATATTTTATCTCTAGGTGGCAACAGAGAACTACGCAATTGAGAACATTTCGAATGAGAATTGCGCAATTCTGGGCAACCGCGAAAGAGCAGAGAAAGTGACAAAGTTATCTACAAATGAAGAATTATCTATTTTAGTAGTCAAAATCAATCATTAGGATGCAGTTGTCAGTCCATATTACATTTACATAACAATAAATGCTTGCTTACTGTCTTGAGTAAAGAAAATATGTTTCACATTATAGAGTAACAAGGTAGCGTATACACACTTATAGTTTTGGAGTTTTAGCAGAGATTGTCTTCCATATATATTTATATCCATCAGACAATTTGACAATCGCAGCAATATTTATTAGTTGTTTCAGAGTTATTTCATACTTGCCGAGTTACATCGGACTCCCCCAGTAACGAGTATTCACGACATTACTTGGCCGAATTCGTATCTATGACGTCAAAATATGAACTCAAAATTAGGTGAAGAGCAAAAAAAAAGAAAAGGTCATTATGTCCGTAGAAGTCCCAATTTCGACTCAAATTCGGATACAAAGCAAAAAAAAAGTCAACATGATAATGGTTTAATACTCGGCTGAGTATCAATTAATACTCGAGTATCAATTAATTAATATTCGTGTATCTCGAGTATCAATTAATTAATTAATATAGCCGAGTATCAATTAATGCATGGCCGAGTCCGAGTAATGCCTTATTACTCCGTCGAGTACTCGGACTCCACTTGGCACATCCCCAATTAGAAGTGAGAAGTGGCGTCACGATTGCCGAGAGAAATTTCGGGCCCCGGGGCAAAAATTTTGTTGATAATGGTTTAATACTCGGTTTGGGCCCTTTGGTCAGTGGTGCCTCAAAATCACGTGATGAGCAAAAAAGGGTCATAGCCTCCGCAGATGTTAAAATTTCTGCTCAACATCTAGTGATGAGCAAAATGAGATCATAGCGTCCGCAGATGTCTGAATTTCGGCCCGATATCAAAAAAAACATTATCGCGTCGGCAGGCCATAGTTTGAGCTGATGAATTTTGCATTCTAAACCTGACAACTCTGAACCCCAGGCTCCCATGTGTCCCCGGACAGTGACCCCTCCCATGTGTCCCCGGACAGTGACCCCTTCTGTACCCCTCTCAGCGGGCCTGAGTGGCGTATTTTCCATTACAGCAGCTGGCTTACGATATAGTATTCCAGAAAGTTCCATTTGTCCAAGAAAAAAATTTGTGTATTGATTCGTGATTATTGTTATTATTTTTTTTGTCTTTCGATCTTGCTTGCTTTTTAATGCTGTTTTTAATGCCGCAATCTTTTTATAATAAACTTTCCAAATATTTAAGTAATCGTGTTGCATTTTCAAAAAGATTAGATGGTTGGTCAGCTATTAACGCACAGTCGACGATTTAACCAAGCGCACTTGCAACGCATGTGTACACTTTAGAAACGACAAAAGGTTAGTATGAAGGCAGCCAATATGAAATATGGATCACGGAAACAAAAATTTTTTTATTGTTCACCTAATCAATCGTGTGTTTATGTGTAATAAACCTTGTTACTACTACAACTTACAGGTTTTATAATTTTTTAAAATAGTTTTCCAGCATCAAAATAAGCCCAAAACATTCAAAATTAATATTCTAATGACGTCACCGTTGACGTCATCATGACGATATTTCTGCAGTAAACTTTTTTTGCTTTCACTTAAGATAACATATATCACAAAATTTATTCAACACGCAAACCAAAAATGATCGTAAAATTTATAAATAAATAAATGAATACATCTGCATTAATAGCAATCGTGCAGTACGCATTAGGTAATGCGGATTGCGCGATTAAAATTTCGACCTAATTGCGCATAATATTTCCCAATTTAGTTTCTCCGATAATATCGCACAAATTTTGCAGTCATTGTTAGTGCATATTTAGTCAGTACAGAGGAAGTGATCCTTAAAAAAAATATATAAATTTACGCTTTTAAAAATCGCTACAGCGATGTTTTTGCAAAACCACTACGCAATATGGGAAATGACTATACGGTAAGTTTTTTTATAGGGACCAAAAATTTGAAAGTTTGTCTTATTACCACGTGACAAAGTTTCCATGGAAAACTTACCATGTGGCAAAGTGTTTGGCAACCATTTGTACTGGTGTAACCTTAATTAGTGAAGCACCACACAGTTGCAGCAGTCCAAGGAATACATGTACCGGTAGTCTGTAATTTTGCAGGCTGCAAGCTCCAGCCCATTCTATATTGCAATAATGCTAACTTCAAGACCACAGCTGCTGTGCCAAGAATTAAGATTGCTTTTATTTTTGTCATACACTTCTTGTCACCTCGTGCTTCAAGAGTTTCATTCAAACTTGCAAAAATTTTTTTTCAATTTTGATCGTTGAAGACTCAAAGGGTTTAGGCCTTACCTCGAACTATAGAACCAAGCTTCCAATTTCCAACTAAATGCTGAAATTTCTAAAATCCAAACCAAAACTCTGTGTCTTCAAAATAAATCAACAGCCCCGAACTTCCCACGCTGAGCTGAAGCATGGTCCTGACCTAATCCCAAAAAAACAACTTGGAATGGATATTGAAATCAAAGTTGAAATGAATCCACAACTAAATTACCAGTAAGTGAAGTGAACAATTGGTCATCCACAACTTTTCTTGTTTCATGTTCTTCTGAAGGTTGGGGTTAGCATTACAGAATAACCCTAACTGTTGGTCGCTCAATGACACCTGACGTCACAAGAACATGAAACAAGAAAAATCGCATGCAGCTGACTCCTGGTATACACCGATAGTTCACTCTGTCACTATATCCCAAAAATTAGCTTAAGAACCAACTTTTTGATCCATACTGGTAACTGTTACATCAAAACTCAGATAAGCCTTAATGTGATAAAACTGGAAAGGTTCTCACAAGGTATCGGCAATCGAAGTTCTCAGTTCTGGCAACCAGGTTTAATACCAATCTCAGGATATTACATTCATGAACTACACAGCTAGATAAGAATTTTCTTAAGAGAAATTACTGGCTGGCTTACCAGCTTACCCTACTCAACAACTCAAAACAAATTCAATGAACAGTAAGGAACTAGTACCCAGGTACCCAGTATCAGTAGCCTACCTGTAGAGCAGTCGAATAAAACACCAACAGGCTAAGCATAGCGATACTCACAAATACCAGTGGTACGATACTTCAGTACTAGTACCTGCAATGGTAAACCAACTAACCATATACCAAAGCATAAGTAAATAAATAACTGAGGTTCTTTTCAAAGTATATTGAACTGAAAATTCAACGGTAATTGAGGGAGACTGCGAAGTGAGCTTGCGCTCTTAGAGTCAGCAGCCACCCGTTAAATAGCCTATGTCAAATGCGATTGGCTCCAGCCGCAAATCGAACCCGTCACGTACCAGTAGGATCTGTTACCTGCGTTTGGTACCGCTAGGCCATGTCGCTGACAATTGCTAGGCCATATCGCTGCTAACAATAGCCACATACACCTCTCCAATAACTGGAATATCAGCCACTTACTGGTAGACTAGTCTAGATCTGAGACTAGCCCACAGGCCCAAGTACCCTGTAACGTCTTTAACAAAGATCATTTATGCAACCATTAAATACATCAAAGTAGCTATCAAATATTATACACCTTAATACAATTAAGCTAACCTTTGCAACAATATCACATCAACCATTCCGTCTAAAGTTATAGGCCAATTAGCCTAGACTAGGCCAGGGTTGCCAGGTTTTGCAGAGTAAAATATACCAAAATGTTCCAAATTATATACCAAATATATACCAAAATATGTTATCAAAAATATACCAAATATATACCAAAATTCCGAAAAAAAATCATCAGTTTATCTGTAAAAATAAAAAGTAAGTGTTGCTTAACATTCAACCCCAGAGGCGTAGCGTAGGGGGGGGCAGTGGGGTACATATGTCCCCCGGGCGCCATGGTACAGGGGCGCCAAAATGGGGCTTGCAAAAATTTCACAAGGGTAAAAAGCCGGTCACAAGCAAGATTGCACCGGCGGCAGACATCGTCTGATGGTAGTAAACTGGTACGCACCGTAGGGGAAGGTGGGGCAAAACGGGACACGGGGCAAAACGACAGTGGCGTAGCGAGGGGGCAAGTGGGGGCACGTGCCCGGGGGCGCACCACCTAGGGGCGTACCTAGAAGCTCTTTTTATACTCTTTTTTCGACGTATTCACACAGATTATAAAAACTACTTCGTGGATTACTGTATTGTAATGTATGCTGTTCGCAAAGGATTCAAATCACGCCTTACTTCCGACCACAAATCACGCACCAAAGGGGCGCACAAAACAGTGATTTTATACACTCCAGTTTCGACGTAATCTTCTAAACTTTAAAACAGGGGTGGCCAACCTTTTGATTCCATGCGCCAATATTTTTCACCCTTGATTTAGATGCGCCACATCAAGCATCCGTTTCTTTTCAGTTCTTTAAAACAAAGGCGTGCAATATCGGTGAAGAGCAAAAAAAGGGTCTTCACTTCACGCCCTCAGACAGTGGCGCACCAGGATTTGGCAAAGGGGGATCACAACCGGGGGTCTGGGGGTGTGGCCCCCAGCCGCCAACGGATTTTTACGGTTTTAATATAAAAAAACACTCATTTTAGCACACTTTTTTTTTTGAAAAAAGGCGTGCAATGAGTGCAGTCATTACGAACAAAGCAAAAATATTTTCACAGCTTATGTCTAAAAGCAGAAGCTTGGCTAAAATAAGTGAAAGGGGGCTACAACCATTATTAGTTTGAGAAATTATAGACTAAAAGTAAGGTTTTAGCACCTTATTACAGGGCCAAAGGGGGGGCATGGCACCGTGGCTTCCCTGCGTGCGCATAGGCCCTCCAACGTCCTGTTTTCCACTGACAATGTCGGTGGAGAACAAAAAATAAAAAAGGTCTTCACGCTCTCAGATGTTCTGTTTTCCACTGAAAAATATCGGTGGAGGGCAAATTAAAAAAAAAACTAGTGAGTAGAAGTGGCTTGTCATCAAAAAGTTGCAATGCCGCCACTTTTGAGTAGCCAATGCGCCACGCATGGCGCATGCGCCACAGTTTGGCCACCCCTGCTTTAAAACAATCAATTTATTGCAATGCACCTGACACCTGTATATGCTTTTGGCAGAGAAGTGAAATCACTCTTTACACCCGATCACAAATCGACCGTTTACTCTATAATGACATCACAAAGAGGTTTGAAACTGCGCGTGCATAGTTATTGGACTTTGCAGCAATTAAACAGAAGGAAATAGAAACTCCACTAGAAGAAAAGTAAAGAAGCGATAGGTATCTACAGTATTAGATTTTCATTATTTTAGCGTTACATGAATGCTAAAGATTGTTGGTAAGTCGATTAAGATACGCGTATAGTCGCTCGCTGTAATACTGTGCTAAACCTACACAACAGTGATCCTAAACTTTTTTAACCAATAGGCCGTTTCTGATAATACAGCGGAAGAGTGCCGATCAAGCGAAGCATTAACTAAACTGAACCTTTGCCTCAATGGTCTTTTCTGGGTGTTTTCTTTTGTAGTTTGTATTGTTTTGCTACCGTGATTGGTGTGTAGACTGTGATTTCCAATGCGGATATTTGACAGCAATCACAGAATGAGAAAATAGGGAAAAATCTAGCAATTTAAGGGTTGCGAAGCGCAACCCCGTTGCTGCTGCCGAGATAATTTCGTTAAAAATGTGAAAGAATTGCAGTATCGTAGGATAAAATAGCAGCTGAGCGCTTGATTGCCCTATATGAAATGCAATTCCGTTTTCTGGATAGCCTTTTTTCAGATCGACGGTCAAACTTCTTGTTGAGATTTTGTGCGAAAAAGCTTTGCAGTTTGATGTGGGCAGCATTCCCCAGTGTGGGCCTCTAGCCGATCGTTGGGATGTTGTCGTCTCCAAAAAAGAAAAGAAAGGTCTTCACCCACAATTCTCGGCCCTTGAATGGAATCTTGGTCCCCTTGACGGCTAAGTGGTCTCCGAAAAAAAGGTCTTCACCCGACATTCGGTGACCTCAAATGGAAACCGGGAACTCTTGACGGCTATGTGGCCTCTCCAAAAATAACAAAAAGGTCTTCAACCATAATTCGGGGCATCCAAATGGAATCCGGGGCTCTTCGACAGCTAAGGGAATCTTTCACCACACTACTTTGGGACCTCTATGATGGGCCCCTAAAATGCTCTTTCATGGACTCCTACACACCCATGGGCCTGGGGCAGATTTCCCCCTGTAATCTTCAGCCCCCCTCTTATAAGCCCTGGATGGGGGGGTCCTGTAGTGTGTCTTTTGTATCCTTGACTTCAGTTGGGACGATCTATTCTGCAGTATTAAAGCAAATATTGTAATTTTGGCAAAAAGCTGCCAATTTTGTTCTGCATCTCTCTCCACAATGTCTTCTGATTGTACTCGAGGGATTGCATGTGATAAGTTTTCACCGGCCCGCCTCTGGCTCAAAAAAATTGTCTCACCGTTAAATAAAATATCTCTAATTTGTAAAAAACAGATAAGCGTTTTTAGAGTTTACATTGTTAGCGATTTAACTAGTAGGAAGATTATGCCAAAAAAAGAAAGTGGAGCTCAGGGTTGAAAACGGCGAGCCCAATTTGAAGTGTTTTTGAATGAATCTAGAAAATTTATGAAAAAATATTCTAAAAGTAGTGGCTGTGCAAAAAGACTAATCGGCCGATATACGAAGACAAGACGAATCTGCTGGTACAGATAATCATAGAATTGTAAAACACAGGGGGCGCAAAATTTTTGTTTGCCCCGGGGCGCAGGATACCCTCGCTACGCCACTGTTCAACCCAAACCCCAATCATTGCAAATTAGCCTGCTGATAATACAATGTGAACACCAAGCCTTAATCCAAATGCCAAACCCTACAACGCTACAACTTAACACTCAAAACTATAAGCTAGCCAATCCATTCTTCACAATTGACATATAACATATTGCTTCAGAAAAAGAAAATTTTAGAGCTTTTGCCTCATTGGCACATTGTGCAAAAAAATCGCCACTAGTAGTGTTGCCAGTTATGTAAAACTGCATTGCTCAAATCCGTAGAAAGGATTGATTAGGTAATCCGGCAATTAAAGAGCTTTCTAGTAATCTTCAACATATCAGTCATATTAAATTTCTGAAATATACCAAACGCAAAAAAACACTACCAAAAGGCATAAAAATATACCAAATTTAAGGACATATACCAAACCATAATTTCACCTACCAAACGGTCCAAAAAATATACCAGATTTGTGAAATCTGGTATATAAATATACCAGTTGGCAACACTGGACTAGGCCTATCCCACCACTACCAAGACCCCAAAACTTGCTGATTCCAGTCTACTTGCATTTTTTTTAATTGGGAAATGATGTATTTTCAACTCCATTCCATATTTTTTTTACTCCGTCTCACCAAATTCAGATGGTGTCGCAGATATTCCAACCAACGTTTGCCTGATATCAAAGTTTATGCGATAAGCAACTGTCTCGAATGAATTTCTTGTGACAATTCTAAATGAACGAAACGTTATTAAGAGAGTGTATAGCTTCAAAGCATAACTTCACCAGCTGAGACTGAATTTCTTAAAGAAACGTTAGTTTTTACAATCATTTTTGCCTATTCATTTTTTTACTGTGAAGTTGTTGACGCTAGTTTTTGCTGTGAAGAAAATCAATGTGATTTTTCCACGACAGTTTATTATCTACCAACACACCAAGATACTTAACATGATTTTTTAGCTCAATGCGATTGTTACAGCACTCATAATTTAATTTTATTCTTTTGTTTCAGTTTAATAGGTAAGGACGGCCCTGAGAATCGAACGCAATATTATTTTCTAGTTGGATCGACGTTTTATAAACGTTTCTGCTCACCTCACCAAGCTGCTGCCTATAATTGTCCTTCAAGTAACTTGCACCTGCCTTTGGCAAGTTTGATACCAACACGTGTTCGTGCACCTTTTTTCTCGCGTTGGCACTGATAAGTCACAACTGGACTGAAGATTCAGTTATCGTTTTGCAAAGAGAGTGTCGCAGGCGAATTTTGTTTTCATTTATTCAACAAAGCTTCGGTTAATTTTTACTTCTCGGTGTCGCCTGCTGCCCTTTAAGTTATTTTTTTACCGTTGAATTACCTGAACATATTGATTTTAATTTGGATGTCTGATTTGAGAACTGAGAAAGAAGATTAGACACCGAGCAAGTGAAGGCCTCTGAGCTCCTCAAGGCCACCTGCATATGAGTTAAAGTTGTTCTTTAACAGTGATTATGATTAATGAATAGCTTAAAATCGGTCGTATTTATATGCGTTTTAGCAACAACCATGTAGCAACTTTTTGTAATTAATTGTCAGTTTGTTTAGTTTCATTCAGTTATTAATTTTATTTATTTCTTGCGTAACCATAGATTGAAGGAAGTTAATATTGTAAGGAGATAGATTTAATGTAAGTTTGTGTCGTCCGCAAATAGCGTGGTTTTAAATTGGTGTGCGTTAGGAAGATCATTCACGTATATCGAAAACAGTAAGGGATCTGAGACAAAACCTTGTGGTACTCTATATTCTACTATACGTGGCTTAGATAATTTGTGTTTTATTTTTACCCAAATCATACGCCGCTCAAGATATGATTGCAAAAAATTAAAAATCGGAAATCTGATAACTACCGGAAATAACTGCTACAAGACCTAACCACATAACTACCAGAGATGTACACAAACCGGAGTACCGGAGTCGACTCCGGCAGGAGTTTCAATGTTTCAGGCCGAGCCGGAGCCAAAGTCATAAGTTTCCAATTGTTGCAGGAGCAGAATCCGGAGTGAAAAATTCCCGCATTCTAGTGATATTTGTTCAAAATTTGCCATAATTTGGTTCTGATAATTCGCTTGTTTTGTGCGGTTTAATTCTACCGACATATCGGTATTGATAGACAATTACAGCCCATATTTTGCATCTTGCAGAGCAGCCATAGTATACCTAAAAACAAGACAAGTTTAGTGAAACAAGTTCTTCTGATGTTAGCAGCATAATGCAATCACTTGGCAAATAAAATGAATTAAAAATTAAGATGCGGGTAGTACCAGACGATAGACCACACGCGGCAGGCCTAATCTAACCGACTAACTGTGACTGTGTATGGTTTGGGTAAGGGGTACTAGTACTAGGGGTAGTCAGCTAAGCGATGTGAAATTAGTTGTGTACCGCAGTTTACTGTTTTAATGCAGACTACAAACAGACAAAGCAGTTTTGCTGTAAGTGCCGTTTTCCAATCCTTTTCGTTCTGTTTCCGTTTGTCTGGATAAGTTTACTTTTGGCAACACTGCTGCTTCTTCTTGTCAGAAAAGTTTGAACTCGGCGAAAGCGCCATTTTGTTATGTTAATGGTTAAATCCTTTCGTTTAGTTTACGATGGTAAAGAAAGTGAAAAAATTACCACGAAAATTTGTAGTGCAGGCCGGTAATTATTATGTAGTATTATAATGCTTGTTGTTGTAGGAAATGTTTGGGTAGCACTTAACCCCGGTTAGAGTGACGCTCCTTGTCACTGCTAGGTGTCGAACATTCGAACCCAGCACCTTGATCCTATTTGAACAAACTTACACGATCTCTCAACACTTGATGCTAGTTTTCAGACTCAAATATTACTTGAAATCACAGATAACAAAGGATTCCTAACTCTTGGTCCCTAACTCTAACCTAAACTGCTTAGCTGTAGAGTACAACCAGGATGTACTCAAACGTACACACAAGCACAGAGTAGATAGCAAGCTCTTATTCAAATAGAAACTAAGCTTTATCAAGCATGATCAAGCATTACCAAGCGTTATCAAGCATTAAAGACAACTTGTGCGTATTCTAGAAACAAAAGGTTACGTAACACACTCAAATTCGCAAATAGTCTACTGCAAGAGGTCGAAACATCACATTAACTCGCTGACAGCCAGGCACCTAAAATAACACGCCCAAACTACACTTCAGCCAAACCAAATCAACTAACAAAATCTACTGCAGATAGGTGCACAGCCCGGTGGCTATACGAGAACTAAACAGTAGCTTATGGCAGTAAACATAACTTTCCTGAATAACATAGACCTAGCGTAGGTGACACAGCGTGTCCAAACAAAATTCGTGCACGCTCCACAGCAGCGGCCCAACTGCAAGACTGCGACAAACACTGACACAACAGCGAACATCTACATCTAAAACACAGCTTCCTAACGTTCACAGCCTGCACTCGTAATTAACTGAACGAATGCAGCAAGCCAACTCAGACAAAGGTTGCCACGGCAACGAGCGATCGAGAAAAAATTGCACAACGCTGAAGCGGGAAATTTCCAAACCAACGGCTGACGTAATCTCACCGCAACATAGCCGGCCCAAAATTTTTTGTAGTGAAGTCGGTCCGTCAACGAAAAAAAATTTTCATAACATAAGAAGGTGAGATTAAACAGATATTGTAGCTTCAACACTCAAGCAGATTCAGTAACAAAAGACAGCAACAATAATACAGTACACAATGAATGCACAAGTAATCTGTGCCACGGAGCACAGCAACCGCAAACGCGCGCAAACCCACGTACGATACTATGGACTTTATGTCATCGTAGAATTGTCTTTGGAACATCCAAGGAAATGGACGAGCATACGAATGGATTTATCGTACGTGGGCATACAGGCCATGAGTGTATGCTCTCTCTCGCCCTAAATGTTCACAATAAATGCACTCAAATCTCGTGTTCTAGTCAATGTGGAGTGCAATATTCAATTACAGTCTCTAGACAGGTAAATGGGAAGGGCGTACAGGACTACAGGTGTATGCACAGGTATATAAACAGTTCATATGTACAGTTCAATTAAGGCTCTACACCAGTGAGTCAAACAAATTTACCGACAGTTTACATAATTCTTGAATTATTCTTCATTGGTACAGATCAGATATCAGCAAATCTTTGCCCTAGTCAAATGTCACATTCAAGCAAACATAGCTTTCTCACATCTCTCATATAGGTTTTTTGCTCAGCAGTGCGTACCTTTACGCGACGAACAATGCCATCGCGATCAGGTAGTGTCTCTTCGATAACTCCTTTCCGCCATATATTGCGAGGTTGATCATCATCCACCAGCAAAACTAAGTCACCTTTGTTCAGATTTTGACAGGGTGTCAACCACTTTCCTCTGCGCTGAAGCATAGGCAAATACTCTATTTTCCAGCGTCTCCAAAATTCGTCTGCATGCAGCTGGCACGCACGCCAAGAAGATCGCAATCCATCACTGCTCAAGAACACATCTGGAGGTAGTCCTGGGCCAATGCATCCAGCAAGGATCATAATTGGAGACAGTGCTTGAAAGTCGTTCGGGTCGGTTCCCACTCGTGTCAAAGGTAGGAATTTAAAACGTATTCGATCTCTTTGAGCAACGTAACAAGCCCTTCATCCGTCAGGGTACGCAATCGTCTGTCGAACATCAACGATGCCATCACTTTTCGCACCAAACGAATTATGGCTTCGTAGACACCTCCCTGGTGACTTGCCAGAGGAGGAGCGTGTATCCATTCAATGCACTTAGGGGCTAGCTCTTTCATTATTCGATCGTTACAAAGGCGTTGAATTCCTCGCTGTAATTCAGACTTCGCACCAACGAAGTTTGTACCATTATCAGAGTACATGACTCGAGCAGCATGACCACGGGTTGACAGGAAACGTCTCAGACACATAAGGAACGATTCAGTGGTTAAATCGTAAGCCATTTCAAGATGAGTAGCTCGAGAAGCCAAACAAGTGAAGGCACAGCAGTACCTTTTCAAGGTACTTCGTCCTTGCTTTACCTCCAATGGACCCATGTAGTCCACTCCACAACATTCAAAGGCGCTGCTTCCATGATCTACCCTTGCAGCAGGAAGGGGTGACATTAATTGAGAACCAGTTCTAGCATTTTGGTTACGGCAAACCATACAGTTCTCTTTAATGAAACGTTTTACAGTGCGATTTTGCCCGACAACATGATAACGCTCTCGGAGTTTGTTTAGTACATACTGTGATGCATTGTGACCATAATTGCTGTGTACATCTAGAACTATCAATCCAGTCACATGATGATCTTTGGATAAAACAATTGGGTGTTTGAAATCCTTAGGTAAGCTGGAGCGCTGCAGACGACCACCAATTCGTATTACACCGTTCTCCACAAAGGGGCAGAATCGCTGCAGTGGTTGGAGGGAAGTCTTGGCCGTTACTCCACGTTTACTGGCCATAACGTCATGCCAAGGCGAAATCTCTAAAGCTTCAACAAGACCAGGAAAGGCTTGTTGCTGTGATAATCGTATCAGTACAAGTAGCGCACTCTTAAATTCTTCTCCTCCAATGGGGGAAAGGTTGGAAGCACAAGCAATGCCCTTCGCTCGGTTGTGCAACACATTCTTAAGTCTTAAGATCCAGGCTACAGCCTTTACAGCACGCGGCAAAGTACTGAATCTAGCAGTAAGACAAACAAGAATGTCAGGATCGGTATCAGGTTGAGTGTTTTTGACCGAGGCTGCAATTGTTAAGTTCGAGGGGTCTTCTGGTTCAACGTAATCAGATGAATAGGCAGGATCACCGCTGCAAAGTGGCAACTTGTGATTACCATTTTCAATGCAGTTTAGGCTGCGATCGCGTGACGGCCATAATGACTCATCCATGAACAAAAATTCAGGTGCCTTTAACCAGTTTATAGCCTTGTGAGTTTGTCTTGGGGAGACACCTCGAGAATAAAGATCTGCTGGGTTGTGGTGAGTATCAACCCATCGCCATTGCTCAACTGATGAGTGTTTACGAATTTTAGCAATTCGATGCGTTTCAAATGCGGGTCGTCTTTTAGAAGTGTTATTGAGATAACTTAAGACGGTGGTAGAATCTGTCCAGAAGACAAGATCATCGACACGAAAGTCAAGTTCGCGAAGCACTAACACGGACAAGCGTACAGCTGTAACGGCAGCACAAAGTTCCAAACGAGGGATAGTTTGCTGAGGCATAGGTGCCACCCTGGACTTTCCCATCACAAAGGTGCATGAATAACTCTCTCCATTGTCAACGCGAAGATAACAAACTGCACCATAACCATGTCTACTTGCATCTGCGAAAAAATGTAAGTACAAATGTTTCGCCCCTGAAAACCCAAGATACATCCGGGGTATAGATAATCCATCTAATCGCGGAAGAGCACTCAGCCAGGTCTTCCATTCTGACTCAATGTCTTCAGGCACTTCTATGTCCCAATCCAATCTTAACTTCGCCAGGCGTTGCAGCAGGAGCTTAGCCGGAAGAGTATAAGGACCAACCATACCCAGAGGGTCGTAAATGCTTGCGAGGACTGACA
This sequence comes from Trididemnum miniatum, assembly GCA_964006365.1. Taxonomy (NCBI): domain Eukaryota; kingdom Metazoa; phylum Chordata; class Ascidiacea; order Aplousobranchia; family Didemnidae; genus Trididemnum; species Trididemnum miniatum. Next base: position 7,665,996 of record OZ023233.1, on the reverse strand, counting down.
GCATTCCTCTTCGGGTCAGAGTGTGATCAGCTATTCCGACCTTTATTCGAAATTGATCCTCTGAGACGTGCCAAACCAACCCAAGTGTCTTGTGGGCAGGTAGTTCTTCATTCTGCAAGTCCACTTCTTGGAGTTCAGGAGCAAGCTGCCCCGAAGATAAAGTCTCCAAGACCTTCACGTCGTTACTGACGTATTTTGATAGCACGAACCCTCCACTACGAAGAACTTCATCGAGTTCCTTTATTAATTGCACTGCTTCATTGCTGGTTGGCACTGATGTTAACATGTCATCAACATAGAAATGTTTCCTGATGGTTGAAAGTGTAGCATCGGACACCTTTGCTTCATTGTCAGTTGCGGTGCGACGCAACGCAAAACCAGCAATACTGGGAGAAGAGGTCAGTCCAAAGGTGTGGACCGTAAGTTGGTACTCTGTCACGGGTTGGCTAAGATCGCCATCCTTCCACCATAAAAATTTCAAGGCCGATTGATCTGCAGGATCCACCTTTACTTGATGGAACATGTTTTGTATGTCTCCGACAATAGCTACAGGATGTAGACGGAAGCGTAAGAGAACGCCAATGAGTGTGCTTGTATTGTCGGGGCCTTGTAGTAGCTGTTGGTTCAGAGTTGTACCATTGAAATAAGATGAGCAATCAAAAACCACCCGAAATTTTTTCCCAGTGCAATGATGTGGTATATACCACACGCGGTTCTTCAAAACGTCATCATCATCGCTTGCCAACACTTCAAAGGCATGCCCCTGCCGAATCATTTCATTAATCTTTTCTTGATAACGTACCAACGTTTCTGGTTCTCTTGCGAGACGACGACCTAAACCCTTTAACCGAGACAAGGCCACAGTGTAATTGTTAGGTAATTTGGGGCAGTTGTTTTTCCAAGGTAGGCTAATGGAATAGTGTCCATCCAGTAACTTGCAAGAATTTTCGATTAACTTCAGGGCTCTTTCATCATCAGCAGATGGAAGACAAACTTCAGAGTCAGTATAAAGATCTATATGTTCAAATTGTCAAGGACAGATGACATCAGAGAACGTTTCCAGTTTTTGAGTCGTGAGTAGGCACACATGAGAATTACTCACTTTATGAGCAGGATCTGAGGCACTATGTTCAGGACCAAATAACACCCATCCAAGTGGTGTTTTGCCAGCCCACGGTCCAAAGCTGCCTCCATGGCGCACTTCAGAGAAGATATGCAGTTCAGGTGTCTTCATTCCAATGATCAGCTCGATCTCCTTCTCATCAATAGAAGGGATCTCAATCCCTGTCAAGTAATCATAATGTGTAACGTCTGCAGCAGACGGGATGCTTCCGCTAATATCAGGTAAGTGCTCTGTAACACAAACATCATTTAGATGAAAAGATTGGTTTCCATCTACATCTTGGACTACACAGTCAGTCTCAAACGTTTCCAAAGTTTTCAAACCACCATCAGCGAGCTGAAGTTTTGACAGAATTGGTCTTCCTTCCAGACCCAACTCTAAATACAACTTCTCCGTCAGCAAGTGAGCATCTGCACCGCTGTCCAACAAGGCCCAAATATTTTTCTTGAGACCTGTAAGCGGATTCTTCAAAGACACCGCCAAAACTTGCAGCTTACTTCTTATACCCGCTTGGTGACAGGATCCAACTGTATCAACTGACACTGCAGACACTAAGTTTGATGATTTGACAGATTTGTCATCCTCTTTGACAGGTTCAGGCTTTTGCTCCTTGGGAGGAGAGTCGCTGGATTTAGATTGATGTATCAAGGTGTGATGGGTCTTTTCACATGTTCGACACCGCATGTTACTAGGGCAATCTTTGACGCTGTGCCCAGTTCCAAGACAATTGTAGCAAAGTCGTTTTTCATTAACCAACATTCGTCGGTCCTTTACTGATTTCTCATTAAACTTCTCACACGCCCAAGTGCGATGAGTAGTCGAGTCACACACAGCACAATTCTTAGATTTGCGTGATTCCGTTTTTATAGGCTTAGTCACATTAGAGGTGACCGTATTCTTCTCAGTATCTACTTGAGCAACATGTACCTGTGTGGATTTGAATTTGTTCCACCTACCTGGGGTTTGCCGAGGAGCAGCCGTTCCTTTGGCTGATTTCATCAGCCTGCCCAACCGAGAGCTGGCAAGACGCTGGGCTCGATCAATAAATTCAATAAACAAATCAAACGGAACTACATCCATAGTAAAACCTCGACGTAGAGCAAGATCCGCGAATTTCTCTTGGTACGGTTTTGGAAATCTGGCAAATATGCCTTCAGCAGTGGACACGGCATTCAGTAAGTGAGTGACATTGGCGGACTCTAATACCATCTTGCAGTTGACTAACTCCGTGTAGAAATCCTGTAGATGCCTTTCATCTGTGCCGACAGGTGGACCTTCACACACACGCTTTATGTGTGCCTTTATGGCAACGTCGGGGGAACCAAAAGATCTGTACAGTAAGTTGAGTGCTTCTTTCAGAGCTTCAGAGGGTGGTAGCATAATACAATTCTCAATAAGCTTACGTGCTCGGCCAGTTGTGGATTGTAGCAGAAGTTGAAGCGCATGGCCAGGATCCGTTTGCCTATAAATGTTAAGGATTCGATCCTCAACTTGGCGAATAAATTGATGGTACCGTAGGGGGTCACCATCGTACCTCTCGTTATCACACAGCGCTCGTGAACTTTGACAACGAACGAGAACTCTAGCGAAATCGTCGATTGAAGCTTGGGCAACAGCAGTCTGAGTAGGTTGTCTAGACTCCATGCCAGCGACTCCCAAGTTGGGAAAGTGAGACCCAGAGGGGACTGAACTGCTGACAACTTGATTTGACTGACCATGTGCAACCGGCAAATTTAGTGCAGAAGTTAATAAGCCATTAACCTGAGGCGACGGAACAGTTTCCACAGGAGCGGCCGGCCCGTGCGCCATCCCACTATCGTCGTGAGTTGTGTTTGCAAAGGACACTCCAGGTGGCTTGTTGGTTGTAGAGGAAGGAAACGAGTACGGAAAGGGTAGAGACCCAGAGGCACAGTTACGAGGAATGTGACTCGCAGGGATGGCCGGCCCATGGGCAATTGCATGTGAAGATGTAGTTTCATTAAGAGCTAAACCACTGAACATGTCTGCAAGTGAAGAGGTAGCAACAGAAGCTTGAGCAGGGAACTCAGAAATTTGAGGCAAAATGATACTATTCACTGGCGCGGCCGGCCCATGAGAGACAGGAAAACAAACTTGTCCGACAGGAGGAAACCTATTAGGTGCAGGTGTTAAGTGCCCGGGCATGAATGTAGACGAAACCGCAGGCGCCGACTGTCTCAACACTCTATTAGTTTGATTACAACTGGGAACAGTGCTACTGTCTTGCCAAGATGAGGCAAGGGGATTTAAACCTTGTTGAAACGTGGTAGTACCCAAGGCAGGTGCAATAGCAATACCAGCTCCAGAACTTAAATCCGATGATTGAGAATCAGGAACAGCGCTCTTGTTCCCACTCAGTAAAAGACCTCCCATTGGTGGCTCCAAAGCAGGGTCTTGTTCAGATGGGGTTGTATTCACGTCAGGCTGCGGCAAGCTGTTAACATAATCGCTCACTTTCTCGTGAGCAGAGAGCGATGGTTCATCATCATCTAGATCCAACAGACCTGGACTCGCTTCTGATCTTATTTTGGCTTTAGACAACTCTGTTTCAGCGTGGATTACCGCTAGTTCCGTCTCAAGCATAGCCTTGCGCAACGCTTGTTCACGCTTCATCGCATGGAGGTTCATTTCAGCCATACGTAAATTCATACGAGCCTTGACTGAAGATGACAGGGAAGTAGTTGAATGATGCGAGGTGCTACCACTACCTGACCCTTTCCTTGACCGACGCGACTCTGCAGGAAACAGGCTCTGCTGACGAGGTGTCAGCGAGGCACCTTGTTCGAATAGTGAATAATCTTTGGACATAGCGGACACCAAAGAGATTCGTACAATACGACTTGCTTTAAGCAGTATGTTGTCTTTAAGAAATGTTGTTGTAGGAAATGTTTGGGTAGCACTTAACCCCGGTTAGAGTGACGCTCCTTGTCACTGCTAGGTGTCGAACATTCGAACCCAGCACCTTGATCCTATTTGAACAAACTTACACGATCTCTCAACACTTGATGCTAGCTTTCAGACTCAAATATTACTTGAAAACACAGATAACAAAGGATTCCTAACTCTTGGTCCCTAACTCTAACCTAAACTGCTTAGCTGTAGAGTACAACCAGGATGTACTCAAACGTACACACAAGCACAGAGTAGATAGCAAGCTCTTATTCAAATAGAAACTAAGCTTTATCAAGCATGATCAAGCATTACCAAGCGTTATCAAGCATTAAAGACAACTTGTGCGTATTCTAGAAACAAAAGGTTACGTAACACACTCAAATTCGCAAATAGTCTACTGCAAGAGGTCGAAACATCACATTAACTCGCTGACAACCAGGCACCTAAAATAACACGCCCAAACTACACTTCAGCCAAACCAAATCAACTAACAAAATCTACTGCAGATAGGTGCACAGCCCGGTGGCTATACGAGAACTAAACAGTAGCTTATGGCAGTAAACATAACTTTCCTGAATAACATAGACCTAGCGTAGGTGACACAGCGTGTCCAAACAAAATTCGTGCACGCTCCACAGCAGCGGCCCAACTGCAAGACTGCGACAAACACTGACACAACAGCGAACATCTACATCTAAAACACAGCTTCCTAACGTTCACAGCCTGCACTCGTAATTAACTGAACGAATGCAGCAAGCCAACTCAGACAAAGGTTGCCACGGCAACGAGCGATCGAGAAAAAATTGCACAACGCTGAAGCGGGAAATTTCCAAACCAACGGCTGACGTAATCTCACCGCAACAATGCTTAATGACCGAATTTTAGGGTAGTTTCTTGATTTTGAAAGTTGTCAGCTGAACTAGCCTAGACCAACTAGTAGGCTGGTAGAACGTCGTGTTTAGTCGAACTGATACCATAATTTTACATGCAGTGGATAAAATTGTGTAAGTAAGCGGATAACTGACAAAATTTGTTTTAAATGCGAATGCTTTTGTGATTGGGACACTGCCGTACACAGCTGTAAGAACACTTAGTTTAATCTTTGGTTTAATAATTGTTGTTGCCTTGCAATAATTAAAGATTTTGCTCTGAAATAAGTTAAGCCGTAATTCACAATTAACTCTCTTCGTAAAGTGTAGGGCTATTTTCACTTTCTACTGTGTACACATCATTGTAATGTGGGAGCCTATTTCGATATTGCATGCATTTTGGTAAATTTGTATTTTCAGAAAAAACGTGCAACAACCAATACAGTATTTTAGCAATCAAATAGCCTGTTTCCATGTCCACTCAAAACGTGGGCTTTCTAAACGTGGGCCGAGTTAAAAGTCGCGGGCTTTTCTAGCCCACTTTCGTTGCGCGTTTCCATGTCCAAAATGCTAAGAGTGGGCTTTGAATGCTGAACTAATTTACCGGTAGAGGCGCATAGTGAAACAGCCTAGCAACCATGTAACATAATTTTTCTTGGCATGATTGGCTTCGGTAATGCTGAAGCTCTCGTCTTTTGTCGTATCAAAACTAAAAGCTGCTTAGTAAGGGTGGTTAAATAATGCATCTTTGCAATTTACTCCTCCATTTCAAGGCGCTTGGCCTATTTCCACCTAATCTGTTTCTCACCAACTCAAAACTTACGCATTAGATCATCCCAATTTGAAGCAGTATAACCCCAAACCATGCCCAAATGATCCCCACTCGAATTTGTAGCCTACTTAGTTAACAACTGAAAAAATGCTTTTACATTTTTTACAAGGTATCAGCAATAAATGAGCGGCTGGTTAGTACACGTACCAGTAGTTCACAGTTAACACTGATTTAACAGCTCAGATGGCCGAGTGATATGGAGCGTCTGTCTCTTGAGCTGTAGACACGGGTTTGATTCCGAGTCGGGTCAAATCAATGACTTTATAATTGGTATTCACAGCTTCCCTGCTTGACGCTCAGCATTGAAATGACAGTGTGGAGAACAAGCCGGCAAGTTTACTTGTTGTGCCGTTGGGAAAGGCACTTAGCGGGATTCCCCCATCTTGGTGTGGTAGACAGATGGCTGGCAACTCCTAAGCGAGCTCGTATAGGGCATTGATCGCTTTCTCGTGATAGGAGGATAAATATGCTACCATCTCGGCAGCGTGGCGCAGTGGTTTGGAGCGTCGTTTTCACGACGACCATGATCGCAAGGTTAATGGTTCAACTCCCAACCTAGTCTTGTTGTTGCGTCCTTGCGATGATTATCTCTGCTTGGTGGAATCCGGCAAGCAGCGAATTGAAGAAGTCAAAAGAAAATTCAACCGGAAAACTTGAAAACAAAGGCAACTCCTAAGCGAATCTGGATTCGTCGTACGCATAGCGCCTCCACCGCTTTCTTGTAACAAGAGGATAAAGATGAAGAAACAAATCTTAATCGCCGGATTTAAAGTAGCACCGGTAGGCTTTTTGGGGGGAGAGATCTACTGCCTGGATCAGGTGCACCCAGCCAATGAGCTTGCAACCAAAATAAAGATCACTCTTGGTGCCCACAGCTGCTTGGCAAGGTCGTATACCAATTGTCAAGTTCGTCAGCGTCATTGCTCAAACTAAAGATTTTCGCGTCTTATATATCACTTTGCCGGGCGTTATTTTTACATCGATGTGACTAATTCCACTCAGGGGAGTAACTAGAGACCGAGCTAGCTACCTCCCTTAAGAGAACGAATTTCCGATTAAAACAAAAACATAGAGTAAGAGAGTAAAAATTTTGGCCAGTTCGTAGAAACGCTTCGCCTAAAACTCATCCCTTTCCGTGACAATTGCAAAAACGTTTTTGAACCGAAGTAGCTGCAACTAGCCATTGCCAACCTATAATTTTAAAGGCTGATCGTCACAAGTCGGCCTATACAAGCCAAAAAATGCAGTCTTTAGCACGATGAACTTCATAGCTGAAAGTGAGCGATGACATAAACGTTATACGTCGTCCAGAAAACAATAAAATAATTTGTGTAACTTGAAGGCTGTCTCAGGTAAGTCTAAGCTCTGGGCGAGGTGCTGCGCATACCGGTATGAAAAATGATGCGCAACAATTTAAAGAATAATATACCACAAGTACATAACTGCTAGAAATGCCTTTAATTTTGCAGCGTCAACCTTTGAGTACCGGTAATAACAACGTGAAAATAAATCGGGGCGGCACGAGCAAACGCAAGGAAAAAGCAATAATGTACGTAGTAAATTGTTAGCAACGACTATAAGCATGGGCGTGCCTGAAGGAGGCAAGGGGGTAGCACGCTGTAGGGTTTGAAGATCTTTTTTTAAAAAACCCTTTTGACGTATTTCAGAGGACGCCCTGTGGCAACGTTCTCAAAAACTCGCGCTGCAGAAAAGTTTGGCACGCCCCTGGGTATAAGATCAAGTATGGTCCACAATTATTATGCCAAAATAATAATCAGCAAAATTAACTGGATCATTGCTAACAAAATTTTCTCGGTAATATTATAACCAAAACAATCTCTACACCAAAGACATTGCATGAATTACTCAAGAAACAAATCCGCAGATTTCATCAAAACAGTTGTACTAGGAGTTGCTACTCCAAGCGTACTCTAACGTTACGGTCACGACCTCTAGATGCAAGTGTATGAAAATCCAAGCAGAATATGTTTTATTTTAATTTGAATTTTTATCCTTCCATGGGGAAAAAGCGATGCGAAACTCGACATTTGAGCGCGAGGACACTTGGGCGCGAAATACGTTCAAACGCATTTTTAATGCAGCCATGCCTAGTTAGGGTCACGCAGCCATGCCTAGTCTTTTTGACGGGCATGCCTCAACGATTACCCGTTTTGCTGCGTGTGCCCTTTTCCGCGCTTGGCCAATACTTATTATGAACGTGTGTTTCTAACGTAATGGAGTGCGGAAATAAAAACGAATCAATTGATGATTGATTGATTTAATCAACTTTTCGTTAGTTATTTTTTAAACAATAACTTTTCTGTCTGCAACGATCTTATCCAATATTATACTTAATTTTCTGTTTTCAACGATCTCATAGAAGAAATTAAGATAACAAAAGATCTAAAAGTTGGAACATTTTTGTTGCAACGTTCTCGAACGACGGAAACACGTGAGAATAAGACAATTGCAACGACACGGTAATGCGTGATTAATACGCAGCAAATTTTTTATGAAAACGTAAGAAAAGTAAGTTTTCGCTTAAAAAAATAACTTGATTTTGAAAAGGTACTCGACCAATCTAATATATACGAATGAAATCGATCATAATTAACAGCTGACTCATAATTTATTTTATCAAACATGATTCCATTTCAAAGAATTTACAAATCACCACTGCGTTAAGCATCTTCTTAATTTTTTTTTATTTCGCTGTCCTACATTGCGTGGACATTTTCTTTGATAATCAATCTCTTAGGTTGCTAGACAATCGATCGTAAAAATGAGTCTTTATCTATTGTTAACTTGACCTTTACTTTGCTTCATCTTTTTTGATATACGTTACCGTTAATTAACACATCTTAATTTCTTCTACGAGATCGTTGCAAACAGAAAATTAAGTACTGGATAAGATCGTTGCAGACACAAAATAGTTTTCATTAATTAAAAAAAAAACCAACGAAAAGTTGATTAAAAATGCGTTAGAACGCAGTTCGCGCCCATTTGGCACTGCGCCCAAATGTCTGCGCCCAGATGTCTCGCGCCTAAATGTCGTGTACCGAGGCGATAGGGGCGCTATTAACGAGCTCAATCAAAAGATGCATAGAACTTTGTTACAACTCAAAACGTGGTAAATAATGTTACATGGGAACGCCACAAGTAACCTTTTCAATATCATGTAGAGAGCAATGATTACCAATTCACTGGTTTTGCCCGACTTGTAATTGAACTTACGTGTACGGCGCCAGAGGCAGTCGATCTATGCACTTGGCCATTTAAAAAGCTTAAAATTTATAAGAGCTCGTTCACAACCTTTAAATATATGCTTAAACACCTAGTAATTTGAATGCTTAAAACGAGCTGCTAGCGTAATCTGGTGGAAAGCAAGCCTTGTGCTTAGATGCAACTTCAATTGCCAGCACGCAAATCAGAAAAGAAACAATTATTTTAGCAGTGCGTTTAAAAAATCCATATCAGGCTACGTAATAGCCCTGTCCATAAGATGTTTTTGTTCAGAGACAGCCATGTAACATCATGTCGGTCTTTACTGCTTCCACTTTCAGTTTTTTGTAATGAACGATCCTTCAGCAAAGCTTTAGCTGGGAAATCCCGCTTCAAAAGAATAAGGTAACCATAAAGTTTTCCATCAATTTCTTACACCGGGTTCATTTAAGTTGGGAGCAAGCCAGTTCATTTGCACTTTGCATGTGCCATTCACGTGAGCACCTTGGTCATTGCATATGCGTTTCTTTTACAAACAGCTGTTGACAAAATCCACCTCACTGGCACTAAAATGCAAAATAATACGATGTAAGTTTACATCGTAGGCTACAGACATACTTTTGCAGGTAGTTTGGTTCTTTGAAGCAGTAAAGCAATTTCAAAAACAGCATATCTCGCTTTTAGATAAAATCTTTCTTCAGTTTCGAAAATTGTAAGAGAATTACAATCAAGACTTTGCTATAGACTGTTAAAATGTTACAGCTTAGTAGTGGTTACTTAGGGCATATTTATCATCCCATCTTGAGAAAGCAATCAAGATGCTATAACAAGCTTGCTTTGGAGTTGTTGGTTACCTGCTCAGAGGCGGAGAATCCCAATGAGTGTTTTTCCCAACAACACAAGTAAACTTGCGACCTTGTTCAAATCATTATTCCTCTCATGCTGTGCGTCAAGCAGAAAAGCTGTCTATACCAGTTTTAATAACATTGCTTTGACCAATTACACCGGAGTACCTCAGTCCACTTGGCCGTTAGACGTTCACGAACAAGTAGCTATCAGCTGTCTGCACTCTGTACCTGCTGCAATTTACGACTGAAAATATAGTTTGGTACATTATAGCTGTTGCTGATGGTATCGTAGCTCTTGCAGAGTAATACAGTATGTATATACAATTATTATATACTACAACTGCAAAATAGCACAACGTACTGTACATACAGATGTTGTAAAGCCAAACACAACAAAATTGCATTTACCAAGAGTGAAAGTAGCTCTCATGCACAAATATCACAGTTTGCTCAAAAATTTAGTTTACTGATAATTCCATTGGATCAAATCAGCAGCAAATTTCACTCTGCAGTTTGCATGAAGCACATTTACAAGATATTAAGCAAAACTTCATAAAATACTAACCAAGATTTGTTGCATTAATTTTTTTCCTGATAAGAATATAAGACCAACGTTTCAGTCCACTTTTAAAACAAGTGAGGCAAAAACTTCACTTGCTGGCTTCCGTAACATGTTTTCAAGAATTTCAATAAGCAATCAGCAAGTTTTCTGGTTTCTGAAACACACTAGTAGCACCAAATGATCTGAAATTGAAAGATTAAGGAGATAATCTATTTAAATAAATACCATCAATATTGCATATGTGTTAAATTATTTTCCTTTATTTCTGCAATGACATCACGTTGAAAATACCAGTTCTTGACATAAGTAAGGTACCAGTGAGTTTTATTCTTTAATGGTAATGTTTTTGCACAGTGCCTTCCACTGACAAAAATTTAAAACAAAAGCTCTTAACATTGCATAAAATACTAAGCCCTTGGGCAAAAAATATGTCATGAAAATGCAGCGCAGGCGCTAACCCAGCGACAAAATGATATACAGTTTTTAGTTGGTGTTTAACTTGTGGCTATTTATGCTATTTGTCAGGGTATGGTCTATTGCTAGCTTGTGTCAGTAATACAAGTGAACAATAACAATTAGAATATTATTTAAGCAAATAAATGCGAGCATCCAGTGTGCATGTTTCAGCATAAAAGGGATAAGAGTCTATAACTAACAGACTAATCAACACTTTTCAACAGACATAATTTTTTGTAATAACATCAAGTTAGGACGTAGCAAATTATGACCATTAAAGAACAAGGCTACCGGTAGTGAATACTAAGTGATATGCCAAAATCGAATAAATGCCACCAATTTTAATACCAGTCATGATTAGACATGGGTAAGGGTACTAGATATCAGGAGTAGCAATGGGCTAAATCACCTACAAGCAAACTTTTAAACATCAAAGTGGCTATTGTTACAGACCCGTACAAATAACGACATAGTTTACTTTATCACTTCGTCATGCTCTCTGGATCGAGGTCAGTGTGAAGGGATAATCTGATAGTAGAATAAACCAAGTGCTTATTTGTACAAGCCTGTACAAATAGCCAGTGCTGCCTTTAAATATTCAACTGTTTAAGGTCATCAAAAGCAACTGCAACACCAACAATACTTTTTAAAGTTTAATTGCAATTGAGTAAATAAAGTACGGTAGACCTACGCTGGTAGCATGCAGTACCGGTGCGAAAGCTGCTTGCGTACCATTACCTATGTCACTCAATGCTGCCATGCAAAAAAGCCAAGGCTGACCCAGCGACCACTTAAGTAAGAACGAACCGGTACCACCTACCAGTACCGGTTGTTTTTGCAACTAGACTAGGCAAACAGACTTCAGAACTTGAACAGTGAATTGACTTCACTCTTACCAGTACTTCAGAATAGCAAAACAAGGCTAACTGGCTAATAGGTGAATTCAGTAACGAGCCTAACCAGCTAACTGCCCAAGGCAAGTTGAATTTATCAACAGCTTACTCTAATTTTAACTTTTATGAAGCGAAATTGCCCCAAACCTACATTTATTTGATAATCATACGCCAACTTCTTAAATATCAACAGCCTATGTTACAGTCTAAGCAGTAGACCTCACGCAACAACTTTCTCAAAGCCCACCGTTTTGCAAAAGCCCACGTTCTTAGACCACCTATTTAGATGCAGCCAGCAAAGCCCACGATTTTGCTGAAATTAGCCCACATAAAGCCTGACTCGAACTGACTCGAGCAAAGCCCGCGGGCCAAAAGCCCACGATTTTTGGACATGGAAACAGGCTAAAAGTGTCTCACATCAGTGTCACGTGGTTGAGTTAGCAACTACACTTGCAGTAAGCCTTTGTGGATTGCAGATAGGCTGACTTAGTCCAGCAGCTGCAGAACCAGCATTTCTTCACTGTACACAGGCCAAAAGTTCTAAATTCAAGTTTTGCACAACCAACAAGGTTGCCAGAAATTTTGAAAGTTACTGGGTAATTGTATAAAATTTTTTGTTGCTGCTAGAGTTACGGTAAATTGCTTTGTTTGTACACAGTCTCTAAATTAAATGCTTTTCCCAAAAGTAAAGTGTTGGGAAAAGCATTTAAAGTGTTTTTCACAAATAAATGCTTTTCCCAATTTCACCTTTTGTTTGAAACTTGCATCGTACCGGTATTGGAATACTACCAAAAACGGATTGGCTACAGTCAAAATTTTAAATTGCCTTCAAATGAGCATTTTTATTTTAAGTGCATTAAAGTTATAATGTTGTTTAAAATGTGTTCTCCTAAACAGATTAATAATGATGCCTGGAGTGAACGATATGTAAAATAGGTTAAAAGATGAAAATGGTAGTTGAAATGGTTGAAGCAACCTGATACAGGTATTGGTATGAGTGGTACCTTACTGGCAGTTTTATACAATAGCATGTAAATATTCAACTAGCTTATTTTTGCCATGTAGGCCAGAAGGCTGCAACCTAATGTAGATTTTTAACAAAAATTTGTTTAGTAAACTTAAATTAAAATATATTCTGGCAAATTTCTTGAACTTTTATCAAAGTTTAAAGCTTTTACTAACTGATCAGGAAATTTAAAAATTCCCTGGTTTTTTCCTGAGCTTCAAATTTAGTGATTTCCTAAGATTTCCCTGATATTTCACATTTTTAACAAAATCTCTAATTTTTCCTTGTCTGGAGAAGTAAAAAAAACTTTTTTTCTGTTTTCCCTGAGTGGCTGGGAACCCTGTAAAAAAAATTTCTGACATTCAAACCAAGCCTACGTTCTAACATCTCAGGCTATTTGTGCTATGCACAAATAAAATCCAACTTTTAACTTAAAATATACCGGTAGCCTAGACTAACCTGATGAAACCTGTTAGTCCATTCTACAGTTGATGTCCCAAATCGTTTTTTTTTCATTAGGAACTTGATACAGCTTAATGTTGTTGCTTGAAGCGCTATTGCACCCAGGCAAGCAACAATATTTTCCTCTGTACGTCCTCCATTTTAAGCTTGACATCTTGTATCGTAGTGCACAGTTAAACCTTAATCTACAGTCTAAAAACAACTCCAAAAAGCTAAAAACAAGTAAACTGTGAAGATAGGCTTACCACAGTTCTTATATATATATTAGTATATTTCATAATTTAAGGTCTGTGCAGGAGTCTACCATACATGCTAGCATTAAGTCTATTGCAGTAGGCTACCACTCTTACCACCGTACCAGCAATTACATTTGCATCAAATACATACATTCATACTATTTACCAGCTTATTGGTTTGTGTAACTATCCAAGCTAACTGCTCACCAGCCGTAATTATTCAACTAGCCAACTACTTTTGACATGTTGTTTTACGCACTGGGACCAGTACCTAACTGCCTAAGTCAGGATTACTGGTATGTGAAAATTTCAACCTGTCACGTGCAGATAATAGTCTGAATAATAAATACAAATATATTTCTTCTACTTCTCACAGCATACTTAATAGCTGGGTGAAGGACAAAAAGTCATTTGATGCACAGTGTAAACTACTGAGTACTGGAACCTGGGTAAATGTATTAGAATGCAGGAGTGCAGATACCTGTAGCCTAACTAGGCTCCAACCGCTCCAACATGCTTAGCGGGCCACTTTAAAACTTTGCTTTTGCAACAAAACTAAGCTTACTATAGCATAGATAACTTTTTATTTGATTTTTTGTAATTGTAGTCTTTTTCTTAATCCTTTCACTCACCTCCACCACTATTTTTAACCCAAACTGGTATCAATCACACCATAGTTCTCTATAATATGGTTGTACAACTGTGTCACGTGACCCACTCGTCACGCATGAGTTACAAGGTACGCTCTGAATTGCTCCCAAGGAGCACATCAGATTAGCAGTTGAAACAACATAAAGCTAGTGTGGAAGGCCTAGTCGTAGGAGACCTAGGCATAGGGTTAGTCGAAGGAAACAGGAGTGTAGGGAGGGAAAAGGTACTGGGGGTGTAGGGGCGGGGGTGCAAATCTATGTTGAGCAATGGAGGGATGATTTAGCAAAATTGACACGTCCGCAGATGCCCAATTTTTTGTCAAAATAAAGTGAAGACCAAAAAAACAAAAGATTGCAGATGCCCAATTTTTTGCCCAAAATGAAGTAAAGACCAAAAAGGTCATCACGTTTGCTGATGCCCCCAGTTTTGAGTACCGGTAGACTACTTGGACATTAAAAGTATTGGGGGGATGCTGCCGAATTCTTGGTGGGGATGCATCCCTCATCCTACCTGGATTTGCACCCATGTGTAGGGGGAGATGTGGGATAGAGTATGGGGTAAGTCTGGGGAGGTGTGGTAGAGTGTACGAGGTGAGTGTTGACAGGTTGAGGTTGAGGGTGTGGGAAAAGGGGTGGAGAAGTGAGTTGGGTTGTGGAGAGGTGTGGAAAAAGGCATAGGCCTAGTCGTAGGAGACAGGGGTGCAGGGAGGGCAACCACCCTCCATTTGTAAAATTTGAAAATGCCGCGTTAAAAATTCAAGCACTGTAAAATGTTTTTTGGGCATGATTTGAATGCTCAAAATTAGTTTTGACTGATTTTTTGAATTATTGAGTTCCTGAAAATATTTTTTTCCAGTTCAGCAGGTTTAATGATTTGCGAGCAAATAACAACTTGTTGATACAATTTTAACCTTATTTTTAACCAAGCTGTTTTTTGTGTTGATGATGACGTTGTTTTATGGTTAAAAATAAAAAAATCCTACTACTACTCCTACTACAATGCCAATTTGGCAGTATCCAGATTTAATGAGGTTGTTGCCTGGCATATTTTTTCATTATGTTTAGTCTACTTGTCCTGAGTTATGTACAGTGATGGGCATGATACCCTAAATTTGCGTTAAGCGATATTGATATGCGATACATTCAAATTGGGCTAAAGCAATACCAATGCGCTGTACTTAAAAATACTACTTTAGCCACACCAATACGTGATACAGTATTGTCGATACTTGTACCTCAATTCATTTTTGTAACAAGTTTTAATTACCAAGTTTGACATCATCATGATGCAGTAGTGATTTTTTTCTCAGTAACCTTAACTTTTCTGTCAAAAGTTTTTTTTTTCGATACAGTATTCCTATTATGAGCAACAAAGCAATATTAGGGGTATTGCAAAATGAATATTGGTGGGTCGCGTAAAGCAGTGTTCCCTCCAGACATCAAAATTTTAAAAAAATGCTCACAACTAACAAAATTTGGACAAAAATGCAAGCTATCATAATTTTAAAAATTTGGGGTATTTAAGCTGATCAAAGACCTTTTATGTTTGTTTTATTTTTCACTTTTTTAGGGAATAATTAAAGACCTATTTTTTAGAGACTTGGACAAAAAAGTGGGTTGTCGTAAGCTGTGGTTATAAAAAGTGGGTCCCAACTCTGAGAAGTTTGGGAACCAAGTCTGCTCAATCCGTGTTGTTGCTTTTTTTCAATGCAAGCAGCCTATCCCTAGTGTAGCATACTACCCCTACCTCACCTTCACTGTTCACCTACTGACTTAAACTTTTTTGTATTTTTTATTATGGTCTAAAATATTGATTAAAAAAAGCTTTTGCATTCACCCACAGAACTGTTGCACTTTCGTAAGTTTTACTTCTTGTATCTACCTGAACCTCCTTTTGACTTTCAATACTCTAAAAGCAGCTTTTTTCCTAAAATCAAAAAAGTTCAGGATCTGTAGCCTACCGCATGCTAAAATTCAGTTCTTTAATTTTGAAATTGCAGTGTATGGCTTTATGGCTACCAGCTTTCAAAGAACAGTACCTGAACTTTTATTACTTTTGGGGGAGTGTAGATGGTGGGGGAATTGGGAAATTTTTGGTAGTTGGGGCAGTTGGGTCAAGTATGGGGGAAATATGGAAGGAGTGGGGAAGTGTATTGGGGTGTGGGGGGAGGTAAGGGAAGGTGTGTTGGGGGTGTGGGAAGTGTGTTGGGGTGTGCGAAAGTATAAGGTGGTGTGGGGAATGGGGGTAGGTGTGTGGAAGTGTGTTTGGGGTGTGGCGAAATGTGTTTGGGATGTGGGGAAAGGTGTGGAAAGGGTTTTGGGGTGGGGTCAAAGTGGGGGGTGCAAGGAAGTGTGGGAAGAAATATGGGACAATCTGGGAGAGCGGGAAAATATGGGGAGAAGGGTAGTGTCACGATTTTGGACCTCAACTCTCCTGACCCCAACCCTCCAACCCCAACCCCCCTGACCACAATTCCCCCGATCCCTAACTTCTCTGACCCCCCGAATCCAACTCCCCCAACCCCAACTTCCCGACTTCAACTCCCCGCACCCCAACCCCTTCGACGCCACCCCCCCGACTTCAACCTACCCGACCCCAACTTCACTAACCCCAACACCCCCGACCCCAACCCCCTCGACCCCAACTCTTCTGACCCCACCCCCCAGTCCCCCTAACTCCAACCCCTTGACTTCAATTCCCCCGACCTCAACCTCCTCACTGCCAACTCCCCGATCCCAACTCATCTGACCCTTAACTCCCCCGACCCCACACCCCGACTCTACCCCCCCCAACCCCAACTTTTCTGACCCTACGCCCCAACCACTATTCTGCCGATCCCAATCCCCCAACCACAAATTCTTCTACCCCAGCTCCCCTGACCCCAACCCCCCTACTTCAACCCTCCTGACCCCAATTCCCCTGACCCCAACCCCCCCGACCCCAACCCCCCAAATCCAACCTCCTCGACCCCAACTCTTCTGACCTCACCCCCCAACCACAACTTCGCCGACCCCAACCCCCCTGACCCCAGTCCCCCTGACTCCAACCCCCTCAATGCCAACCCCCCGATCCCAACTCTTCCAACCCTAAACTCCCCCAACCCACACCCCTGACCCCAACTTTTCTGACCCCACCCCCAACCACAACTCCGCCGACCCCCAACTCCAAATTCTCTGACCCCAGCCCCCCTAACTCCAACTCCCCTACTTCAACTCCCCCGACCCCAACCTCCCCCCAACTTCAACCTCCTCGACCCCACCTCCCCTGAGGCCCTGACCCCACCCTCCAACCACAACTCTGCCGACCCTAACCCCCCTGATCCCAACTTTCCTGACTCCAACCCCCCGATCCCAACTCCGCCGACCCCAACCCCCTGACTCCACCCCGCGACCCCAACTTTTCTGACCCCACCCCCCAACCACAACTGCCCCAACCTCAAATTTTCCGACTCCAACCCCCAGACCTTAACCCCCCCCCCGACCCCAACCCCCCCAACTCCAACCTCTTCGACTTTTGACCCCACCCCCCAACCACAACTTCGCCGACCCCAGTCCTCCCGACTCCAACCCCCCGACCTCAACCCCCTCAATGCCAACCCCCAGATCCCAACTTTTTCGACCCCATTCACCGACCCCAACTTTTCTGACCCCACAACTCCGCCGACCCCAAACCCCCAACCCCAAATTTTCCGACCCCAGCCCCCCTGACTCCAACTCCCCCGACCCCAACCTCCCTACTTCAACTCCCCTGACGCCACCCCTCGACTTCAACACCCCCGACCCCAGTCCCCCCGACTCCAACTTCCCTGACCCAACTCCCCTGACCCCAACCCTCCAAACTTTTCCTCACATTCCCCAAGACTTTCCCACATCTTCCCACACCCCAGCACACTTTTCCACACCTCTCTCAGTACTTCCCCACACATCCCCCCCACCCCCACAACTCTCACTTTCCCCACTTCCCCACATCTCCCTTCACCGCCACCCCCCCGACGCCACCCCCCCGACTTCAACCTACCCGACCCCAACTTCACTAACCCCAACACCCCCGACCCCAACCCCCTCGACCCCAACTCTTCTGACCCCACCCCCCAGTCCCCCTAACTCCAACCCCTTGACTTCAATTCCCCCGACCTCAACCTCCTCACTGCCAACTCCCCGATCCCAACTCATCTGACCCTTAACTCCCCCGACCCCACACCCCGACTCTACCCCCCCCCAACCCCAACTTTTCTGACCCTACGCCCCAACCACTATTCTGCCGATCCCAATCCCCCAACCACAAATTCTTCTACCCCAGCTCCCCTGACCCCAACCCCCCTACTTCAACCCTCCTGACCCCAATTCCCCTGACCCCAACCCCCCCGACCCCAACCCCCCAAATCCAACCTCCTCGACCCCAACTCTTCTGACCTCACCCCCCAACCACAACTTCGCCGACCCCAACCCCCCTGACCCCAGTCCCCCTGACTCCAACCCCCTCAATGCCAACCCCCCGATCCCAACTCTTCCAACCCTAAACTCCCCCAACCCACACCCCTGACCCCAACTTTTCTGACCCCACCCCCAACCACAACTCCGCCGACCCCCAACTCCAAATTCTCCGACCCCAGCCCCCCTAACTCCAACTCCCCTACTTCAACTCCCCCGACCCCAACCTCCCCCCAACTTCAACCTCCTCGACCCCACCTCCCCTGAGGCCCTGACCCCACCCTCCAACCACAACTCTGCCGACCCTAACCCCCCTGATCCCAACTTTCCTGACTCCAACCCCCCGATCCCAACTCCGCCGACCCCAACCCCCTGACTCCACCCCGCGACCCCAACTTTTCCGACCCCACCCCCCAACCACAACTGCCCCAACCTCAAATTTTCCGACTCCAACCCCCAGACCTTAACCCCCCCCCGACCCCAACCCCCCCAACTCCAACCTCTTCGACTTTTGACCCCACCCCCCAACCACAACTTCGCCGACCCCAGTCCTCCCGACTCCAACCCCCCGACCTCAACCCCCTCAATGCCAACCCCCAGATCCCAACTTTTTCGACCCCATTCACCGACCCCAACTTTTCTGACCCCACAACTCCGCCGACCCCAAAACCCCAACCCCAAATTCTCCGACCCCAGCCCCCCTGACTCCAACTCCCCCGACCCCAACCTCCCTACTTCAACTCCCCTGACGCCACCCCTCGACTTCAACACCCCCGACCCCAGTCCCCCCGACTCCAACTTCCCTGACCCAACTCCCCTGACCCCAACCCTCCAAACTTTTCCTCACATTCCCCAAGACTTTCCCACATCTTCCCACACCCCAGCACACTTTTCCACACCTCTCTCAGTACTTCCCCACACATCCCCCCCACCCCCACAACTCTCACTTTCCCCACTTCCCCACATCTCCCTTCACCTTCCCCACACTCCAACACACTTTTCCACACCCCTTCTCACCTCCTCCTGCCCTTCGCCACACCCTCACACCTTTCTCCACATCTCCCTCACCCCCCCAACACGTTTTTTACACCTCCCCCACACTTCTCCCACCTCCCTTTACACTTCCCCTCACCCCAACGCACTTCCTCACTCCTCCCCCCACACTTCTTCCTAAAAATTGTTTGTTATTACACCTGTGGTTGCGGCATTACTGTACTAAAATATCGTGGGAATTCTACTTCCGTACCTTCTCATTAAAGCGTGACAAGATAAAAAAGAGAAAAAGAAGAAAAAGAGTTGTACAACCATATTATAGAGAACTATGATCACACTGTTGTCAGGTAGCTTGCAAGACGTACTACCCCTACCGCTACTAGGTGGCGCAATTTTAAAACCGTTGACACTGCCTTGCAACAAATTGCCATTGGCTTTCCAGACTACTAATTTAGAGACTGTGGTTTGTATAACCAATAGTATTAGAAATAACCATGTTTTGCTGATGATTAGAAAAGTAGTTGCCAGTATTTTGTTAGTTTGATTTTTATGTACTGAACCATCATCAAGTGACATGGCTGAGCGGAATAGGCGTTGGGCTTTGAAACCAAACATCACGGGTTCAAATCACGACTTGGCCGACCACATTTCACACATGATTGTGTGGCTGTTGACTTGAAGAGCGCAAGCTCATATAATACCTTGTCTTCCTCGTCGATCTGTTCTTTCAAGTTCAGTTTTTTATTAGGCTATAACTCCTTAGTTATTACCGGTATTATTATATAGGCTACCTCACTATTTTGAAGTAATTGGGTTAGTGCAGAATTTTGAGTTTCGCGTTTAGTTAGGTTTAAAGGTAGCAACCCGAAGCCAAGCATGTCATTAAAGAAGCAATATTGAAACATGACTGTTGAAGACAGCACATTATACGTAAGGCATTGGTCCTGAAATCAGTGGCTCATTCAGATTTGCTCTACTAAGTGCTCACTTAGTTAATTGCTTTTGCATAGATTTTTAAATTTGCTTTACTTGTTATCTACCTGTTGCGTGTTTAAAATAACTCTGAGTTTTTAATTTAAATTACTTAATTTAATTACTAAAGTTTGAATTTAAAATGTTTGTAATCCCACTTCTGCAGTGCTGGAAGTTGAGAAATCGTTTAATAATTTTTTTGACGACGTAGGTCGCAAACTGGCTCAAAACATTAATGAATCAAATACAAGTTGTAAATATTTTTTGCATAAATCTAGCAAAGTTGCAACTTTTATTGCGTTGATACCACCTACCGCCAATGGAGTTTTTAATGAACTGAATTGTTTAAAGAATAAAAAAGCTGCTGGCTCCGATGACGTGTCACCGTTCTTCATTAAAACAGCTTCGCTTATCATTGCACCCTACTTGACCTACTTTATCGAATTCACGTTCAACCAAGGTGTTTTTCCAAATATCTTAAAAATAGCTAAAGTTATTCCAATATTTAAATCCGGGGAAAAAAGCTTAATTGAGAACTGTAGACCAATTTCCCTTTCACCTGTCTTTTCTAAGGTTATAGAAAAGTTAATTAAAACCAAAATTCTTAGTTTTATTAATAGGCATGATATACTATATGACCGCCAAAGTGGATTTCGCAAGAAACGCAGCACCATATATCCTCTCATTGATGTAATTACTGAATGCTATGACAATGTTAACAGTGGAAATCTTGTGTGTGTAGTAGCGTTAAATTAAACAAAAAAAGCATTTGACACGGTTAATTTTGACATACTGCTTTATACATAGGACTATTATGGTATTCGTGGTCCATGCTACAAACTCCTTAATATTTAATTATTTATTTAAACAATAGAAAGCAGTATGTCTGTTTGTCTGGATACAAATCTAGCTTGGTTGACGTAGAATACGGTGTTCCTCAGGGATCAGTCCTTGGCCCATTACTTTTCATCCTTTATGTTAACGATATGAGAAATACGTTACAAACTATACCAAGACTGTTTGCTGACGACACTTGTTTATTCCTGACCGCTAAAAACGTAGTTGATCTTGAAATAGTTGGTAACTCTGAATTAAGTTCTTTAAAAAACTGGATGGATACAAATGAGTTGACAGTAAATCCGACAAAATCAAAACTTATGGTCGTAAACCCCAAGCTCCGAGCCCCTCAAATACAATTCTCTCTGTTATATGATGATACCTGTATCAGAAATGATAAATCGTTGAAATATTTAGGAGTTGAATTAGATCAAGAATTGAACTTTTTACCCCATCTTACCAAAATTGAAAATAAAACATCTCAAAATGTAGGTATAATAACTAAATTGAAATATTATTTACCCAATTCCGCTCTTTTAATGCTCTACTACTCGATAGTTTATCCTCATATTTTATACGGAATTATTCTTTGGGGCTCAACGTATACATCGCACCTCAAAAAGCTGCAATTGCTACAAAACAAAGCTGTGCGTGCGATTTGTTCTTTAAATTGGCGCGAGTATGTGACACCGTGTTTTGATCGTCTAAGCCAGGGGTGTGCAACCTTTTTCACGGGGGGGCCACTTTCGAAAATTTTAACAACGTCGAGGGCCAGTCACTATCAAATATGTATAAAATTATAAAATGCTAAACACAACCCGTGTATTATAGACGGTACAAATAGCTAAATAAATCGATTTAAAAAAAAAAATTTTTTTGTCCTGCCATCGTCGAGGGCCACATTGACTGGCCTGGAGGGCCGGATTGTGGTCCGCGGGCCGTGGGTTGCACACCCCTGGTCTAAGCCAATGGTTCTCAACCTTTTTTCTTTCTTGGCCCATTTTTTATTGCACAAAAGTTCTGTGGCCCATTAACTTTTTATTCTTCCTAAACGAGTATTCATCCCCAGGAGCGGATCCAGAAAGTTTTGGTGGGGGTGCGGATGTAATTTTGAGTTAGGTTGAATGCTAACTAAATGCAAAGACGTTATGACGTTTAAACCCGAAAACGGGCGGAAATAAGCCTTTTTAAAATGCTTCATGTCAGAAGCGTATTCAGAAATTTTTTCACGGAGGGGGCATGAAGTTTCGTCACTTTTTCAAGCGTGTTTTTTTCCGGCAGAGTTAATTTCAAGCAACTTAAGTAGCAAAAACGACTCTAGGGGGGTCAGGGGGCATGCTCCTCCGGAAATTTTTTGAAAATTTACATGCAGTAATTTTAGTGCTTTTTGAACATTTTCATACAAATTTTGTTTATAGTTTTGGCCCCTGTTTTTGAGTGCTTTACCAAATATGATGCATTTTGTTGGCAATTTTGATTATGCGTGCTTAAGACGGCTCTGGCATATTGCTATGAAGAGGTTCAAAATTATGGCAAAATTTAATTCATTCAAAGCATTGTTGAAAATGGCTGGTGGGGGGGTGCATCCCCCACAACCCTCCTCTGGATCCGTCCTTGCTCATCCCTTCAACTTGCAAATTCCACCTTGGGAGCCAGGTGGCTTGTTTCAAGCATCACACCGTTGTAGCAGCTTAAAATCAAAGGCCATTAATGACGCAATCGAAGGCATTGATTGCATCAAGCTACCAACGCAACGAGAAATAAATTCTCTTACGACAATCACCTAGATTGGTTTCACAATTTTTCCACAAATTGCAATGAAAATTACCACCCTGCAGCAAAAGAACAGCAGCGTCATTCATTGCTTCTACCGTCAGAACTATTAAACAAACACAAAAGTGTAAAATTAACTATAGTGGCACAAATGAGACAGAATTTTTCAATAAATCTAGCCTTTTTTTAAAAAGCTTTGTGGCCCAACTCAAAATGTTTCCATGGCCCACTAGTTGAGAATCACTGGTCTAAGCATTCTAACAGTAAGAGATGTAGCCAAAATGGAAATGGCAAAATTTGTCCACAAATCTGTTAACCATTCCCTACCAAAATATTTTCAAACCTATTTTCACAAGGTGTCATTGGCACAAAAATGTTATACTAGGTCTTCCTCTAGGGATAATTTAGCAATTCCTCTGTTTCGAACAAGCCGTGCGCAAAGGTCTATTAAGTACCGTAGAGCGAGACAGCGCTGTTTCTGGCTATTAGCCTTCATCAGCCGCCCTCAGGTAAGAAACATTCATCTTCCAGGACAAATGATCTTGCCAGGATCACTCATCCCTTCGGATAAATATTTCTTAAAGAATTTAACCTTTGTGGTACGCATATCCACTCGTGTGGCTACGTCACCATTCCAGTCAAACTCTTTACGTGGCCAGGGTGAAGAGCAAACAACTAAAGAGCAGCGTCCTTCCTGGCCTACCGGACGGGAAGTCATGACGACTTCCTCTTGTTGGGTCAGAGGCTATAACTGCACTCCATCACCAACAGTGCAAAGCACTCCAGTAAATCGTACCGTAGAGCGAGACAGCGCTGTTTCTGGCTATTAGCCTTCATCAGCCGCCCTCAGGTAAGAAACATTTATCTTCCAGCACGAATGATCTTGCCAGGATCACTCATCCCTTCGGATAAATATTTCTTAAAGAATTTAACCTTTGTGGTACGCATATCCACTCGTGTGGCTACGTCACCATTCCAGTCAAACTCTTTACGTGGCCAGGGTGAAGAGCAAACAACTAAAGAGCAGCGTCCTTCCTGTCCGGTAGGCCGGTAGGCCAGGAAGGACGCTGCTCTTTAGTTGTTTGCTCTTCACCCTGGCCACGTAAAGAGTTTGACTGGAATGGTGACGTAGCCACACGAGTGGATATGCGTACCACAAAGGTTAAATTCTTTAAGAAATATTTATCCGAAGGGATGAGTGATCCTGGCAAGATCATTCGTCCTGGAAGATGAATGTTTCTTACCTGAGGGCGGCTGATGAAGGCTAATAGCCAGAAACAGCGCTGTCTCGCTCTACGGTACGATTTACTGGAGTGCTTTGCACTGTTGGTGATGGAGTGCAGTTATAGCCTCTGACCCAACAAGAGGAAGTCGTCATGACTTCCCGTCCGGTAGGCCAGGAAGGACGCTGCTCTTTAGTTGTTTGGTCTATTAAATATTAGGGGTCGAAGGTTTGGAATTCGATACCAACTGCTATTCAACGTTTAAAACTTAAAAAGTTTACGCAAACATATCGCGAGCAAATATTGGTTGCATATAAAAATTAAGTCACTAGATTTTACTTGTAGTTTTTTCTCTTAATCTGCTACAAGGAGAATTATACGTGAGCATTATTCTGCTCATGAAAGCAAACATAAGGTAGTCGTTTGACTCGAAGACTTCACGTGCCTTCACGACTTCCTCACATTGCAATCAATGAGCTTCAGTTGGAAGTTTACGTTAAATCTACAGTTTTTTTTTTCCTTTTTAAATTTTTTTTGAGTGCTTGTAGTTGTAATATGAAAATAAACTTGTCTGTCTGTCTTGTTAGTTATATATTACCATTAACAGTAACATAAGGGATAACGTTGGGCTACTACTAGCTACGATGACTGACATTAGACGGGAATTTAAGTGAAACCCAAAAAGCCTGAAAAAGCAACGAGGGTGTACAGAACATAGTGCACGAAAAATGGTTACCGGTAATCACCTTTAATTGCAGCGCTAGTAGTCTGATTAACCATAATGATAAAATAATTAAAAGCAACAGAGCGACAATGGTGTAGGAAATGGTAACAATTGGCATGGCACCTAAAGCGTAGAGGTGACGGTGAAAGATCGATAAAAATAAAACAGTTGAATCTAAACCAAATTTACACACCCATGCACCAGCTTCCGTACATATGCTCCACAGTCACGTGTGGGCCCGTATGACTAGCACATAAGTGACTACAAGCAAAGTGGGTGACACCCCCGAAGCGCAAGCGGGTCAGTTATCTAATCGATAACGTAGACTAGCAAATAGTGAACTCACAGTCAAGAAGGGCAGTGGACTGCTGTCAAGCTGGCGTGCGGGCGTGTTTAGTTTTGTGAGTGAGACGTGCTAGCTCCAGAAATGTCTGCTTCGAAAATTGATCCAGTCTTGCAGAAACTAGATACTTTGCTGGCCAGAGTTAATACGATGGATACCAGAATCAATAAATTCAACGAACGATTGAGCGAAGTAGAAAAAAAATTGAAAATTTTCATTATGACCTAACAAAGTTGAAGGAAGAAAAAACTGCTGCTGCAAGACAGCTGAATGACCTGACGACTAACGTTCACAACCTTATCGAAGATTTAGAGAAGCGATTGAAGGACTGCCAAAAACCTATTCTAGAAAGCCGAATTGAAAACAGGAAAGAATCGCTAAGAAATGAAATGTATAGCAAAAGACTTCATATATTGATTCATGGCCTAGAGGAAAATACGAGTAGTGCATGGGAAACCAAGGAAACAACTGAAAAAATGGTGTACAACTTTTTGAATGAAGCTTTAGGAATTGACAACCCCAAAACGATAAAATTTGCAGATGTTCACCGCCTGCCTCAACACCCAGTCTACATAGCTGGTAAGAAAATAAATCGGCCAGTAGCCTAATCATCAAATTAACCAACTCTTTCGATAAACATTTAATTTTTAAATCTCTAAAAAATCTGAAATTGTATAATGATAATCGGAATCTGAAGCCAAAATCCCAACATTACACTTATATTACCGAACATCTGCCTCGGAAACTTCAATGACGAAAGAAACGGGTCCTTCCTTTGTACAAGAAAGCGAGGCAAGAAGGAAAAAAGGCAACTTGGAAAATTATGGGCGATGAGTATCAACTTTACATTGATGGCGTAAAGCATTAGACAATAACTTTAATTTCTGACTTACATAGATTTTATTTTATTGTATTTTCATTACTTCCTAATCTTATCGTTTCACTGAGGTATAGTGCAAGACTTATCTGCTCGTTATTTTGGAACTGGCCTGTCTCATTGTTATTTGTTTGCTTAATTGAATTGCTTGTCCTGACTGAGTTTCAAACTAAACTATTGGTACCATACTTATTAGAAGTGACAATTCTAGCATGAGTGATGGAATCTCGAGCAGGGAAATAATGGATGATAGGGAGCTTTTGACTATAGATAACAAAATAGATGACCATATGTCTGACAATCAGAATCCTCTTAACTACTGTCTGCATAATTCTTTTACTAGTGAATTTAAAACTTGCCAATTGTATGAGCCTAGCACTCAACTTTCAATCACTGTTGAAAACAAGAACCTATTTTTGTTACATGTCAATATAAGATCAGTGAACAAAAATGTAGATAATGTGAACCATGATCTCTTGCATTTGTTTCAGCACCTGCCTGATGTTATTTGTCTCTCTGAGACTAAAATTAAAAACCTACCAACCACTAATATTATCCTTAAAGGTTACCACCCTATCATGCACGCAAATTCGTCATATAATTCTGGTGGTGTCGGAGTTTTCGTCGCAGACAATTATGCAGTAAACATTATCGGAAAAGATGATCTGAATTTCAACTGCGAAAACATTTGGATGCAAATTATAGATAATATAACAAAGAATACTTTTATACTGGGTGTGGTATATCGCTATCCAGGGGGCGATGTTAACAGCTTTATAACCTCATTCAATGAAAAATTATACTGCTTGACTCTACGAGTAGATCTAGGTTTTATACTGTTGGAGATTTTAACAATAATGCTAACCCTAACAATATATAAGATAGTTCTAACAATTATCTTAATATGCTTTCTAGCAATGGAGCTTATATGCGTATCGATATACCCACACGTGTAAGTGGTGAGTCGAAAACTACTATTGATCACGTAATAACTAATGATATTCACAACGTAATTTATCCTTGCGTATTCTTAAGTGATATTAGTGAGCATTTACCTGTGGCTTGCCTTATGGCTAACGCTCCCAAAAGCAGTACCGATATGCCTAAAAATTACAATACGAAAGAAATTACATGTACGGAGATACTAGTCATTTCGATCCTGATCAATTCAAGATGACTCTAAGTAATCAATTTGAGTGTTCTTTTCGCTCGCTACAACTTGATACTGCTGATGATGTAGACACGTGTTTCTCCAAATTTATTGATGTCGTAAAAGAAAATATTGACAACCACGCTCCCCTTAAAAAGGCAACCCGCAAAAAACGCAAATTAATTGACAAACCTTGAATAACTAAAGGAATTTTAATATTTATTAAGAAGAAACAAAAACTCTATGTGAAATGTTATGAAAGTGGATCTGAATTTGAAAAATGGTTGTACAAAATTTATGCGAATAAATTGACTTAAGTCAAACGTTTGTTAAAAAAACTTTTCTTGCAACAAGAAATTGTCAACTCGAGACATGACATGCGCAAATTTTTGGGAATTATGAAAACCTTACTGCCAAACAACCAAGAATTGAACTCGCCTGACTTTGTGAACGTTGAAGGTACATAGGTCACTGATAAGAATGAAATACCTGACTGTTTCAACAATCACTTTTGCAGCAATGGCCAGTCGTTGGCTGATAAAATTGTTTCTTTTAGCTCTACTTCCTTTTGTGATTACTTACAAAACCGTGTCAATTCTTCAATGTTCTTACGTCCTACTTCTCCCACAGAAATTTATAAAGTGATTTTTCAACTAAATTCAAACAAGAGTTGTGGATTTGATGGCATTAATGCTAAGTTTGTTTTTAGACCTACTGCTTCCGAAGTTTTGTCACCTATATTATCTATATTAATTAATGCATGTTTCGACCTTGGTGTGTTTCCTAGTATCCTCCAAATTGCAAAAGTGATACTAGTCTTTAAAGCAGGTGATAAGGGTAAAGTTTCTAATTATAGGCCTATATCTCTACTCTCTGTGTTTTCTAAAATTTTAGAAAAACTAGTTTATAATAGAACTGTTGACTTCCTAAATTTTCATTCTGTTCCAGTTCCAACCCAGTATGGGTTTAGACCAAAATTTTCTACCATTCATGCAGTCTTGGATATTATTACATCTTGTTATGACAATATGGCCATTAATATGTTTACTGGACTTGCTTTGCTTGATCTAGCTAAAGCATTCGATACTGTTAACCACAATATACTGCTTAAGAAACAAGATCATTATGGAATAAGAGGAATTGTAAATGATTTCTTTAGATTTTACTTAACTAATCGAAGGCAAATTGTTTCGATAAACAACTCAAACTCTTCTTTGAAATTTATTAATATAGGAGTCCCGCAAGGTTCGAACCTTGGACCCTTACTCTTTCTTCTTTTCATCAACGACTTGCCTAATTGTCTAGAAAGCGTACCACGTTTATTTGCTGATGACACGTGTCTACAAGTTTGTGCACAATCCGTACAACAACTAGAACTAAAACTTAACTCGGAATTAACTAAAATCTGTAAAAGGATGTTTGCTAATAAATTAACGCTAAACGCCTCGAAATCTCAAGCTCTTATAATTTCTACGAAACTTAGATGTTCGCCAGTATATCTGAACTTACAATGCCCTGCTGGTACAATTAAGTCAGTAAATAATGCAAAATACTTGGGTGTAACTTTGGATAATCGCTTAAACTTTCATGAACACTGAACTTACTAAAACCAAAGTTGCTCGCTCTGTTGGAATTTGGAGTAAACTGAAATATTATCTTCCTGAATCTGCTATGTTGCAACTTTATTATTCTCTTGTGTATTCGCAACTTATATATGGTGTAGCCGTTTGGGGTAACACCTTCCCTTCTTATCTTGCAAAATTGACTCGTCTACAAAACAAAGCTCTTCGCTTAGTTACTTCAGGTGATTGGAACGCTAGTGCTGCTCCCCTCTACCAAAAACTGAATATTTTATCTCTCTCAAAATTGAACAAATTTGAAATCGCTAAATTTATATTCAATTATAGCAGTAAATGTTTACCCACAACTTTTGATCAATATTTTATTCTTGCTAAAACATCCCATTCTCAATCTACCAGATACTCAGCATCAGACCACTTGAGAATCCCCTTATATAAAACCAATCGATTGCAACGATCCATTAAATTTGTTGGTCCTAAAATTTGGAATTCAATTCCCTTAAAAGTTCGAAAACCCTCGTATACAAAATTTAAAAAAGAATACAAAACTTATTTACTAAACACAACTGAATAGTCATCTAGTACCATAATTATTATGTTAATTTGTTTAATTCCATTCCTACTCCATCCCTTTCATCCCATTTGCTGCCTTCAGAGTGTGTTGCTACTTGGTTTTTTATTTTCTTTATAAGCCGGTTTATTTAAATTGCCATTAATTATCTGATATTATGACTATTGTTGATTTAATTAATTTTAAGTTCAGGAAGGCTGCTTGACGCGAAGACCTTACGGTCCCTTCGCAGCCTTCCTGTTGCTGTTTTCTAATTATTTTTTGTTTTTCTGTAAATGTAAAATTGTTATTTGCAGCAACGAAATAAACAAGCTTGATTGATTGATACCCTCTCGTCGGAGTTCAACGAAGTCAATTCACACTCGAGCTATGAAACTTATTTCGATCTACACGCAGATCATTTTCAACCCAGATGCATTGTAACAATAACATAAGGGATAGACAGAGCTTAGGATCAGTGTACAAAGGCTGTTTCGTTTTGAACTGCAGTATTTGGTTCTTTCAAAATAACTACCGGTACATTGCAATTTTAAATTGCTTTTTAACTTTCATGTACGCATCAAAGTTGAATTGAATTCATTAGAATTGTTTCACATGTCCAAAATGTAAATTTAAGTCTTGATATTCAGCAGTGTGTATAAATGAAAATACAACTTGAGTATCTCTGAAGTGCCTGACTTTCAGAAGGGCATGAGCATTAGCAATTGATCTTTTTCTGCTTCTTCCCAAGTACTTAGAAATGTTATAAACCACTGAGCAGTTTGCAGCGCTGCGGGAAAATAGCCTTCTGAATTATTTGTCCATTTCCCTTCCTAAACAGACTTTTTTGCGTAAAAACAGGAGTCGAACAAGAGCAGGGGTATAAAAAGTAGTCATTGACCAAAAGCAGGATCAGGAGTCTGGTTGGTCAAAACAGGAACAGGAGTCCCAAAAAGGCGACTCAAATCCTCAAATGAAATGAACCTCAAATGAACTACGTGCTTAAGAAACTACGTGCTTGAGAATTTCAAGTCTCTAGCATCAGCGGTTCAAAAGCCTTAGGCTGCACAAAAAACTGTTGAGATTCGTTCATTTGACCTTTGACCCTAAGTGACGTCACATAAAGATAATTATTGTGCATAGTTTTGTTTCCCACGTTGATATGCATATACTGTGAAACTTTGTAGGTCCTACCTAATGTCATTCAAAAGTTATTAGGTTTTGGTAAATTTGTTTTTTTGACCTTTAACCTGACGACCGCCACCCCCCAAAAGTTGTTAGGCGCAAGTTTCCATTGAGATGGACCATCCCTGAACATTTCAAGCCTCTAGCATCAGCGGTTTTAAAACCTCAGGCTGCGCAATATTGGCAACGCTTTTCGGTTTTTTGATCTTTGACCCCGAGTCACGTGACATAGAACGGTTATAGTTGGTACACTGCAAGGACATACCAAGACACACCAATCCTATAAATTTCAAGTTCTTATGTGCTTTCAATCAATAGTTATACGCCAAACAACATATTGGACAACATTAAGAAACAACAAACAAACGATGACATAAGCTTGGGTGTTGTTAAAAAAATATCGTCATACCTTAATCTCTTATTTTGCTCTATAATTCTATGTTTACTGCCATATTCTCTTCATTGTGTGACAACGTGATCTTTTGGAAATAAAACTGTCACTCTGAACTTGCGGTGCGCTGCAAATAAATTTATAAAACTAATAAATAGAATAATTTGCAGAAATGTGGTTAAACTATTATTACCATATTTTCACTATGCAAAAGGAGGACAGGTTCTTTGAGGGTCATCGAGTCCGCAGATGTCTACTTTTGTGCCCAAAAACAAGTGAAGACCAAACAAAACAAAAAAAAGAAAAGGTCATCACGTCCGCAGGCTGCTCTGAAACTTTCCAAAACTCTTCGCGTGAGCATGATTTGACATGTTTTCACTGTTCATAATGCCGAAAAGGAGGAAATTTATTGGCCATTTATTGGCGTTCTCGGAGGACAAATTTTTTTGGTCAAAAAGGAGGACGTATGGTAACTCTAGGTTAAACAATTAATGCTGCAAAGCCGCCTAATGTCTGTTAAGCAAACGTTGGAATTCGAGATAGCTTGCTTTATGTATAAATATAATAAAGCTATTTTGCCAACTTGTTGCTATAATTTTTTTCAAACCAATAACATTAATTGCTCAGCGGAAAGTAATTCCGTAACCAGACATACCAGAATTAACTCGAACCTCTATCCAAAATTTTGTAGACTTAATGTTATTAAGCAATCGATGAAGTGTAAAGGACTTTTAATTTGGAACAGAATTCCTCATTTCCATTGATACTAAGCAACGAAAGTCTTATGGAAATTTCCGCAACCATCTTTTCTCTCATATTATCTCTTCATCCCTGGATTAATTCCTGCTCGTAGTACAGCTATTTTATTTAGGCCTATTTATTTTTAAAACCTTTTACTGCTCCGCTTGTTTTTGTTTTAGATAATCTTCCTGTGCGGAGTCAAAACCATTACCTCGAATCATCGCACAACCAGAAACTTGGAATCACTGGAAGAAAGTTAAGAATCGTAATATTAACGCTACCTGACGAATCCGAACAGAAATTCAGTTGAACTTGATCTTGAACTAGAAACTGTTTAAATAAAGAAAAAAGGTTAATATTCCAAAAATCTCACCCTTCTGGATAAAATGGCTTTAATGTTAATTCTCTGTGCTTTTGCCATTCCGGCAGTTTTGAATTAAAAGGCACAGCATTTTGGTTAGGTGTCATGGAAATTTGGTTTGATGACATTGAAATTTTTGTAGGCTTAGGTTATTATAATGTATGTGTTTTCTGTTTAGTTGTTTTTTAGGTGCAGCGACCGTGCTAATTTTTGAACATGCTGTGTTTTCCATCGTTGTTTTGTGTGTTTCAACGTATATCGTTTTGTCGCTGTTTCCTTGTTCTTTAACCCTTCTATTTTATGTGTTCGGGTTATTTATTATTTCATGGCTGAAAAATAAAAAAAAACATAGCATTAGCCTAACGTTTTCCAAATGACAGCAAACTGAAATTTTTCGAAAAACCCGCTACCGGGCTGCTGGTATTTTACAATTTTTGACCAACTACAGTTGAGAAGCTTTCTCCAATCAGTTATAACATTAGAAGCCTATCAAAACTCCTTTCTTTTTTGGGAATTGGTATCTGCAGCGTCTCATGTAATGTGATGTCCTAATAATGCCAGGGTTGTACATTCATTTTGCATCGCATCGGTCAGTCTCAATCAGTTTCTATTTACTTCAGCGCAATAAAGGCACACTGAGGATAAAACAGTGAAAGAACAATGCTCAACAAGTCTATTACAACCACAGCAGTCACAATTAAAATTGGTGTCTCCATAAAAAACCGCACGCTAATACGATAAAAGTAGGCCTAAAGAAAGTCAGAAAAAATTGTTTTGTAAGCGGTACAAATTTGATACGGTACGCCGCACAATTTATTAACAATACGCTTTATAAGTTTACACTATATCTTCCAAACATACTGAATTTCAGCAGACACAAATTTAACTCATGTGGTGGAAGACAAGAAGTTGGGCGATTGAAGTGTCTTACGTTGTACTTTAAAGCACTAGACACGTCCTCATTTATATTCAGTTTAGCCGAGACGTTTTAAAAAACACGTCACGATACCTGAACCATTGAACTTCGAATTTGATAAAATTTAACAAAAATACGTTGAATACAACAAAATTACGTTAATTTAAATCACAGCGATAGCAATCGTTTAGGATTTGAAAAATATGTATAAAGAAAACTAAAATGCCGGTACCATTCTTTCTTTTTATTATACTTGTCTAGGAAATTTTTTCTCTCTTCTTTTTTGAGTCGATAGCATAGTAAGATTTCATTGTAAGGGGATCCGATTACACACTTGAACTGCAAAAAACTTCATGGATTTTTTACACTGTTTGTTCGTGCAGAATTAGCACAAGAATTTTGGTTGGACTTTGGCTACTTCTATAGTATTACATTGATGAGCTTGTTCAATGGATTAGAAATAATAGTCAATAATTTCAGGAAGGATTTTTTGTGGTATATGAACATAAATTTGCTTAGTTCACACTTATAAATATCAGCAATTTTTAGAATGTTCATTTTTTTGTGTATAGTATAATTCGCAATACGAATTTTCCCGGTCGAGTGTTGTTGATTAATAGCAAAACTTTGTTTTGAAGAACTAATATAAGTTTTTTCTCAGTTTTGGAAGCGTTGCCCCAACTATGGATTCCATATAAAATAAGTGAAGAGAAAAGGTGTAATACAAAACAATAAGATTTTTAATGCTAAGATCTTTTCTCATTTTTGCTATAGTGTGCCAACTCCTAGCGGTAATTTCTTTGATAAATAATGAATGTGCGGTTTTCAATTTAAATTCTTGTCTAAATATTTAATTGAAAAACATCTGTCAATTTTTACTCCTTTGCGTCAAAATCGAAAGATATGTTGAATTTTTTTCTGGGTGGTTTTATCAGCTAATATTTCGTTTTAGAGTAATTTAAAGGTCATGTCTTCGCTTTTAAACAGTTTTCTACATTTACTAATTTTCTGGTGGCGTTTTCATTTAAATCGCAAACATCCATCTCACTTAATTAATGAGCATTTGCAGCAGTTGTTGTTACCGGTACATCGTAAAAGCGAAACTGCTTGGACAAAAAAAAAACTGATCAAGAATTAACAGCGAAGCTGCGAAAAGACGAATAAACTAGCAAAGCGCTTCTCAGTAATAAAAATAGATGACTCTCAAAGACATGAACAAGCTCTACCAATTGTCCCATCAAAATGGTTCGAGATTTGCACTAAGACATAGCCATAAGCTCACTTTGAAAGTGAGAACCTCCAACGCTAAATAAGGCAAAAATATGGACGTAAATCAAAATAAGGAATGAAATAAGAGCAAAGTTGTTGTCTAAAACACAAGTGCAAATGTTAGAAACAAGAACGTCATCGGGTTTATGAGTTAGGCTACTATTAAGTAGGCCTATTACTTCAATTTCTTTTTCTAATTTAGCATAACATAATTGCATAATGTTATGAAATACTGAGATCTATTTCACAGGCAGAGATTGTTACAATTACGGTAATTTCATTAACTTCTTTCTTTTTGGATTGGACAGTGTTATTGTTCATTATCACTCTTGCATGTAGTAGTAATAGGTCTAGGGTAAG
Source organism: Trididemnum miniatum (assembly GCA_964006365.1). Classification (NCBI taxonomy): domain Eukaryota; kingdom Metazoa; phylum Chordata; class Ascidiacea; order Aplousobranchia; family Didemnidae; genus Trididemnum; species Trididemnum miniatum. The sequence continues at coordinate 7,631,251 of OZ023233.1, read as the reverse complement.
TTTTAATGTACGAGAATGAAATTCAAAGTTTGGTAGTCGCTAGATGGCGCATTTGAGATTTGCAATTATTTATTTTATGTTTACTCTTGGTTCACGACGGCATTTCGCAAACCATTTCTGCACGAGGGAGAGCGTTATTATTGTCGGGACCATGGTTGTAAATAGTGGCACCATAAATGGTGGCACAATTAAAGCAGCATGTGAACATTACCGGTAAAGCAGTTGATGGCATTGGCATCCGGTCAACCGGATCAAAGATTGTGAGAGCGATACTAAGCCTTGACTGTGATGCTCAGACTTCAATGTTATCAAATCTAAGTTGCGATTTGGGATGAGTCATTAGATCTTCAAGCTTATTGAAATCCGTAACGGAAACTCCAAATTTCGCTGACGAAACTGATAATTCATAACGATTACTCAACGGTACCAAGCGCAGGTTAGCAGCCAAAGTTGCAGTATTATTCATTACCACCATTGCAAGAGCGAAACCACAGATTAACTGAAGTGTGTGTATCTCATCCAAGGCGGCCTTGATCTCACCTGCAAAGAATTCTTTAACGTGACAAGTGTCCGCTAATCTGTGAATTTTTCTTTTATTCACAGTCTGAGCAGAAGTTCCCAACTGCCATTCCAGGTCACGTCAGTGAATTGATGTAACAAAAGCTTATGCCAAAAAACCTAGGGGGTTCCTTTAAAGAAAAGCGAGCTCTTAAAAAGTCTTAAGAGATGCTCTCTAAAAAAGTTTTTGTGAGACGTTCTTTGGAAAATGCATAAAACATATTAGGGGCGTACCCAGGGGAAGGGCCGCGCCCCCCTCCGTTCTCGCAGACAAATGCACTGAAATTTCGTGGCGTAAAGCGGATACACGGAATTGTTACATGTCCAACCAGCTTTACTCCCGCATTAAAAGCACGACAAAGCTAGTTCTGGGGGGTTGGGTTTAATTTCGTTTTTCGTATGTCATGAAGTTTCGGCGCGATATGCTGCAAAAACTTTATTCATGCTCGTAATTCTTCCTTTGCGTTAGCAATGGTAGCTAAAGATTGAAATCAGGTTTATGGCTTTCTAGCTTGATGTGTGACTATGACGTAACAAACGAAAACAAAATGTGAGAAAGTTTATGGGAAACAAACAACTAAAGTTTATGGAACAACTAAACAACTAAAGTTTATGGGACGATATTATTGCGCTGTTTTTTTTGTTTTTTTCTGGCATGCTGTAATTTGTCTGTGATATAAAATTGGTTTCCAGCTAAGAAATCGTGTGAGACTAGTTAGCGAATGAGGAACAGTTATTTTTTGAATATTTCGTAGGCCTAAGCAGTTTATGAGACCAGCAAGGACGCATTTTTTTTCTTTGGATAAGGCACGCAAGGGGTAGCTACCTAGTTTGCGGAAGTAATGGTAAAGCTTGGTTGAGAAAGGACTGCAATTAACCGCCATTAAAGTTTTTTTGTTGCAAATGAGAAGGGACCAATTTTGACTCAGAAAGAAGGCGCATCCAGGCTGTTGTACATTTTGCTCGTCAGGGAGGCGACGAACCATACGAAGCTTCTCTGCGGAAATAATCCACTGATCAATGGGGCGTGTCGGTTTTCTTCAAAAAAAAAGCGTTTGTGTTAACCGGAATATATTAGGCCTAAGAGACTACGCATCTATTGTGAAAGTTTTTTTACGTAATTATTCCAGATAATACTTTTTGTTCCAGATGTACAAAAATTATTCTCTTGCTGTTAATACCTTTTCTCTTGCTGTTAATACGTTTAATATGCTCTTGCTGTTAATACCTTTTCACATTTGGAAAGCAAGCATGACGATAAAAATAAATATAACACTAATTTAAAGGAGCATCGCTCCAGATGGAATAATTTTTGTTCCAAATGTTCAAAAATTATTCCATCTGGAGCGATGCTCCTTTAAATAAGTGTTATATATATTTTTATCGTTATGCTTGCTTTCCAAATGTGAAAAGGTATTAGCAGCATAAGAGCATATTACAATTGAAGTGAGGTCATCTCAGACCACACGGCTGGGCCCACTTGGTTTGGCATTCGGAGGGGCATTTCCAACGGCACCGTCACAGATAAATGTTACGACGATAACAACAAAACAAAAACTTTTTTTTATTTGACAAAATCAAACAACAAAATAATAGTGCGTAACAATGAAAACAACAACAAAAAACTAACAAATGATGTCACAAGTGGAGATGCGAAAGACCTGAGAGGTCGTCGAGTTTGCATCTCCTCACGGTAGAGTCTATTCAAAAACATAAGGTACACAAAAATATAAAAGCATAAAAGCACACATAAATGAAGTATGATCTAGAACTAGGTCTACTCCAATTACATTAAATAACACCAAAAAGAAGAAAAGAAAACAAAAAAGAATAAAAAAAAGAAAATACATAAATAATAATAATACTAAATAAAGTTAAGCAATTGATTTGTAGAAATACCAGCTCTGTTAAAGGGATAATCAAGAAAACTCTTGCGCAGAAAGAAGGTACTTTTTAAAACTACTTTTGAAAGATTTCACTTTCTCAGATTTTTCTTTGATAGTTTTAGGTAGGTTATTCGAAATTTTAGGACCAGCAATTTTTATGGACCGTTCTGTTTTAATTAAATAACTTCTATTAAAAAAAAATTTTTCATTAGCCACACTACGAGTAGAATACGAATAAAATGAAGATGTTAAAGAAAATAAACTATTAAAATAATCAGGTAGCTGTTTGTTTTGTAATTTAGCCATGAATTTACCAACCTCAAGTTCGTAAATAGCACTGATATTAAGAAGGTTCATTTTTTCAAACAGAGGCTTTAATTTAGTTTTATAAATTCTAGATTTGTTGATAATACAAATTATCGAATTCTGTTTAATTTGTAGCCGTTTTCTTAACGTGACAGAGCAGTTACCCCAACTAATGACAGCATATTGTAGATGAGAATAGACGATGCTGTAATGCACAGAGATCAGAATGTTGATCGGAAGGAGGTTTCTTAATTTGTAAAAAATTACGAAAGCTGAAGATAGCTTAGTAATAACGTAACCGACATGCCTATTCCAGTTTAACTTATCGTCCAAGTACACACCTAAATATTTTACACTATCACATTGCTTGATACTGGAACCTCCAAACGATATGTTAAATTTTGGTGGTCTAGAGCAGTTCGAGAACAATAAAAAATTAGTTTTATCCAAGTTCACTGTTAACTTATTGATACGAAGCCATTCGTCAATTTTAAGTAATTCATGGTTGACGTTATTTTGTAAAGATAACACATCTTTATGTGCCAAGGTTAGAACACTATCATAGGCATACAACGTAACATCAAAATTAGAATAGCGCGTTAAATCGTTAATATAAATTAGGAAGAACAAAGGCCCTAGAGCGAGAACAAAAGCCCTATTAGGAAGAACAAAGGCCCTATCACAAAGGCTCTATTAGGAAGAACAAAGGCCCTAGCGCTTTAAATCATTAATATGATTTAGATAAGGTGATAATGACAATGAATACATCTTTTTTGGTCTCGTTAAGCAACAATCAGTGGTATTTAAATTTTACAGGCTTTACTGTACGTTAAGTGAATTAAGAAATGCACTGTCGTTTGGAGGTTTTAAAGGGATAAGTTCGGCAGAAGTTGAAGCTAGCCCAAAAGCTCGTCTTTAGAGAAAGGTAACTGGCATGACTTTAAATTGTGCCCCCCTTTTAAATTCCTAGACACCCCCTGCATCTACACACAGGTGGGTCAGTGAGCGAGGCAGGCACTAACAGACTCTCGCGTTTAAACTTATCTCTGTCAGTGACTTCAAAAAACTTCCTCGCTTCGAGACAAAACTAACAAAGCCCGGGCCACCGTATGCCAGACGTCAATTCCTGGACGATTAGCAAGCCCTGGTCAGGTCATTCGTAAGTCTTTGAAAATTACTTTTTGCAGTTTTTTCCCCCAGGTTCTCGGCAGGTTGACAGAGATTGAATGCGAGGTAGGCCTATGTTTTGCTGCAATAGATTGACATGAAACAATGGCCTACGCCTACACAGGATGTGTATTGTGAAACGCCCTCTTACTTACACCATTAACTTCGATTCTTACGCGAATGAATCCATTTCTCGAGAAAAGAAGATTCAATCATTTTATACTAGAACGTCATTTCACTAAAGTGATGTCTAATGCATTTTTTCAATGACGCGCTTATATTTTACAAGCGCTTCACAAAATATCGGTAATAAAGACAATTGCATCTTTAATCTTTGACCACAAGTAAGCTTAAGCACAAAACCTCGTATATTTAACGATGATAATTTTTAGCACAGTTTCACTTTCACAACTTCAGGATCTAGCTATGAAAGCCTATTTTACTCGTTTTTGTGAGCAGATTAAATTGCTGTAAATAAGAGCAGAAAGCAAAGACCTAAAATGCCGCATTGCTTAATTAGAATTGGGAATATGAAGCTATGGAAGAACAAAAGCCCTAGAACAAAAGGACCTGAATGACTACATCCTTAAAACAGGCCTAGTCGAGGTATTACGCCGAAGTGTGTAAAGAGGGGCCGGCCCATCTCCACGGCTTAGCGCCTGGGCAACAGATCTCCGAAAAAACATCGCTGCGGTAATAAGCCGTTAATGGCACCGCCTGCGATTTCACCGGCCTAGAATCGAACCCCTGTCCTCCTGCACAGCGATGTCTTTCACCGCTACGACGCCAACCGACCGAGGACAAATGATAACATCTTTTAATTTATTACAAAATTTGCTTTCAGCATTAGAAATTTGCTTTACGACTTAACAGTAATCTGCTTTTTAGCGAAACAATTAACCGGGGTTTTATAGAACGGTTGGTGGAAAAATCGCTCCGAGCCAGGATATCGCAGATTTGCAATTCATCAAGAAAAATAACGTTAACTGCAATGATAATTGAACAGATCATATATCATATAAGACAAATTGACGGCAAACTGAAACAGCAACAAACGATTTATACCTTGCTTTTGATGTCACTAACGAAGCCAAGAACACACACATCGATTTGAAGCTACAAATTTGCTGCATGCCATTTCTATAAATCTGCAGCTAGCTTACAGGACGCAACGTCTCTTGAGAGAAAACATTTCAAATTCGGTTGTAAAGCGATTAGGAATGGTTACGATGTTTTGAAATGACCGGAACATCGTAGTTTTGCTTTTGTTCAATAAATAAATGCACCAAAGCAATTTGTAATATAGAGGCTAACTTTTACAGGGTTAAGTAAAACAATTTCAGAGCTCATTACCACCACAAAGTTACAACGCCTGTTGTTTTCTAAATATGACCTTTACGGGCGACACCGCCAAAAGTTGTATGATTTGCAACGTACGGCGCACAAAAAAGGTTTTGCCCTACCTCCAAAATACCAGCGGGGCCTAGCTCTGCCTCGACCTGAAAAAATAATCTAGAAAATGGCAAATCGAATCGACTCCTCGGCGCAATTCAAAATTCTGCCGTGGAAAAAAGCAAACCGAAAGTTTCTATGGACCAAGAAGTGACGTAGCAAGAGATAGGGGTACAGCCCCCTCTTTTTTGGCGTATGACAACCTTTTTTGTGAAAACGAGACTTCTCATTGTCTTAATCTGGCACGCCCCCTTCCCCCTAAGTTTTCCCTGGCTGCGCCCCTGGACACCAAGCCGGTATTGGTAGAAACGCGTTTTTAAGTGGGGCAGGTGAGTTTGTATCTGCGAAAAAGTGAAAAATTCAACATTGGGCTGTGATCGACAGGTTCCATTTCAACCTCAAGCCCACACATATAGAAACGCAATAACAAAAATATCCAATCAATAAAACCAGCTGCAATAGTAATAAGGCAAGAAAGTTGCTTGACCGCAAACCGCAGTTATCTTCTGTGTTCGTTGCAATTGGACATTTAATAAACTTAACATCTGCACGACGAGAGTTTCGATCTTTCTGAAACATTTACGATCTTTTTTGCAAAGGCAGCAAAAACTTGGATGATGCTTCGCGTTCTTTCTCCGATTATCCGTCAGCACTTCTCCCACGTAATTCTGCAAAAGCACACACAAAATAACTCCTTAAACTTTAAAAAATGTAGTCTTAACCTGTTAATAGATTCAAGTGCGTGTGTGTGTCACGAGTTTTTGCGCAGAACGCAATTGAAGCTGAGATTTTTGTAGTAGTTACGCATACGCATGACAGAAGAAGGCCTGGTCAAGCATTGAACACGCGACTTCTGCTTGAGGTATCCGATTACCAAACCATTCAACCAACTCTCCGTGCGCGGTAACCAAGACCTATGCGCGGATTAGCTTCCGAGAAAGCTGTTACAAAATTGGCGGTTACCAGAAACATCGGGCTTGAATAGAACATCTAGGTAGTAAACCCCGCTTGTCGGTACAAAGACACAAGCTGTCATTTCAGTTACATTTAAGAAGTCTTATTATAGCCATGTGTACTAAATTGACTACACATATCACATAACACAGTTAATTGACTACACATATCACAGTTTTAAAATATTTTCGTCATTTGCGTTCGAAATACTAAAAAAAACTTAGGGCATTTGGCACACGTCGGTAGTGGATAAAAAACATGCTTTCAGAATTTCAAAATTTTTAACTAATCATTAAGAATTAAAATAGCTTGTTGACAAGTATTTTGCCACTTATGACGTGTGGAGGCATTTAAACTAACCCAAACCACATAGTTGAGCATTGTCAAGATATTATATAATTTTGCGACTACGACAAGAATCGATAACACACTGACATGGTAAAAATAGTACAGCTGGACTATAAATAAAAAGAAAACAGAATCGAAGATAAAGAATAATCTAAAAATTAACAAAGGAAGAGTTAATTTATAAATCGCTTAGCCTCTAATTAACCACTTTTCGCAGCACACCAAAAGCTATTAAAAAGTTAAAAAAGAAAAGCACGTATGTTTAAACATTCTTTTACCTAAAATATAACTAATTATATGATGCATACACAAAATATTCGTTTGATTATTTCCCCAACGGTCAAGGTAGGCAACTACCAACTCTGGATTTATTTAAGTCAAAAACATACCACTTGCTGGTAATTAAGAACAGGATTTACGTAGGTATGTCCCATAAAAATATTATGCAACTGTTTCTGTTATAATTGTTACCAAAACAGCAAAATTGTCCCAGTTAACTATAGCTCATGTACACCGGTATTCTTCTAATCTTGGCAGTAGATATTCACGTCAATTTTCAGACACGTTTTACACCTCAGCAAAGCGTAATTTCAACTAAACATTGTGCTAAATTTTAGTTCACATCTATAACACATGAAACTCACATTGTCAAAGTCATTAAATAATACAATCAATTAACCACAAGAAAACAAAAATTTTTTCAAGCAAACGTAAGGCTGAATTAGACTTTTTCGGTATCGATAGTGAATCCCTTAAGTGCCTCTTACACTAGCATTTCAACAAAATTCATTTGTGCGGAAAAAAGCTAGAGGTAACGTTTTTACAGCAATGAAATTAACAACTTTTTAGTCCATATTTTAAGATTGCGGCTTACCATCTTGTCAGATTATAAGTAACATGCAAATTATACAGGAATTCATACTACTACAAGTTTAACATTGTTGTATCGCTCCTATTTCAGTGCATATAAAAATTCTCCGAAATTATTTATCTTTTCTTCGCCTCGCCTAATATCTTTAGCGGTACAGACTTTACGGCATATTAAATATATGGAAATTATACGAAATTCTGAAGTAGAAAATCCAGATTTGGCTATGAATAAGTAATTTGGCAAGTGCTTGATGTATTTTACACTAAGGTTTTACCACATCAAAAAGAACATTGAGTGGTCAGGTGTAACTTCTACTTTACTACGACCACTCCTGGCTTACTTTAATACAAGCTGGTTGTAGTTATTTTTAAGTTATATTATTTGTAAATAACACTATAAAACGTAAAAACGTTTTTTACTAATATTATCCACCAGAAACACGCTAGAAATTGAAGTCATGCCAAAATATCATTAAAAAGCAATTTCTCCACTCCTAGGAATACTTACGTGACAGATAACATTTTGTGTTTATGGTTCGCATCTGGGCGTAATGGTTCGCAATTCCTCTTAAAACAGTCACGAACCACACGCCATACTTGTTTACTACTCATCATACGCACGAAAATTGCATTTTCCTACCACAATCATGGTACAGTACGTACCATAGCATAAGTAATTTGTACGATTTTGCACCTTTTATTGCCTTATTCAATCCAAAACTAAATTATCAACAATCGAAAGTAAATTTGCGTGAAAATAATTGCTGGTAATTTGATGCAATTCGAACACGACCACTTCTTAGATTTCGAGTTTCAAGAAACACAGCGTGGTGTACATTGTATATACTGCCAGTAAGGCAAAGCAAATCCGCAAAAAAGACACACAAAGAAAAATTAAGTCAGCAAACAATGAAGTTTCTGCGCACGAGAATACAAAATGTTCAATCCCGTAAAAACCGGATGCATGCCACCCACATACTGCACACCAATGTAATTTTTGCAATTTTGAACTCAATGTTGTTTTTTTTTCGCGAGGAGAATGAGTGCTAAACTATAAATGCCAGCTTGAGTAGTTGTATTAAAAACTAAACACTCTGCTTTGTATTGTTTTTGTAAGATAGATCGTGCATAACAGAGTGTTTATAATTTATCAACAAAAACTCGGAACGTGCTAACTTAAAAGAAACCTTCAAATCTCGTCCATCAAAGCAACATCAACTGACTTTGTTTGGAATTTTTTATTTTATTTATGCAAGTTCATTCATGCATTCTACAGCGCAACCACAGCTACGCACAAGTTTCTCCAAAATTTCTAACCATAAAATCGACTGAGAGCTGAGCCTTCTCGCAAAAAACCTAAGGATATCTTGATAAGTTGATCGTAAGTCCGGTATACGTAAAATTTAGAAGCTTTTAGTCCAAGACTAGGTCTGCTGGTTTCCAAGCTAAAAATCGTTTCGAAAAACGGGATACAAAATCTTCTGACCCGCAGGCTTTTACGTTTGGAGAGGGCAGATGTATACCGACAGCATCTTTAATCTAATAATTCTATGATGCGCTGAAACGCGCAATCAGGTGGCGGTACCCATTTCCGCTACTCATCTCCATTTAAAGAATGAGAAAACACGTTAGAACGACTACTTGCAGAATGTGGAATAGTACTTGAAATGCTTGGTATCGAATGGTCAAAAAACGTGCATTTTGCATAATTTTGTCTATATCAAACCTAAATCACTGCAGCGTTAAATCTAAAAAGCAAATACAAATACTTTTATTCGCAAAGCAAAGACTTTCAGCTGCAAATATGTCAGCACGTAAGCAGAATGCGCTCGTCTACGCAAGAATGCACAGGGTTGGGAATCGATGCACAAAAAAGAAAAGAGATAATCGATATTCGATAGTTCATCAAAAAGTAAAGAAATAATAGATTTCAATGGTAGTTTAAAAAAGTAAAGAATAAAGAATATTGTAATCGAAATTCGATATTACACTGAGCATTTAGCGGTGAACGCCAAGCATTTTTTGTGATGTCCTCTCATTCATGCGGTAACTTACAGACAAACGATGGTCATAGCATATCAAATCTTTGTTTTTGTTTTTTTTGGCACAAAAAAAATTTATCAGCAAAAACAAGGTAATGGCATGCCGACGATTATTTTAAATTTACTAAAGTGAAATAAAGTAACCTGGACAGAAAGAATCGAAAATGGAATATCGAATTGTGCCGAAAAAAATAAAAGTGAAGACAAGGCCATATTCGATACCCATTCAAAAAAGTAAAGGCTTCAGTGCATTCGATGAACAAAAAGTAAAGAATATCGCAATCAAATATCGATTACGATCGATTTTTCCCAACCCTGAGAATACATAATTATTGCTTTAACTTTACAAGTGTCCCTGGTCGGCCATCTGATTTTTTTGGATAAAAAACGACCTTACTTCCACGCATCAGATTGCAAAAACATTGAGTTCTATCGTCAAATCAAAACGCTTGGTTAAATCTCAACTAGTAAGAAAGCAATTTTACAAACACATATACCCCGAGTGCAAATTATTTTTGTAGTCAAACAAATAATGTAGTCAAACAAATCAAAATCATTTGGAGTTATTCTGGTAAATTATTCATTGTACAGCTAATTACAATGCAAATTTATGGAGCTATTTAAACTGTTTCGCCTCCGAGGCCGCTCATCAGAAGAAACATCTTATATAAACATAATCGATTTTAATAGGCCAACATTTTCATCTGAAAGTGATCTACGTGAATTCTAATTGAATTCTTTTTTGAAGTTCGTTTTGATCTAGTTGAATATTTTTCGCTTAAAAAATAGTGACATCAACTTTGAAAATCTTCATGAAATTTTGTTTCTTTTTTAATTTTAGCACTTTGAAATTACGCACGGAATTTACGACTACTCACATCACTGCACGCCATATTTCAACGTTAGTGCCACCGACAATATACAAAAAAATATGCATTTACAGTCTGTTATTATTTTCCCATATCTCAATTATTAACGCATTTAGCAAGAGGTTAGAGGTCTTTACCAAGGTGCTATTTTTATGACGAAACCTGAGTTATGACGTTAATCACGCACCGATGCATGACGTCTAAAACTACAAAAACCTAGTCGCAAATACTATAAGCAAGATCAAACGTTGACGATATTTATAGATCTCACTCATAATTTGACACGATTTTATCTAAAGGTCATTGCTAAAATTTTAAGGTCTGATTGACAAACTAGACAAGGTGTGAAATCGCTCAATATAAGCGTAAAGACGTCCGTGAGAGAGGTTTAGGGTTCGATTCCCGGCTCGATCAAATCTGACAAAGTGTCGCCAACGGATTGCTACAGCTGTGACGTTTGAAGTTGTGCTGCTCAGGCGCTAAGTCGCGAAGATGAGCTACGCCACTCCTCGCACGCTTCGGTGCAATATAAGAAAACAGTATAAGAAAACATATTTTGGGTTTTATTTACGCAAAACCGTTTTAAAATTCTACATATTATCATCACGGAGATCTAAAAATATCCCTGACATTTAAAAATGTTGAAAAAATGATGATTCCTATGATAAACAAAATCTAAGTTGTTTATCTATGTTATTTCTAATGTAACCAAATACTTTTGAATAAAAAGAGACTTAATTTTGTAAAATTTTCTCATTTCTGCTGCAGTATTTTTGTTACTGTAACTTCCAAAAAACAATAAAAAACAAAGCAGCAGAAAAGGTTTTTGATAAAATTTTGAGATAAGAAGTTCTAAAGCAATTTAAACATCTATAGAAAAAATAACTGAATCTACTATTAAACGATAAAGTTGCAAAGTGTAAACACAACAATTACCCAACGTGTCACTTTTTGGCAAAATTCAATGACAATTTTTTTTCAAAAATATTTTTAGAAACTTCAAGGTATCGCCGCAGAATTTGATTACAATTTAATTTGCTGCTCTTCAAATCAATTTCTATTTTGAGTAAATACAATCTAATGATCTGGCCAAAAAATGGCTCCCCTCCAGCTAAACTAAAGAAAAAACAAAAAAAAAAAATACTGATCTCTCAATGAGTAATCGTTCATTTTTTTGACTTTTATTTTTCATAATATTAAAATGCAGAACGAAATAAGCGGAAATAACACTCGTAAATAAGGCTTTTACGAATCATAACCTAGTTTATTTTCTAATTTTCAACCACTCGAAATTCAACACATTTGAGGAAGACTGCGAAGTGAGTATTCGTTTTTCAAGTTAGATGCTATCCCCATTTAACGCCATACGCGATCGGCTTCAGCCGAGAATCGAACGCGTTACGCAGAAACTGTTACTCGCGCGTCGCGCAACTATAGGACACGCTAGTCACACAATCAAGCGGTAGGTTCAGCAATTAGACATGGAATTTTGTCGTCGTGAACGCAATTTTAAAAGTTCTAAAACTTGTTTGAGAGGTTCAAAAACCGACATAGTGACCTTTTCGAGTCTCCGGAACAGCTTCTACTCATTACAATCACAGAAACATAATTGAGTACTGTGCTAGATTTCGAAAAGAGCTGTGTGTGAATAAGACGTAAGTTTCATTGTTTTCTTTGTTTCTTCACAACCAAAATTCAGTCAAAAAGGAAAATTAGGATTAGAGTATCACAATATGTTCTGCATGTACAATGCAAGAAAATCAAATCTTTAATATACTAGCGGTATTACGCCGAAGCGTGTAACAAAAGTGGCAGAGTCCATCTCCAACTCCGAAGAAGACGTCTTAGCGGTGGTGAGCCGATGGCGACACTGCGTCCAACTTGACCGGCCCGGGAATCGAACCACAGACCTCCCGCACCACTAAGCACAGTGGTGCCGCCAAGGTCAAAAAAGTGGGGGGAATGACGTCACGTACGGGAAATTCCCAAGCCGACCCGTAACCGTGCGCTGCGTGCATTTGGCTTAAGTTAGCAGAAGAATAAAAACCGCTGGTAACATGATGCTAAAATAAACGGTGCGTCACCAACCACGAACCCCACTGCACGTCACTATTAATCTCAAACTCGTGGTGCAGCTCCCACCCACCAAAGCTTCATTGTCCCACCCTTGGAAAAAATGCTTCATTATGAGAAACTTATTTCTTTTGTTGCATAAAACTTAAATTCTAGGTAACTACTTATCGCTTTGTATTTACTAGGGCGATATTTTCATGACCCATAAAATCAAAAAATATGACTTTATTTTTCGAAATATCAATCAATCAGTTTTCTGGACCAGCTCATCCTTGGGGGTCGCGGGGGCAGCAGCTCGAGTTGGATCCTCCAAGCATCTCGATCCTCTGCAACAAAAGATAGATGCTCTGCTGGGATGCCAAGGCGAAACCAACTAAGATCTTCTACGTAATATCGCTATCAAGTTCTGGGACGGCCTCTAGCCCTTCGACCAATCGGTGTTGAACAGAGCAGTTTACTGGCTGTTCTTTCCTGGGACATTCGTGTCACATGTCCATACCAACGCAGTTGCGATATATCTAGACGGAGAAGCAGCGATTCCATGTTTAGAGATTCACGAATATCTGCACTTTTAATCTTGTCCAACAAGGTCAAACCGCTAATTCTTCGCAAGAATCCCATTTCGGCTGCTTGAACTCGAGACCTCACTTTCTCATTCATGATCCAACACTCATGACCATAAAAGGTAAAGGTACGGGACAGCGGGTGCAAGCACACATTGTTTAGGCCATTTTCAATTGTCGGCCCATTACAATTTTCAATCACGAATGATTGAACGCTGTTAAGGGACATAACATGACGAACAACACATACACAAAACCCTTCGCACTTCCGCTTGTGCCGAGCGCCTGGCGCGATAGCTGCGAATACTATTTTTAAAGTCTTTAGTATGACCCGACTGGGAATAAAACCCCAGTCTACCGGCTACCAAGTGGACGCTCTTAACCGATACACCAAGCGCCGGTTGCTAAGTCAGAATAGGAACATAGACCGATCTGAAAATGGATAGCTTTGCCTAGGTGCAAAGCTCCCGTTTCAGTACCACAGATCGATGGAGCTGGCGCATTACTGCACTTGCTTTTCCGATGCGGTTATCCAATTCGCTATTTTGTCTGCCGTCACTTGTGAATGAGACGCCGAGGTACTTGAATTTCTCTAACTGTTTTAGTGGTACTCATCAATTTGGAGAGAGCACTGCTTTGGTTGTCTGGACAGGCACATGGTTTCTGTTTTTGTTGTATTGATTTTCATTCCGGCAACAGAACATGCATCCGAAAACCTGTCAAGAGCTTGCTGGAGACCATTTTGGGTAGAGTCGAGTAGCACAAGATCATTTGCAAATAACAGACGTACAGTGCATTCACCGATCTTTACTCCGCCACAAGACTTACTGTTCTTAACTATTCTATCCACATAAATAAGGAACAGAATAGGAGAAAGAGAGCAGCCTTGCTGTAGTCCCACACGTACTCTGAAAGGTTTCGTCGTTGCACTGTTAGCACGAACACAGACCTCGGAATGCATGTACAGCGACTTACTGGCATTTAGTAACTGGCCATCAATGCCATACTGCAACAGCACCGCCCAAAGCTTGTCTCTAGGTATGCGATCATATGCTTTTTCAAGATCAACAAAACATGCATTGACCTCTTTTGCATATTCCCACGACTTCTCACAGATTTACTGCAAGGCAAAGATCTGGTCCATTGTGCTTCGGCCAGGACGAAAACCACACTGAGCATCCATTAGTGTAGGCTCGACTATTTCGCGGCATTTCTTTTCAAGGCATTTGGCATAGACCTTACCCGGGACACTGGTGAGAGATATGCCCCTATAATTGGTGCATTTTCTCTTGTCTCCTTTCTTGTGGATAGGTATTATCACACTAGTTTGCCATTGCTTTGGTGCTTGCCCAGTACTACAGGCCACCTTACAGACACGAGTCAGCCAACGAACACCATATATGTTGATTGCTTTTAACATTTCAGGTCTGATATCATCCTCACCAGGTGCTTTTCCAGTTTTCAATGATTTGATTACTGCATTCACATCTGCTTCGGCTGCCGCCTTACGTGCTTCAGAGTACTGCGAACGAAGTTCAAGTGATAACTTATTTGCAAGCCAGGCCTTATAGGCCACTTTTTTCGCACGAATAGCTTCTTTAACTTCTTGGTTCCACCAAGGAGTTCCTTTTTTGCTACTCTTCGTCCCTCCAACACGCTTACGTCCACAACAGTTAGTAGCGGACGTAATGACTGCTGTTCAAAACAAACACCACTCAGTTTCAATGTCTTCAGTAGAGGTCGGAAGTTTTTTGAACTTGGACGCAATGTTGTCTGCAAATGCAGTTCGTACCTCTTTGTCAGCCAACGATTCCCATTTGATTCGATAAGTTTCTCGTGGTCGAAAAGTCTTTCGTTTTTTCAAGGGTTTCAAAGCTTTCAAAGTGCAGACAACTAGGTGATGATCACTAGACAACTCAGCCCCTCTTTCAACACGAACATCAGACACGGTAGAAAACAAGTCCGCCGAAACGATACAAAAATCAATCAGGGAGCGTTGTCCCAGAGAGTCTCTGCACCAGGTGTACTTATGAATTCTTTTGTGCTGAAAAAATGTGTTCATTACACACAGCCCATTGGTGGCACAGAACTGCTATAGACACCTTCCGTTCTTGTTAATGTCAGGGTCACCATGTTGCCCAATAACACCTTTCCAGGTTGCATTGTCGATGCCCACATGTGCGTTGAAATCGCCCAAAAGGACAAGAGATTCTGATGAAGTTGCTTTTCCCAATGCAACCTCAACTTCCTCCAGAAAGGCTTCGTACTGTGATTCATGTTAAATGCGTACCCCTGCAAGATACACAGAGATCGCTCCTGCAGCCTTAGCTTTAGAAGACAAACCCTTCCTCCCAGTGGTACTCAGTCAACAACACACTCAGCTATGTTGGTGCTCACAAGTAAGCCAACACCAGCTTGAGCAGACATTGCTGCATCAACACCTGAGTAGAAAATTTTCCACCCACCGTTCAACTCGACAGTTCCAAACCCCGGCGCTTTGTTAATGAAATTCCCACAACATCAAGGCGATACTGTTGGGCTTCGCAAACAAGCTCCTGCTCTTTTCCTGTCAGTGACGAAACGTTCCAGTTCCCGATAGCTAGATCCCGGCAGTTTTGTCCAACTCGAGTACATTTTCTGTGCGCAGTCCTCATTTGCTTCCCCAAACACTTAGCGACTGCGTTGGTGGGTTTCCGGTGACGGTCAGCTTGTGGGGGAGACTGTAGCTTATTTTTCGAACGAGTCCCTCTGCCTAAAATTCGAACGCGGACCTTTTTATCCAGCGCGCCGTCCGATGCAGCATGAATATTGTTATTACAACTTTCCATTTAGCTACAGCATTGGATTGCTACTTGGTCTGTTTCTCTCCTTCGACCTTACCGCCATGGGTGACCCTGATAAAAGTGATTAAACACTACCGACGGCATTGCTCTAAGGATCATTGAAAACTCAAACCTCCCTAACCCATTAAGGTGGCAATCCATAGGAGAACATACGGCTTTATTTTTAAAACAGCAAATTTATGCTGTTTTCCGTGATTAACATCTCATAATATGTAAGTCTAAACAAGCACTTTGAGCAAGAACATACTCAAAAGAACAAAGAAAGAATTCACTTGAAAATCAATAAAAAAAATTCAAATATGTATCTTACAACAAGTAAGATATCCAACTGGTGAACACAATTTTATGATAGAATGCGACGTGTGCATCGGTAAAATTTCGGTTTTCATGGATCATGGACTTTAACATCGAAAATGACCATTCTACTACAGATGCTGATGTAGGCTAGCTGGTATGTTAACAAACCACTCTCCACAATGGTTTTTGCACAACTTTTTTCTAAACTGTTTATAAAAAAGTCGCTTCAAATGCTTCGTGAAAGTCGGCATGAAAACTTGAAAATTCTCATTGCCCCTCTTAGCATAAAATTATCAAGTTTAAAGCCTACAGGAACTTTATCTGCGGTGGTACTGAGGTTTAACAATTTGTATTTCATAACAAAAATCAATGGTCATATTTTATGACCTAAAAAAGAAAATATGACTTTTTGTGACTTTATAACTCCATAAATAGACCTTGTATCAACGTAGTTTTTTCGCGATTATCGGTTTCATAAGTTTTTGCGCTACTAAAAAAAATATAACTTTAATGACTGTTATCCCCCCTAGTAATTACATAATAAACCTTGCAATAAATTTAAGTACTGAAAAACATTGCACCTCTATTTTATCAGCAACAAATATTTCGGAAAAACTTTGAGGTTTAGCGCATAAAAGACTTTCATTATTTTATGACGACCTAAGAATACTACTCCTATAAAAGCGGGAAGCCTAGTCAGTTTATGTTTAAAACAAAAAAAATTCACAGGTCAAGCAGCACATTTTCACGGCTTGTTTCATTAGTGGAACAACGAACCGACAAAAGTTCGGGGGGGTCGGGGGGTATACCCTCGAAAAATTTTTCACAACGGATTCGCGCGATGTGAAAAAACAGCCCAAAACGAAAGGGGAGGGGGAACTTTCCCCTCTTGCCCCCCCTGGCGGCGCCACTAACTACGCACTGTGCTTCAAATGGAGCTAACCAATTGGTGAAAATTGTACTGGACATCTACTGTACGATAAATATTAGACCGTTTACGCAAAACACATCATTAATTCGCAGCATGCAACGCAGTCTGGCAGCAAGATTATAGTAGTATCGCACTAATTTTAATACTATGATTTTAATGATAGCACCCAAAATCTTTAGACATCATTTCTACTTAAGCTTGAAAAAAGTGCAAAAATCAGAGCGACCTAAAGGAAGAATTTATCGAGGTTTTGATGATTTAAAAAAGATGACTAAGGACTAAATATAATAACAAATACATGTGCGGGATAATGCGACAGCCAATATTGTCGCCTTCCGTTTGAGTGTGAATTTTTGGTCTGTGACTGACTATTTCTAAAAAAAGACATGACATCAGTCCGCTTTGCCTCAAAAGTCGCGCTTGATCGGCGCCAAAATCACAAGCTCCGGCTACAATTTCTTATCACCTGGGAAGATTAAGTCCAATATTACAGACGCTTAGGCTTCAATAGCCAGGCCCTATTGTTAACCAGCTACTGATAACATGGCAGTAAATACTAAACAGGAATTGAAAAAAATACAAAATTGCAGGCTTTGAAAAAAAAGTTTTTGTCGTGTATTAGTAATCTGCATAAATCTCACAATTTCTCTCTCAAATTATACGAAGTCGTTTAAAATATTTTTCAAGCGTTAGTATATATTAACCGAAAATTATCTTGTTTACAAGGGCTAAAATTTCATTGTAACAGCACAGAAATGAAGCTTAATTTATCGTTGATTTTAAACCAAACATATTAAAAAAGGAGTTTCGACAGCAAGCTCTAAGTCAGAGTTTTCCAACCGGGAGTTTTCGTACCCTTTGGGGGTGTGAAGCGGCCTTTTAAGGGGTGCAGAGGGCTTTTCAGTTTTTTGTTTTGTATCTAGAGTGCTTTCATTTTCAGTTGATTTATCGTCAATTATTTCAGCGCTTATTTCAGCGCTATCTCATTGGATGTATTGTAAGGTGTGCAAAAACATCTTACAATATTTTGAGGGTGAGGTACATTAAAAAGGCGGGGAACCACTGGTCTAAGTCTAACCCCCAGCAATGATGATTTCATAACAAAATGTTATAATTTATGTAGGTCAGACCGTAGTTCATGGTTATGCAATCTTTACTATGAGTCACAAAGCGTTTACAGTGATTGCTGACCGCTGTGTGGTAAATTTTTAAGTTCAAATTGTTTTAAAAAACGATTACACGAAACACAATACGAGCACGTATTAGACGCCTTAAATTTAGAATATTTGAATTAAGTGAAACTGAAGCGCTTAAGAACGTAATAATGCAAATAAAAAAACACCGAAAATAATTTCACATCCACAAGCCCGGCAAAAGCAGTTCATTTTTACAATTATTTCTTTTAACCAAATACATCTAGCTTTGAAATTAAACTGAAGACGGCTACATTTTTTTACAAGTGTAAAGATAATTTTGTCCAGATAAGGCATAAAATCGTTTTAGTTTTAACTGAACACAGCTCAACAAAGATTATTATCAAAATGAAGTACTGAATTGCGATTTTCCCTGTGGGCATTTTGCACTGCAAGCATAAATATCACGAGAACAAGTCGCTTAACCACATTGAAATTTGTACTAAATAATTCTTTAATGCATAAGGACGCTAAGCGACATTAACATTCAATTTATGTGGTAGCACAGCAACATTGCATAGCATTGCTGAAAAAAGATAGAAAATTTCATGCGCGGATACTAGCGATCAAAAAAATTATACCGCTGGCGAAGTTGTTCAAGACATTGTTCTTGGTACGGGAGGTCTGTGGTTCGATTCTCGAGTCGGTCAAATCGTACGCAGTGTCGCCAACGACACGCCACCGTTGCGACGTTTTTTCGGAGCTGTGTTAACCAGGCGCTAAGCCGGGGGTGGGCCCCGCCACTCGTTACGCGCTTCGGCGAAATACCGAGGAGATAATGAAGGTTAGATTTTCTTGATTTTGACCAACCGTGAAAATCCGCTGGGGTTTACTCTGACACTAAGTAACCGATTTTTTTACTACGTCAACTTATATCAACGTAAAGTAATTTTCACAGTAATCGAAATAAATTTCTCGGGGTAATACACAAAAGATTCACCCCGGTTTCCAAGATAAAAAATGGCAGGCTAAAAACATATTTTCAATGTAGTATCATCATTATTTTGTTGATATTAAAACGGTGTAGTGATGCGCTATAAATCTCTAGGAAAAAGGCATTGGCGTTACACACCCTCCACTGATGAATTCCTTCGCAAAAATCGGTGCAATTGACAGCATTATCAAATTTATGCATTTTTTACGCACCATGTTAACTCATAACAGAAAAATGGTAGAGGAAATCCTGAAAGCAACAAAACGAATATGCTGGAGTACATACGAATTGTAGTCAACTGAAGAAAATAATATCTATAAATAAAAAATGAGAGTCCTTACAGAGTCACTTGCCTCAGAAGAAGCTGGGACAGCAGCAGTGCTTTAAGCAACAAATGTTAAATTGAAGAAAAACCTAGCCGAATTTTTCATAATAATTTTAACATGGCTTTGATGTTTCAGGCACACAGCATTAGGCCACGACACACAAACTCATATCAGTGTTAATTTTCAACTAAAAAGTAACTTCAAGATCACCGTCACCCGTACCACAAAGTCAACATCGTTAGCACACAAACTGCGCTATGCTAGCCTTACATTCTTGCTTGAATTCCAGTGAGCGTTTACTAAGGTTCATTTCAGCACGGTATGATTGATCTGACTGTTTTAATAGGCCTGGCATTGCAGTAACATATTAGCTCGGTAAATAATGCCTCTAATGTCAATATTCGTCACTCGTTACCGTAATTCAAGGAATTATGTCGGTGAATCAAGTTAGAAAGTGAAAAGAAAAAAGTTACGCTAATCTTGAGGCAGGCTAGATTATTTTGGAATAAAAATACTCGACGACCCAAATTTGAAAGAATCATTGCGTTATTAAAAAATTATCCGCTTAGACAACGAGGCATACGAGTTGATTGTTGAGTTTTGATTGTGCTGTCTTCAAGTTAGCGATTCGCAACACTGCATCAGGGATTTGAAGAAACGCTTAGCCACTTGTGGCGCATCAGTGCATTTACCCTTAAGGCAATGACGTTATAAGTTTAATTCGGATATCCTGAAACTGTCTATTTTTTCATCCTTAAACTTGAGCTTTTTTGCTTTTTTACACGAATCGCGCTTCGCTGAATTCGTGCCGTACACGCACCGCACACTCGCATATATAAGTTATTGTAAAATTAACGCAGGCACACGCAACATCGTCGATGAGAGACGACTTTGGTTACCCAAGAGTTTTCGTTTATAAAGGAGCTCAACCAGGCAAGCAGCAGACAGAACAAAAAATTCAATCTTAAGATAACATAGCTTAAAATAAAGCAATTGCAGACTACTCAGTAAGTTTGAGCTTAATATTTTTACAGCATTACATAGAAATTATATCAAAGTTCATAAATTTAAAAAGGTGTTTTATAACAGGTTTGTTTCAAATGATTAGTAACATTAGAGAAAGTTTTTCTATCAATTACTTCATTTTGTGATGAACAAAGAGATGACCACACTAGTAGGCGGTCAAAGTGTCGTCAATATACTTGGAGCCAAGACCTCCAACCAAGTATGCAGAGCTGATTGGTCTGCATTATCTCACCGTGCTGCAAAAGACGCTCTTTCAGCAATGTCCAGCAAGCCAGGGTCTGCATTAAGCTCTCCAAGCGATGATTTTTCAAATTACAGTGGAATTTTTGACAAAGTTTCAGATGAAACTTCGTCCAATGAACCAGATCTTTTATCTTTATCTTCACCAACTGATCTGCGAAAAATTTGCAACGTCGAGTCAGCACAAGCAGTAGCAAGAGCTGCAGCATCCCTTTTAGACAAACAATCTAAAGAAGACGAAATGTCTTATGATGATTTTCTCAATGAAGGTCGAAATATCGAAGCTTCAAAGGTGAATCTTCATGAAGATTGCTCATCAGACCGAGATTCGAACTCAGAAAAAGAAACTGACGAAACATCGAAAGACATAAAAGATGCTGTCAGCCAATTGCTAAAAGGATACGACTGGACATTAGTCCCTATGCCAGTCCGAATGAATGGCTCTCAAAAATCAAAACCACACGTCAAAAGGCCGATGAATGCTTTTATGGTCTGGGCACAGGTGGGTTTATCAAACTGATTCGACGATTTGAAACTAAAATTTTGCATAAAGGTGCGTTGACCGACACGCGACAACGCGACTAAAATTATAACGTAAGTAAATGTAGAAGGATTTTGCAGGTTTTTGCGTGATCGGTGAACAGTAAAATAAAACAAACAAGGTGCAAAAAAATTTTGTCGCGCTGCAGCCTGTCGCATATTGGTAAATGCGCCTGAAGATACAGTAAACGCTGTCGCATCGAATAATTTTGCAATAACTAATCAATTTTTCACTTTTAGGCTGCCAGAAGGAAGCTCGCAGACCAATACCCTCATTTACACAATGCCGAACTAAGCAAAACTCTCGGAAAACTTTGGAGGTGAGAAATCTGTTGATATCAAGTTTGGGTTTTAATAACTAAAAATAACTTTTTATAAGAAACGTAAATAAATCCGCTGGCGTTAATTGGGTGAAGGTGCGTTTCTTCTGAAGTCATTTTACGGATGATGACTCTCAACAATTTTAACTGAATAAAAAATCGAAGACCACTTTTAATCATTTGAACTCACTTCAGGTATTTTCACCTACTTTCACAACTTTTAATCTGATAATAGGTGCAAATAGTAAGCTTAATTGCCGCCTATACTATGATAGAGTAATGAGAAATAAATTTGAGCTATGGTTATAAATATATTTTAATACAGCACTATGTTTCTTTGGTGCATCTGCCATAAAAAATTTTAGTTGCATTACAGTCGATCATTAATTACAAGGAATGCGAAAGACTTACAAACCATTGTAGTGATTAAAAATTGTTTGTCATTCGCAGATTGCTGAGTGATGCAGAAAAGAAACCATTTATTGATGAAGCAGAACGTTTGAGAATCAAGCACAAAAAAGATCACCCTGATTACAAATACCAGCCACGACGACGAAAAGCAAGCAAAACACCAAGTGGAGGCTCCGACCAAGGCCAATCTTCTCAAACACAAAAACCGACAAGTTTGAAAAGAAAACAAGATGATGATATTCCCAGCTCTCCCGATAATAGTCAGTCGCAAAACTTACTTGGTAACACAATGGTCCCACAATACGCTAAACAACCCCATCGTCTTTCCCCTCAAAACCTTTGCCCTTCTCCAGCAAACAATGCTGCCTGTATGCAACATCCTAACAATTTGTCCATGCTTTACGAAGCTGCCACTGTTAATGATCAGAGAATATCCAGTTTTCAAAACTCGCCCAGTGCCATCGTCCCATCCTCGCCCCAGTCCTACTGCGACATGCCCACAGGAGAAACCTTACCACAGTCCATCACTCTACCATCCGGACTACCACCTCACAGCTCCATGCCTTACGATAGCATCTCCGACCAAAGGCAAGAGACTGGAAGATTAAGCAAAACCAGTTCTTTCGATTCTCCTGACTTGGAATACCTTTCTCATTCTTCCGTGTCCTCTGCCACCAGTGGACATACTCCCACAGAGAGTCAGACGGAACGAGACGTTTATTCTTACGCCTGTATGGCACGAAAAAGTCAAGAAGCTGCTAAGATGAGAAAAGATATGGCTGGTCATGTTCCTAGTCCAATCGATTACTCTGTGACTAGCCACGTCTATTCTCCTTGCTCTGATGCACAGATTCCCTTTACTGCTGCTGGATGGGGCGATCGATGCGACACTGCAAGCACTAACTCCATTCTTCCAGAGAGCAGTCCTCCCCCAGCCGTGCGCATGGAACCAAATCAATTTAACCAATCAAGTTGTTTTGGTTATACCGAAACATCTCAATGTGCAACCTTGCCATCTCAACCTTCTTTCTCCCCAGTATCTCACCATAATTCTGCACCCTCCCAAGTACCAGTCAAGAAAGAGCAAATATCCCCAGCTCAACGACAGTTCTTCGCCCAGAGACCGGGAGAATGGCAATTAGACTCCTTATCCCCAGAGCCTTCTGATATGAGACATCAAATTGAACAAAATACGGAAAACTATGCTTTGTGTTATGAAAACAACATCCGAAGAACCGACAGTGACTCCATCCTTGAAGGTACAATGTCAGCACCAGCCTCAGGGTATGAGGGTATTTTTGCTTTTAACACTGACGGAGGAAGTCGATTTTTGAGCTCATCTGGTAGATTGGAAAGTTCTGTAGAAGTTCCTCAATCATCACAACGCGAGAAAAACAATCATGTCTTTCCACACGCTTCGCCTGATGCATTAAGAACATTTGATCATAACAGAACAGTAAGCAATCATAACGCAGCAGAAAGACGTTACTCCCACTCTGTATTTCAACATAGTCAACACAGACAGCATCCATACAGACAATAT
The DNA here is from genome assembly GCA_964006365.1 of Trididemnum miniatum. Taxonomy (NCBI): domain Eukaryota; kingdom Metazoa; phylum Chordata; class Ascidiacea; order Aplousobranchia; family Didemnidae; genus Trididemnum; species Trididemnum miniatum. Next base: position 7,607,559 of record OZ023233.1, on the reverse strand, counting down.
GAACAAATGCGAGCCCAGCGCACTCACGTCAATGATTCATCTCATCATAACAACGATTATTTTCCAAACACTGTAAATTCAACCTTATCAGCGCAGCAGCAACCTCGCTATTCATTTATGTCTCAAGCACATTTGTAACTTTTTTAATTCGAACGCAATCAATCAGCCTATATTGCTTGCTACATCAAGGTTATTTTTGTGGGTACTTTTGTCAGAGCCGCGGCCAGAAATGAGGGGGCACAGAACCTCTTGAACTAAAAGATTCTCAGCATACTTTAAAAGCGTGAATTTCGATAATAACGCTGGTTCTTAATTTAATGTCCCTTTTTACGGGCTACGCTTCTGATTTACGTTTGTTTCAATCATTCACAGCAATTTTCTTTTATTTATGATGTTGTTGCCAATGCTTGGTAAATTTTAATGTTAAGAAATTGGTTCTGGCTTGCCTGAGCAATTGTTTATGAAAAATGTCCTGAAGTCTGGAGTGAATCACTGTTGCTATCAAAAGATACAAAGTTTTATCAAAAATACTGTCGCTTTCAGTTTATCAACTGTGGTTAAAATTTGAAATGTCGCACGCTTTCCGTCCATTATATTTTGTCAATTAATTTTTTTCTTGACTACACTGAAGTCTGCTCCTGTAAGTGTGTAGCGTGTTGTGCTATTTAAGCAATAGAAGCCTCTTTAAGCTTCACAATTTTTATTTCTTTAATTTTGCCATATTACGCTTGACTTTTGTTTTTTATTAATTTTTTGTATTTAACTGTAATCACTATACGCTTTTGGTCGCTAAAATACGCCGAATAGCATTAAACTCTAATTTGCTTAAAGTGCATCGGTGACTTTGTTTGATGCAATGGTTGTTACGTCAATAAGATTTTGACCAATCAAAAACGTTTGTGCTGAAAGAAAAATTTTAGTAAGTAGAAATAGGTACCTAGGCTTGGTGGCTAAGTCAACTTTGCGGAGGTCAAGCTTTAAATCTTTCCGAAGTGTTTTGGATATGAAGAAAATTACGAATAAAATGCTGAATTCCGTAAAATAGTTGGGAAAAGGTTTTAAGAGCCCTGCAATAGTTTCACAGATTTTAAAAACTATGTTTTGTAAAGCGTATTCGTACTAACTCAATTGAAACGCATTGGCTTCCTAAATTTTGTCAAAATTCAGCGTCACGAATTTGTTTTGTAAGCAAAAGCCTACCATACAAAAAGAGCTAAACGCACCGTGACTTTGGCAGTCGAAAATCCATGCATCATCAGCAAAGCATGGAGAAAACAAAAATCGTTGATCAAACAGATTAAACTTACCACAACTTATCCAGTTTTTTTTAACTTGAAATTTGATCACTGGCAGGCATAAAACGTTCTTGAAAAAATGAAAAAATTTGAACTTGCAAGACATGACGTCAAGTACTTCAAATACCGCTAACGTAAACTGTACATTTGGAACTGTAGTGTCAGAAACATACCTGCCAGTTATTCTGACAAGTTGGTTGGGCAAGCACATGTAGATAAAAGCTTAAAAATTCAAAACCTCGCATTTAACAAAGACAAGTGTCATAGCCTTATTATTTAGCTAAAATAAAAGCTCTAGCAATAACAAAAGTTGCGCTACACAAACCTAAGAAAAAGAACTTATAGCTGACTGCAGCCAGATTTGCATTTAATTGCCGCAGTTTTGTGTTTTTTGAATAATTCAAAAAAGAAATAGATTCGAATTGCTTAGCCAAAGTTGTGCGTAAGGGTCCGAAAAAATCGTAAAAAATCACAAATAAACATTATTTTTCAAACTTTCATCGTAAGGATCATAACCGTAACCCAACAATTTTCAAAAACATTAAATCCGAACCATATGGCATAATCAGCAGTCGCTAGCTTCAGGTGGTCATTTTAAATTTATGTGTGTAATTGCTTGAAAAATCGTGCATAAGTGGTGTAAATGAGATTGTTCGTTACGGGGCCAAAACATCAAAGATTTCAAGTAATGACATCGCAAATGATCAAATTAAAGGTGTTCAAAAACAGATGTTTTTAATTCAAAAACTTTAATCATGTGAATTTTACCAAATGACTTACGCATTTCCTTATATTCATAATAATGTTACAACGCATAATCTCAGCTCTAAACCTAGTGCAAAATGAAAAATGGTTAAACTGTCGTGCTGTTTGTGGATTTAAATAATTCCAGCCCTGTATATCAATTTCATTAAAATTAACACTTTAATACACAAAAGTGGCAATGGAGCAAAACTCGAGTATGGATTGATAATGGTTAGTTTGTTTTGTGCAATACTCGGTCATAAGTCCCAATAAATTTGAGAAAATCTGATTAAAAACAAAACAAACAAATTAAAAATGCGACTGTATAAAAAGCGCTGCTTGATCCAACAAACGCGTCATAATTAGAAACCAATAAAGGTAAAGGTACGGGACAGCGGGTGCAAGCACACATTGCTCAGGCCATTCTCAAGTGGTGATCCTTTACAATTATCAATCACGAATGATTAAACGCTGTTAAGGGACATTCATGACAACAACACATACACAAAACCCTTCGCACTTCTGCTTGTGCCGAGCGCCTGGCGCGAAAGTTGCGAATACTATTTTTAAAGTCTTTAGTGTGATGTGACTGGGAATAAAACCCCAGTCTCCCGGCTACCAAGCGGACGCTGTTAGCCGATGCACCAAGCGCCGGTGCAGAAACCAATAAACAGAGGTTCCAATCAACGCCGGTGTAGAAACCAATAAACAGAGGTTCCAATCATAAATTCAGCATGACAGTCTGCGGAAACTGTAAGGAAAGCAATAGAGCATCTACAGTTTATTTTGTGTGATATCATCACTCTATTTGTACGGATTACGAAAAAAATGTTGCTGCTTGGACTATTTACAAAAGCGCTTTAACCTAACCACAGGAAGTAAAACGTAATATTTTTCGACTAAATGTACCCTTCTCCCTTTCTGTTAAGTTTTAATCATATCAAGATCAGTAATACCCCTAAGACAAGTCAAGAAAGTTAGATAGCGAACGCAGCTTTTATCTTTAACGTTTTGTAGGTAACGTCACCTCTGAAAAAAGTTCTTACAAACTTCATGCTTGAGATGAAACTGACACGCTCGAAAAATTTAGGTTTTTCTCATTGTAACTTCGTCAAGATTTTTCGACCAATCAGAAAAGAGATACGCAATTACATCATTCCTATATGAGGAAGCCAAACGCAAGTGCTATCCTGATCTACAACAGTTTTCTTATCACAGTCAAGTGCAAGCTAGAGCTAGGTTAGCAAAATGAGCATGAGAACACTTTTTTGTTTCTTTCTTTCTCTTTAAGAGTATCTATAAGATAAGCAGGTGAAAAAGAAAATAAATAATTACGTGCGTGTGGACGGTCTACTAATTAATTTGACGAAGCGAAACGGAACCGCTAAAAGTCATCAAAATAAACGATTAACAAACCGCCAATGACGTTTCACATTTTACCTACAACAAAAGGATAACGTCACCAAAAGTAAGATTGTAATAACGAACAAAAAATATAACTTGCATGAATCGGAAAGCGTTAAACGACACGATTTTTCGCCCAGCTTTTTTAAATTATACCGTCGCTTCCAGATGATGGTTGCAATGTGACTCGAATACGTACGAATAAACAAAGTGTCCCATAACATCCACCGATAAGCGGATTTTTACCACAAGGCATGGCGTCAAGCAGTAAAGAAAAAACAATCACCTTTTTTGTGTCGATTTTTCCGAGTTTTCCTAAACTCAAAAAGATGGAAGGCTTTCTTAAAGTGGGGCAAATGATTCGCTTCAAGATTTCACACAAATCTAGAATAATATCCAAATAATACTTTAATCGCGAAAATAGGGCAACTTTAAATTTGGGACCAGCCAAAAAATTGCCTAGAATTTAAATTTGCATAGTTCATTTGATTCAAATTTATTTGGAAAGGATTATAAAGGTTAAATTACAGACATCACAGGAGTCAACAAACATTTTATAAGTTAAGTCATTTTTCAAATAACTGTACAAAACATTCTACATTAATGGAACGAGACTGGAAAGTAAACTTCCGCTCTTCAAGTCAGCATCCACCCGGTCTACAGGTCACATGCGATCGATTCCAACCAAAAAATGGAATCCGTCACGTCCGATATAGAACAGTAAAAGTATGGTACATCAAAAAATAGTAGTACAAGGTGATGCGAACTTGGTGCAAAAATGGACATTACCGGCACACATTTAGTAGTAGCGTCTTCTTATATTTTCGCACCGTCAACAAAATAAAGAATACGATAAGATTAAGGATATATAACGCGGTACAAGAAAAGGAAAGAGGCAACAAAACGATTAACGTTATGGCATGCAGGTAGGAGAAGAGGAGTTAATAGAATACAAGAGTGGGCATGGTTGCAACAGCCAGGTCAAAAGCATACATTTCATATAAGAAAAGGTCAAAAAAACGATGGTCAGGCAAAAAAAACAACAGAAGCATCACAGCTACTAACACCGCTATGGTGCAATGGTAGAAAACATAACAGTGAGTGGTCTACTATGGTTGTTCCATCTCCAAGCAGTTCGGCAGAGAGAAAAAAATGCTACGAAGTGTGGAGTGGAGATAGACTTAACTCATTTTTTCAACTTGTGCACACTCCATCTTTGGCATTAAACCCTAGCTATCAGTTTTTCGATTAAGACTTTATTTTCCAACCTAAAAAGCTATACAGCGGGTTGTATCAGCAAAACGGAAAGATGATGAAAAAAGTTCAAACTGGATCAGTCGTAGTAAAAACGGAAAGTTTTTACTAAAAGTACAACGACCAACAAGCAATTCACATTGAGACACTAACAGGCTCGTTGGAATGTGATTAAAGGTTAAAACAACAAAAGTCGCATCTAAATGGCTATTACATGTTTAGCGATTGACTCTCGTGTAAAATATTAAATAACCTAATCGCAGTCCAGAGATTAGAGTATTCAGACATACAGAAAACAAATAGCGGTACATGGCAGTACTATTAGAAACTACTAACCACCTGATTACAACTAAGATCAAAACTATGTAACAACATACCTCAAATACAACATCGTGCTATATTATCTCGCCAAACTATATCCACGGTGTACCTTAAAATAGATCAAGAAATATCTCCATAAAAATTCACAATCAATCCCAACTGTGAATCAGTTAAGGGGTTTGGCGAAAGGGCGTTCCCAAAAATCTAGAGAGTGAAAATTACAATAGGCCCAAGGACACAGATTTCGGTATTTTATGAGATGTTTTAAGCATACTTTGGATTGGGGTACGTCAAAACGGGAAATCAGTGCTCCGGCATCCCACCCCCCCTGCCAACGCCACTGACTCAACAGTTGTGGGTGCATTTAAATACCTTTTAAATACAGCGCAGTACCTACGCGTTTGATTGCAACGCTTTTGGTCGATGAAAAAGTTATGGGGATCCAACACATGCTCAAAACATGCTGGGTACGTTCAACCGATGCCTTCAATCCCACAATATCTTGACCGGGAAGTCACAAGGCTTTTAACAGAAAATTATTTTCGGGATAAACCCAAGCTTTTTATCGGGGGATAGCGATTCTCGAGTTTTAAGAATCTCGTTTGGGGAAGCACAAATCATAAAAGTTGAAACCACTGGCTTATTGCAATAGCCCTAAGTTATTTAGATGTAATACTTATCCATATAACTTTGCTGTTGCTTGTACTTATCAGAAAAGGCCACTCTCTTGCAAAAAACAAACTGAAATTACGTTTAATTATCTAAGAAGCGTTGTAACTTTATTATATCTAAGAAACGCCTTGTTAATTATGAAGGTAAAGGCAATGATAGGGATGCGTGTGACAGCCATTATTTCCCAGTGTTAATTAAGTGTGTATGCAGAAGTAAAGGTCTCTAAATGGTATTTAAGTTCATTATGGTAAGCAGGTTTAGTAAAATATGCCAATCTAACACGCACTATTTTATCAAATATCTAGCGCCAACTAGGCATTTAAACACAGATTATTAAACTTCTTATAACCCTCTCTTCACCATTAATTACTTAGTTTGTTAAAAATCCAGCAAATTAACTAAAGGGCGTTAGCTGAATTCAAACAAGTAATTTCTGCCATTAAAACGTTAAAAATTTTGTAAATGAAAATAATTAGAAATCGACTTTTTTTAAATATTATACAGTATTCTTGTTGACTACCGAGTTTCAAAAGGCTGTAAGTTCATTTATGATATTTTAGCAATAAAACCTGATAATTATTTTCGCAAATCAAGACTATTTTCCAAAGGCACGCAAACTAAGATTTTGATATGGTAAAAATACCATGACAATGACGTACACCAAGAACAAATTCAGCATTAATGCGCAAAAAAATTTCAAATTATAGTCTGACAGGGTTCAGCTTGTTTTATTACTATTGCAAGACCAGCTTAGGTGAGGATAGCCAACCTATAAGCATATTAATGTGCAAAAAATCGAGTATTTTAATGGCATTTAACAGCATTGCAAAATCAAATCAAACCTTCATTATGCGTTATTATTACGCAGATTGCGTTATTACGCAGAAGCGTGTAACGAGTGGTGGGGCCCATCTCCGCAGCTTAGCACCTGGGCAACATAGCTCCGAAGAAACGTCGCAGCGGTGGCGAGTCATTGGCAACACTGTGCTTGATTTGGCTGACCAGGGGAACAAACCCGCGATCACCAGCACCGATAGCAATGTCTTCACAACTGACATCTTTAATCACTTAGCACAGAAAGCTCAGGTTGATTTCGAAGAAATTTTGCAGCCTTGTAGCGAAGTTCAAGGCAATTTTTAATTGCTTATACTTCCGAAATGACTGACAACGCAGTTTCACCATAGACCACATTTTTAAGATAAAATTTTCAAATTTTATTTTCTTCATTTTTTTCGTTTGTTTTCACGCTAACATCATGCCTATTTACCCAATGCAAAAACGATCGATAAAAAACCAGATACAAAGTTACGAATCAAATCAAACGTCATACACATATCAGGATGGCATAACGATAGCAAAGTTAAATTTTCAATTTAAAGCCCTGGGTTCAAAACACAGTCGGCTCACTTTTTAACATATTACTTGCTTTTCGGAAACGCTCGGCATTTTTCTCATAATTTCAATGAGCCCATTATTTAGAGTTCCACAATTCAACCTTAACTCATGATTTAGAATTAAAATTACCATTACAAAACACGAAACAATGCAGAAACTGATCGATAGCCCATGCAGCCCATAGATTTTGCTTACTGACGCGTGTATTGACTTACGCATTATACACCAAAATTTCGACGCCGTAATGCCAACATGACTAGTTTCGCATAACGTTTATCACATACAATCATACAACAGGAAGCTCAATCGTGTTAATGAAGTTTACTACTAAGAAAGAAGTTCTACAGAAATAAGACTTTTAGCACTAACTGGAATCTGAATGATTACTGAACCTGATTTCGTCATGAGTAAATGCGATTGTTGCACGACAAGTTACTACCGTAAGTTTGTAAAGAAATTTACGAAGCAGCAAGCATGCACTGCTGAAGATGATAGCTGCATGCAAGCGGTCAAAACGTTTTGGTGATGCTAACAAAACACTACGTTGCTTTCGTTCGTCCTTTCGCCACATGTTACAGCAATTACTCAAAACTTTTTTCGATGATTGGCGACTTTGATTTCAGCTTCGACAGCGTGATAATGAAAGAAAGGAGAAATCGTACTGATGCCGCGCAAGAACAAAGAAGAAACCAAGTAATAACTGATGTGACATGCAAGCACACAATGAGAGTTTAAAAAAAAAGAAAACTTGGATGCAAGCGAGTAACTTTAGCACCCAGAATTCAAAAATCAACTTTTTGTTTTTATTATATGTAAACATGCTTTTTTCGGAAGACTGATACCATTTGTGTTTTCAAAATATGACATCGTGTTCGATTTGAAGGCAAGGCACATAACAGTGGGATTCTCTGCATTGGTAGTTGTGCAGTTTGGTGAACGCAGTCACCGTTTTTTTAATTGATACATGATAACTATGCTAATTATTTGATCAATAAAAGCAAATTTAAACACCGTATCAACACGTAAGGGAAAAAGAGACAACAGGAACTGTATGTAGTGCCATTAAGTTTTAAGAGTACCAAAATAAATCATGTTTCACCAATCCATAGGTTTACACCAGCGCATGCTGAAGTTAAGGCATTGAAGAATGACCAAAGTCAAGTTTAACATCGATAAACTTGAAGTTTATGATTAAGGTATGCTAGAGCGTACAATGCTGCTCTTGTTTGGTGTAAGCATACCTAGCTAAGGTAAACGATGATGCTTAGGAGAGTAATTATCAGACTAGTTAATTTTTAACTTGAGGTGTCACAAGAGCAACAGCATGAAAACCATAGGCCTACGAAGAGCTCTGGGCCGAGACGATACGAATAATTTGATAAATTCCTTCCAAAGAATGTGAAATCTAAACAAATAGTTCCAAGTGAATTCGCAAGAGGCCTTATTAACCCAATTAAATGTTCACTGTCAAAATCTTACTTTTTACAGCACATGATAGATTTTTTTGCTGATTAATAAAAATCTCCGCTCGTAAAGCATAATTAAGTCAAAGACTGATAATTTTTTACACCCTACATAACAAAAGCATGGAGAAAAAGTAAACCTTTTAAGTTGGGTCGCACCGTAAGGTAAGATTGAGGCCAGAAAAAAATAATTACAACCTAGAATCTATTGAATACAAGCGACATGGATCGCATTTGGGTCGAGATGCCTGAGTTTAAAATTCGGGTCATTCAAATCAAGTGTACTATTACCAGAGACTCGTCACAATTACAGCAGTAGGCTATACATTGGAGGCAGCGCTATCTAAGCGCTGAATAACGGTATGAGGCACCATAAAAATCGGGGCACGGTGGAGCAAATTAGAAGTGCACGATAGCTTTTCATTTTGTTTTTACATTAATAACGTAACATAAACAGAGACACGTAGGTATGCCTACCTTAAAAGAGTTACTAAATGAGCAAGGTAAGCTTAAATACCAAATCTACAAGTGTTAGCAATTTGACCGCTCATCAGGTAGATTCAGGTTTGAACTTAGGACCCTGGTACTGAAAGTCAAGCTCTTTACCATGCGGCCACTGGGCTTCCAGTATTTGGGAAGCACTTTGAGTTACTTCAGCTACAAATGCAATTTGAGTTTTCCATGCACTTATACTTTTACAGAGTTCATATTAAGTAAGTCTTTTAGGGCCTACTTTTGACAGCCACTGTTTCGACCTTATTAGCTCTCATCAAGGGAACTTAGAGTAGCCTGGGGTGAAGATCATCAAAATCAAATTTAAGGAACTTCAGAAATTTTTTGTTTGTGGTACCACAAAACAAAAAACTCCACCCCTGCCAAAGCGCTCAAATCGCATAAACGATGAGCTTTGCGCAATGCTACGACAGGGGGCCCCAGGTGAGAATGCTCAACCAAGCACAATGCAAGGGAGCGTAATACTCAATCTCCTATAATCTTACATGGGCTCTACTTAGTTTACTGTTAATAAAGTCGTTAGGTTTAGATCATATTTCAACTGGTTAAAATTGGTTATTTTAATGTTAGGAACAAAGCCGTTCAATACACAAGTCTATGTAGCAGTAAATTGAATAATGATTTAATACTAAAACAGCGAGATAATGGCTGGCAACTATTATAGTGCGGAGAATTATCCCGTGACCAGTAAATGAGGATTACTGAATGCCTGGAGGCGACGACAATCCGGATTTTAAAAAACAAACTACAACAAACTATACGGCGTAATAACATAGATAGGAAAATAAGTAAGCTATATTTAGATAAAAATATCGCGATATAGCCCAGCAAAACCAATATAAAACTAAAAAAACGTGCATAAATTTAGCTAGTATACCATTATACATAATCTTGCATGTTTTGGCTTTTGATATTAAAAGATTCAAGGTAAAGCAGGAAAGTACTAATTTTTACATGCATACATACTAAGATACTGGTTCTTAGTCTTTTGGGGCTGTGGATTCTAATGAAACTTATAATCCCGTTTCGAAGAAACATTTAACGCCCAATATTAACAGTCGTACCAGTAAATTCTCACACCATGTTTATCTTGGCTTTAGTGACCATTGAAGCGCCTTCAAAAACCCTTAGGGCATTATGGGCTCTAGATTTAGAACCCCTGTATTAAAATGTACTTGCGGCCAGCCTTTTTTAAAGTCATTTGTAAATTGTACCAGTTTCCACAATTATGCTTTAATGACCTAGCGCGACCAAGTGTAGCAGAAATAAACGTGTCCAGCAGTATTTCGAGTTATTACGACAAGTTTGTTAAGCAGTTAAAATAGTGGGTTCGATTGCGCGAAAAGTTAATCAAAATAATTTGAAGAAGTTATTGTTTAAAGTTTTTGATTCAACAAACTATATCAACAGCGATCAAGTTTATCAAAAGGCAAATTAAATACTTGAATCTCTAATATCAAGGTCATATACGAGTCAAGCAAAACTAATTTGGGTGGGATTTGAACACACGTCCCCCAAAAAAAAACAACATATTACCTGTCAGTCAAATCTCTTGCATTTTATTGACTTCAAGATTGTGATAAGTGCGATAGCCTAAGCTAAAATTAAACACAAAATAAATGTCCGAACTTTTTAATTAAGAACTGTACAGCAAAAATAAACGATATTAAACGTGGCATTAGGCCACTCTTGAAGGATAGCTCAAGTTCAAGCTAAAACTAAGACTGTAATTTTTAGCGACATAATTGGTATAATACAGCAAGTGGTTAACGATGACGCATTTAAGAAATAGGTTAGCTTATGGAATGGATATTTTCTTTTGTTCCTACTGGCTATTAGCTTAAACAGACCAGATATCTTCGGCCAAATCAAATGTATAATGATACCTTGTATTAAAGATATAGCGACAATTTAGTGAAATCATTATTTAAAGAGCAAGTGGCCAAGTTCAAGGATAAGAGACTGTACAATCTTGCCGCAATCTGAGATTTAAACAGGCAAAAACGACGAATAACACTTTAAAAATGCATAGACAAACGAATTTTCACTTTTTCACCATATTATCGACAAAATTACTCCGTACATCATGGTACAAAAATACACCAAGATCAAAATCACTTTAAATACTTTTGTTTCAACCAAATAATATCTTTATACCACATGACTCACCACAATATTAAATTGCAAAGAACATAAGAAATTGCTTATTAATGAGAAACAGAATTCAACGAACTTTTCAACTTTATTTGACAACGTCTCTAATCAACATTTTTTTTAAAACCAAAAAACGACAATAACAACTTGTGTGAAAAGTGAATACATACGGCTAATGGACGATTATTCAAAAAGCTTTCATTTTCATTTAGCTAAATAAAATTTAAATGACAAGAAAAAGACATCACCTATATACTTGTTAGGAATAGAAAGATTTTGAAAACAGCGTTTATCTAAAGGGAAACACATTTTTGGATTTAATTTACTACATTGCACAGAAGACTATTAGGCCGAGTAAACTGGTTTTACACATTTTTAATATGACTTCAACATTTTCCGCGAATATGCGCACGTTATAAAAATTCACACACACTGCAGTTTGCTTTTCGAGATATACTGCAAAAAAATGAAAAATTGCTTTGCGAGTTTCGTCAAAACTGCAACAGAGTAAGAGCGAGATATTGCAAAGATACAACAACATACTTACAATTTTTTCAAAATTTAACTAGAAAAACCTAGGTTAGAAATTCGAAGTTTTGTTTAAGTGTAAGTACATGTACGTGCAGTACAGTGTATATTTGACGGCGCATACTTTTTGTTCAAGTTTGATCGCTCATAGGTAGTAACATTGCCTGTTAACGTTCAACTTTTTCAAACGTAGCCTATCATCGCACTGAAGTCAATTCCGCAACGTATACTGCCTCTTCCCACAGTTAATCATTATCACCACCTTGCGGTATAGAAAAATCAGGGTTACACCGCTACCTAACGCCTGCAAAAAGTTAACTTTGTAACCATTAGCTGCGTACATGAATCCTGCTGTAGTACCATACAAATACGTTCACAACGAGCAGGAAAACAAGAAACAATAGCTCGTTGTTTTGTTGTTGACAGTTTCTAAATGCAACTAAGTACGGATTACAAAATTGTAAACACGCTGTTTAAATGTATCAGCAAGAAGGAACGACGAACCGTGAAACTTTATGAATCAGCGCAACATTGCTTTACGATAGACCTCAAAATTGACCGCAACGTTTTAATCTTCATGAAAACCCTTTTAAAACCTTTCTTTGCAATGAGGTTCTGACAAAAATTCGTTTGATAAAAATTGGTTATGCAGGTGGGTTTACGCAATACTTAGAGCTACCGCTGACGATAAAGTCTGGGTTCGACTAAGGGGCAAGCCAAATAAAAATTGGTCAAATTCGATTACCGGACCGATCAAATTGATAAAAATTACTCATACCGGCCGGACGAAGTAGTTGTTCCAGACATCGCTAACGGTGCGGGAGGTCTGGGTTTCGACTACCAGGCCGGTCAAATTGGACGTAACGTCGCCAACGGCTCACCAACGCTGCGACGATTCTTCAGAGCTGAGTAGCTCAGGCGTTAAGCCGCGGAAATGGGCCTGGCCACTCGTTACACACTTCCGCGTTAGTTGCCACTTAAGTATATTGAAAGTAATTCAAATATTTGCCAATACATAAAAATGCTATTATTTGCATGACCCATGACCCTGCCGTTGTATATGATTATAAGACAAGATATGTTTTTTGGACATCTTTTTCTAGTTTTAAACCAGCTGGGCGGCCCGATCGGTACGACCTTGCTAGGACATGCCCCAAAAAAACAACAAACAAAGCAACAATATGCAAAAAAAAACTAAATCGAAAAGATTGCAGTTGGGGCTTCTTGACTCTACAACTGGGCAATGCAGCGTTGTGAGTCAGACAGTGCTTTTCGGGTCGGGCTCGAGTTCGACCTAAGTCAATTAAGTACAAAAGTAAAATCTTAAAAGCAAAATATATTGCTGCATCTACTTCTGACATTTCTGTTATGTGACTCAATATCAATAAACTACACAAACACCCAAAAACAGTGTCTACTGCCTACGAATAAAGCATGGTAGGTAGTCATATGAAAGTGCATGCCATTGCCTTCTCTCTACAAAGAAGCAAAAATAAGGTACGTACTAACGTTTGGACCAATAAACAGTCATTGCATGCTTTTAAAAAAGAAACTCGTCGTGTGGGTTAAACCATTTATCAAGTTTGATGTTGATCATAAGATCTAAGCCTGCAGCAAAATACGACCCTGTAAAATGACTATTTTATGGAAATGTCGTGTGCAAAGCAGTCAACCTGAGCAAATATATTACTTAACCTTTTCCAACAGCGCCTGTACAGCAATAATAAAAGCAAAAATTACGCAACATGAGGTTAAAATTGACTAACAATCTCGTAAAATTAAACTGAAAGTTAAGTTTGCGAAAAATGAAGTCAAAATGCATTGCATTCAAAACCGCCCCAAACTGTTCAAGTAATATTAGTTCAAGATTTGCGTTTTGTAGCCTCATTATCAGACGCAACGAATTTTTGTTAGGATACAAAACATGCGACAATTTCTTGACCAACAACGCAAGGTCGCTTCAAATCACGAGTTGAAACTGCAAATTTATATCAATATTTTAATAACTATATCTTAATGCGAGTTGTTATCACTGATGAGGGATGTAGTTCCAAAACAGTAAGACTCAGGTCTTGTATATTTTAATAACAATATCATTTCATCGCAATGAAACTTTCAATGCAATGAGGTTCAATATGAATGAATTAATACTTGAATCACCTGCAAATTCATAGGACTTAATTTAACGTAATCAGAAAATTTTAATCGTAAGTGAGATTCGAACTCACGTCTGCACGAACTGGTCAAGTGTTCACTGTATCAATGCTTGGGGTAAGTTTTATTGGGCGAAAAAAATCAATAAGTTTATAAGGTAACAGTGAAACTTTGCTTGCAACAAAGCAACAGGACTGTCAAAGTAACAGGACTGTCAAAGTTTCTGCTTTTCAATTTACATTTTTACCACACGAAACATCTCGCTATAATTGATCGATTCAAGCTGCGAATCAAACTGGTGAAACAAATCTTATGTGACCTCTGACCATGCAATGCTTGCTGATACCAGTAATCGAAATTGTTTGGAACTATTTACATACCTGCTCATTAAAACAACATCGGAAAACTGTAGTGGCAACCATTCAAGTTATTCTTGGAGATGACAAACAATCAATAAAATCCTGCGGAGTCATTGCAAATAAAACTGTTTGCCCAAGGTACATGAAGCGAGCTCGCTTCGCACGCAAAGCAATTTCCATCTAAGGATCACTAAAACGATGCTCCAGTGAAATATCAGACTGTCATTAGTTTAGACATAATATATCCAAATAGTTCCATTTCCATAAGCCATATTTTTATGACGGTTCGTAATCAGTCATTTCTGAATTCAAGCAACATGACCCCACAACTAGAAAAAGCAACCCATGTAGATAACAACCAAGCGTCTATTTCAGCTATAGATTTGGAACAAGGATGCACTAAAAACACAAATCAAATTATGAATTAAGATAGTTTTTTGTGTACGGTTCATGTTGAATTAATCGATCGCTGTTAGTCGTAATTAGAACTATTTGCAAGCCCGAATCACGTGACAAATAGTTCTTTCGCATTATCGATATCAACATCTTCCTCTGAGCAGAAGCCGAGTCCAGCTACACATATAGCTTGTAAACGGCAAACCGCCAATCATATTTTGCTCTCTTGTCAAAAATATAAGCTCCTAGTGGGGCAAAAGATTAAAAATTCAGGATAACACAAACGCAACAATATATCGATTTAGTAACACTAACTTGATTCACCGACACGGCGACACTAACCATTTCAAGCGACAAAAAATATAAGCCTATCTTGTTACCGAAACTGAACATGTTAAAATTTTGTCAAAACATCCAATTTCGACGAAGCAAATACAGTATCTTGAAATAGATTTTACTCCAAAACTTTTGAACTACATAAGCCATGCTGCTATATTAGTGTAGGTTAATCATGTTTTATTTTTTACTACAGTACTACGTTTCAATTTTGCAGTTACTATATTCATTTTGAGTCTTTTGAAAAACAAAACCTTGTTGGTGCTGTCAGTCTTTTCTCAGAATGTCATTTGAAAGAGTTTCTCTCGTTTGCGAAAATCATCAATTCACAACGAAATGGAAAAGATATTATTTACTAAAAATTTCTGACCATCATTCCTTTAGTTGCAGTTTTCTTAGTGCCCACTGAATGACAGTTTGTTCAATTTTATGACCAGCCGCTTCCTTTATCTTAAACCACAGTAGTAACCATAAACACAATTAAAGCTTTCAAACAAACTGACTGCAAATATTTTCTGATAAAGTTTACTTTTGCACTTTGATAAAACTGCTTACTTTCGGCTAGAACTTAGAAATCGCTAGCTTAAAATGACTCAAGAATAATAAGTTTACTATCTTGGACCCAAATGGTAAATTCGTCTTCGACACTACTTGACAGCTTAGCTGTTCTTGACCGTATGAGCAATAACTGCCGCATTGAGTCATTTTAATCAGTCGTTTTCGGTTTAAAAAGCTTTCGCACAAACAAGTGGAAATTCTTGTCTGTGCGGCGCATGTCAGAGCGCTTTAATCTAATCGCAATTCGTTTTTGCGTGACCAAATACGGTCAGGCACGTGCAAATTTCGGTTACAGCTACGAGCATACACAAAACAAAACCTAAGCTTGACTTTCTGCGCTGAATACGCTCCCATTTTCCTTGACAGTCCAAATTTTCTAAGTTCAAGTTCGTAAAATATGCCCTGAATTATTTTTGGCAATTAAACAATAATGTTATGGTATTATGATGTATGCAGCTTCGAAATATGTGAAAAAGGTAATGAGTAAGAGGAGCACAGATTTAGTCATTTGTTTATGAAATATTCAATGTTGATAAAAAATAATCAAGACTCACTTTTGGAAATATATCAAGGTTTTATTGCTTGTGCTACTAGGGCCCGCTAAAGTCAATAAAGTAAAAATTTTTTCAAGACCTAACGTTCGCGTCAGGTCTTCAGGAGTCTGTTTTGGTAGATTTTATAAGTCAAAATAAAGTCAAAATTTTGTATAAAGTTAAAACTGGTCAAAATTCTCTTCATCAAAAATTTCCTAACCCTAACCCTTACAAAAATGAAAAAAACGTGGATTTTTTTGTATTTTTTTGAATTTTTGAGCTGCTATTAAAATTTTATGCGCAGTTTTATTTGATTATTCCGAAATAGTAAGTTGAAATAGTAAAAATGCGTGCGGTAATTGAGAAGGAAATAGCACTTATTATGCATGAAATGTTTGTAAATTGCGGATTATAAACCATTTTTAACCAAAAAAGTGCAATAAGACATAGGTAATTAGGCAAAAGCGGTTAGGTCAAAACAAAGTCAAAATTTTGCTAAAATAAAGTCAAAAATACGTTTTTTTAGGTCAAAAAAAATGGCCCTAATGATTACTATTTCACCATTTTGCAGTGCCATTCTTACATTAGAACACAAGAAAAAATTCTTATCTAACAAAAATACATTATATGTACATACCCTACTCTTGAACCATCACTCCAAAAAATAATTTCGCCTGCTGAACTTGTAGTTGAACAAAGCTATTTTTTCAGGAAATCAAGGAAAATCTAGACTCAGATACTTCGAAAACAACCGATCTGCGTTTTACCTTGTGCTACGCAACCTACTTGTTTATAAGGTTGAGATCAAGGTCCAAAAAGTTGCAAAGACTCGCGTGCGAAGCCTATGTTTGCCTAAGCTGGACACGCAGCTAAGGAGTCTGAGTAGGCGGTGATAAACAGCGACGCTCTACGCATGATCATAGTGTTATTAACATAATTGGCGTATATTTGATAACGCAAAAGCCGCAACCCATAGCACATAAAAAAATGGCAACGCATGCTAAAAATTATAGAGCGGTAGATGTTCAGAGCTTAAGTAAGTCAATTAAAAAAAATTTTAATCTAGTGAATAGCCTCAATGAACGTGATCGCGGTGCAAAACATTTAACGTACAGTACTTCTAATAAGGTTTAAATAATCATGCTACTATTCTTTAAAACTAATGGGCAATGATAGAACAAAAACTTGCCCAAAAAATTATTTTGTTAGGTAAAACTGCCCATGAAGTTTGCATGTGAATATGTGATTGCAATCTTGACGTGAAAAAAAATCTCGTAACAAGTACGTTCTCTCAAACCCATTGCTCTTTTAAGGCTTTAATCACCGACACAAATAAATCAAAGCAAATAATATGAGTAAATGATATTCATGTTCCCACAATTTTTGGTTTAGTCCGTTTTATGCCAAGCAATTTGTTCCTCAACGTGAAACCAAAGTTGACCTCAAGCTGCTTTAAGGTAAACAAAAGTATACGTAAATGCGTCAGTTTGGCTTCACGCTTAAAAGCAAAGAGAGCAGCCCTGCCGCTAGAAAGCTATGTAACAAAGCGCACATTCTTTGGTAAACTGCGGTCGTGCTAGCCATGCGATTCTACCTCCAAATCAAAGACTTCTATTGTTTAACTTAATGATGAGGTCAAAAATATTTTTAGTTTGCCTTGGCGACGACCGTCGTAGGACGTCACCCACAGTCAAGTCAACATGTAACTTTGGACATTGATCCATAATCTTGTTTAACGACGCACATTGCAATTTTATGAACTACAGCTTGAAATTTTAAGTTCAGTTTTAGGTCGCACGGTTCAGGGCTAAATGGAAGGAATTTTTAAATAATCCCTACAACACGCGCTAAATAAATAAACAGTTTTGTTGCTTTAACAGCTCAGATGGCCGAGTGGTAAGAGCGTCCGCCTCGGGAGCTGTAGACTTGAGTTTGATTCCGAGTAACACAAATACAATCTAAAGAGTCTGGTATATTTCAGTCACTTAGCAACATTTGATCTTTTTTTATTCAAAGACAAAGTCAAAAGGAGGGCCATGGCACAATACCCCCTAAACACGTTCCTAATCGCTGTCATGCCAAACAATTTTTTGCGAAGAAAAATATAAATTAACTTGTGCCAAATTCCCTAAGCTCAAGTCGTTTATTTTTTTTATAATTTTTTTTTTAAGTTTATAAATTAGATCTGAATAGAGCGTAACCAAACCATTTTATGTTTTTTGTTGATTCTTAACCGACTGGGCCCAGCAGCGTAACCAACGGCAAATTTAAAGAGGAAGAAAATTACAACTAGCCAAGGATCACCAATACATCGGTGTTTTATAAAAGTATAATTAATTTAAGTGTATTGTCTTCAGATTAGGGTTCTTCAGAAAGGGCGGGCAGTGCCACATTTTTAAGCAATTACAAAGATAACACAGTGGAATCATAACTAATGCCCGTTGGAGTAGATTTTTCAAAAATATAAAAATTGCCCAATCAGGGATAAGGCTGAAAGATTATTCAATTGGCTTGTAGTCCGCTCAAGCCACGCCTTAACATGAGCCTAATTCACAACTTTCTATCTTTGAAAGAGCACGAGCATAAGTATGTCAATCACAGCTTAATGAGAGGGTGAAGCGATTATTATTCATTGGGTGAAATGCCAAAAAATGTAACAAACTGGAAGCTTTTTGTCAAGTTTTTGAATTCGACTTAGTTAATGAGAAAACTGCAATAGAAGGTTGATCATGCTGACGTTATTGCGGTCTTGTAACCTATCCTTTTGCATGTGAAAATGTAATTTTTAAAGGATTGGGCCAAATGTGAATCATTCGAAAAATTATTATTCAATGACTTAGGTTGATGATGCCCTCGTAGCCACAATGGCTAGTTCAGTACAGTTGATTTCCTCCGGCATAGCAATCACTTTTTAAAAAAAATTGATTGATTGATTAATTTCTTCATCTTTATCCTCCTATCACGAAAAAGCGGCGAAAGCGCTGTATGTGTAGGACGAATCCAGACTCGCTTAGGAGTTGCCTTTGTTTCCAAGTTTTCCGGTGGAATTTCCTTCTGACTTCTGTGATTTGCTGCTGGCTAGATTCCACCAAGCAGAGATAATCATCTTGAAGCATCTTATCCAAGGACGCAACAACGAGACTAGGTTGGGAGTTGAACCATTAACCTTGTAATCATGGTCGTCGTAAAAACGACGCTCCGAACCTCTTACATCCAAAAAAATACAAAACAAGAGTATAATAACGTCAAACTTCAATCACAGTCAATTTTAAACATTTTACCAAAGGTAGCCACATTACATTTTAAAAGTACCGCGGTACCGGTACTCGTTACTGATCCTAATACAATTTTTGTGATGTTTATTCTACATATTGTGTGACGTAAATATGGAAGCTATGGTCATTTGGATGAACCAGAAATTTCACCACTTTCGATATTTCAAAACACGTACCAATGTTCATGATGACGTTTTTGACGCTAATTACGAATCTGACTTTATTTTTAGATCATAACGTCATCTTGAGGTGCATCATGCGATATTCGCTTTTTTGCGCTAACCTGAGATCTTGTTATTTACGTACGCTAGAAATTTGCAACTATATCGTGTCAAACAAATGATGCAGAATATACGATTTCCTCTGTGCATTATGCATTTAACAGTCGTATTGGCTTCAGAAAAAAAAGTTACGGCCGTAAAACACATTTCAATATTTTTTCAATCAAATATTTGACATTAAGTGAAATGTGTTTTTTCGCCTTAACTTTTTTTTCTAAAGCCAATGCGACTTTCAAATGTATAAAATGCACATAAGAAATCGTACATTCTGCATCATTTGACACCAGTTGCAAGTTACTGGCATAAGCAGTTTATGAGATACCAAGAAAGAGCAAAATACGCGAATATCGCGTGGTGCACCCTCAAAATGACATTATAACAAAAATATCACCAGTTTCATAATCAACGTCAAGAACTCCATCATACAAATGAAACATCCAAATGGTCACACCCAATAAACTGGCATCCAGCTAGTTCTAAGACTGAGTTTCCTGTTTAAGCAACATTAACGCTAGAAAAGTGGTGTGCATGCCCGTAACCAGGATAGGAGCGTGTCTATGGGCCATCTGCAAGTCATTAAGGGGTGTGCATGCCCGTAACCAGGGTAGGAGCGTGTCTGGACCACCTGCAAGTCATTACCTCCCCTCTTCAACTTAATGCAATTGTAGCCAAATGTTAAAAGAATGTAGGAAGCGCTTCAGGCGCCCGAGCGTTAGACATCACCAGTTTCCGATTCATATATAGATCAACTGCTGGGGAATTATTTAACGTTTGTGGTACCAACTAATGTAGGTGTAGCTAGCGAGCGTTGCTACAAAAGAACGCCATAAGATAAAATTCTCTGCCATACAGAAACGTCTGTAATGTACATTTGTGTTTCAATTTCTGTTTCGCAGTATATTCATAAATAAGCAAGCAAGAAAAGCGCAGAAAATCTGGAAGCACAACCGGCAACTCACAAGTCGCGTTGATACGTTCTTCAGCACGAATCGGCGTTTTTTGTTCATAAGATAAAATTCTCTGTCATACAGAAACGTCTGTAATGTGCATTTATGTTTCAATTTCTGTTTCACAGTAGGCTATATTTACAAAGAAGTAAGCAAGAAAAGCGCAGAAAATCTGGAAGCGTAACCGGCAACTTATAAGTCGCGTAGATACGTCCTTCAGCAAGAATCAGCGTTTTTTGCAAACTTCTGCGCTTGCTGCCGGACAGGCATATGGTTTATTTTGTCGTGGAGCTTGTCCGAAATCGCAGCTTTACCCTCACCACCGGTAACGGCCCCCAAAGTAGGTTGCGACGCCTGAGGAACGGCATCCCACAGGGTTCAGTCCTGGCCCCCCTCTTATTCCACATCTATACGTACGATCTGCCAACGACGATTTCCAAGAAATTTGCATCCGCAGATGACTTGGCGACCCTTCACTCCACAGGAGACTGGCAAACACTAGAGGGGATTTCTACCCAAGACATGAAAACACTATCCTCGTATCTCCAGAAATGGGAGCTGAAGCTCAGCGTAAACAAAACGGTGACGGCAGCCTTCCACCTCTACAACAGGTAGGCACGACGTGAGAACAATCAACGTCGAAGGACGTGCCCTACCTTTCTCCACCACACCAATTTACCTCGGTGTAAAGTTGGATAAAGCTTTCACGTTTCGCCAACACCTTGAGTCACTGCGCAAAAAACTAACAACTCGCGTTGGCCTTTTGAGACGATTAGCAGGGTCGAGCTGGGGTGCTGGTGCCATTACTCTGCGCACAGCCACCCTGGCTTTGGTTCATTCCACTGCTGAGTACTGTGCACCCGTCCGGTGTCGCAGTGCCCACACTCGTCTCATCGATAGGCCAATTAACAACGCCTTACGCCTAGTGACCGGATGTTTACGACCAACACCAACTGATGACTTGTATACCCTTGCTTGCATCCAGCCATCCGAGCTTCGACGCAAAAGAGCCACGCTGCCTCTTGCTCGCCGTGCACAAGATCCAAAGCACATGTTTCATGAGATGCTCTTGTTCCCTCCTTACGGAGGTCATCGGCAGCTCAAATCCAGACGCCCTTTTGTTCCTGCTGCACTAGATTTGATAAACGACGCCGATGCTTTGAGCACTAGTGCGGCAGGTAGTTGGGCGGATCACTAATGGAACACGGAGTGGCAGGAATGCGCCTCGCGACTCCATAGTTTCATTGCAGACGTTGGTTCTCTGCCATTGGGAATGCATTTCCCCAGACCCGCTTGGGTCAGGCTTAATCGCCTCCGAACAGACGTCGGCCTATTCTGCTCAACAATGCATGAATGGGGTATGGCTCCCTCACCGACATGCGAGTGTGGAGCGAATGAGTAGACTGCAGACCACCTAATAATATCTTGCCCTATTTATCGCCATCCAATTGGGGCTGGTGGTCTTGCATCGGATGACATGACGCTGAAGGATAGGCTTTTGAACACATGCCCAGCTGTATGAATTGGGTTTCTCAAGGAAAAATCGAGCCCATACGAAGAAGAAGCGTTTTTTGTTCAAAACTCCCGGAGTTTTCCTGAACGAAGCACTTTTTTCCCTAAATGAAATTAATTTTTTGCCACTTGAAGACCATTTTTTAGAGATCGAAGTGATGTAAGCGTAACCGGCTAATGGCGCTTATATGTTTTGCTTTCAACGTGACCGGCTAATGGCGCGTATATGTCTGCAGTATACTGCGTGTGACAAAGTAAAAAGATTTGAAAATACGTGGTATGGTACCATGACGGTACTTTCGAAAAAAATGCCTCGTTACCGGTACAAATTTGAGAGAGTACCGACAGTACCGATACAACAAAAGTACCGCGTTGCAATTGTACTCAGTACTGTCCTCGTTTTACAGAGGGTTGAGTTTAATCAATGTAGGCTTTACCGAAGTCTATCCAGTCTAGATATGCGGCTAAGAGAGTGATTCAAACTTATCTCAATCAACATAAAAAAGTTTAATTAGAGAATTAAATCTAATCTAACCCCCCAAGAACTTAGAATGAATTAATTGTAATCAGAAAAATCTGATTACGAGTGGGATTCGATGTTTCGAATCCATGCCCGCACCGACCAGTGTCGTGTCACCAGCCCAATTAGGGCCGGATTAACGGTTTCGGAGGCCTGGGGCTATATGGTAGTCAGGGGCCTGCATTATACCCGTCAGTTGAACAGCTGCTGAATATTATGTAGCCTACATACCGGTATTAAACACATTTAAAGAACATATTTTCTAAATTAAGACAGAACGTCCTATTTTGAACGTTTACAAAATTTATGAAGATAACATATCACAGAGCCCGAAATTCTGCGAATATGCTTTCTATCTGCTGATTTGTAAAGTGTCCAACGCTTATTTACCTCCAAGCCGCGCAAACTTACGTATACTTCCTTCATAGCCTCTATTTCGCATTCGATTGTCTCTTCACGTACCGGTACGAAAAATCGTACGGCATTTTATGTAAAACTATCTTTAATTTACACTGCTATCTGTGACGAACTGTTACAACAAAATGATCATAAATTTCATTGACTAGCTACAACTGCGAAGTTTCCTCGGAGCTGTGTTGCACAGGCCTAAGCCACGGAAACGGGCTCCACCACACGTGTCACGCTTCAGCGTTATCTTGAGTTAATGAAGATTTGGTTTGATTTGTTTTAGTTACAAAATAGAACGTTAAATACTGTAACACACTGCAACTGATGCTATAGGCTCTTGATAGTATTTGACTATGATTTATTGCAAAATTTAATCAGAAATGAACATTTTATATCAATAATCTTTTTATTTACTCAGTTTGAATTCTGTTTCGAAAACCGTCAAATCGTTGTACGACATACTGTAGTGTAGAGTGTTAAACATTCACATTGCGTCATGATCAGAGGCGTAGGCAGGGGGGGCAAAGGGAGTAACTGCCCCCCCCGAAATATTTTCAGTTACCACTAGCCTACTCAAGCATATCATTCGCTCGTCTAGGTGTAGGCAAGCAAGGGCTCACCCAGGGGGGGCACCGTTCCATGGCCCTACGCCCCTACCACCCTTTGACCATAGTATCAAAGCTTTTTGCATAAAGTGCAGTCTTAGTTGTATCCGACTGACGATGGTCCGTTGTACTTGTCGTTGCTTGTCATTGCTTGAGTATTTACAGTATCATCATAGAACAAGTCGGATGGATTAACCAAGTCAGGGTGGTCAAACTGCAGGCCCGTGGGCCAATTTTGGCCCGCGAAGTAATTTTTTGGCCCTCGATGAATTACGGGTGATTTGCGCGTTTAGGTCAGAAAACATTTACTTGTCGTTGTTTTCGTAGTTTTCGACTGCGTTTACTTTTTGCTTTTTAAATTAAACCCTCAACAGCTTGTACCGCTTCGTTTCATTATTTTTGGGCTGTTTTATTCATCGCATTGCAACGAATTACGTTTCAGTTAATTTTTGTTGCAATTGCGGGAGTCGAAGGGCAGTTTTACGTCGGCAGCAACGGGGACGAGCAGGGCCAACAGGCAAAATGATAAAACACTCGACTTCCACACGCTTGCTTAAAATTCTCGATCGTATAGAGCAGTGATCGGCAAACACCGGCCGGCGAGGGGTTTGGTACCGGGCCGCGTACTTTTACACATTAAGTGCTTTAAAACATTTTTGTTACTTTTAGAGTTTAAGACTCAATTGCATTCGGACGTTTTGCTAGATTCGATTGCTTGATTTTTACACTTTGAGTGCGTTGGGATTTAATTCGGTGCCTAAAAGTGTTTTCCAATGCCGGCTTTAAATGGTGTTTTTTTCAAGCGTTATTACATAATATGACATAACAAGACAAAAGGGCAATAAAATTTATCTAATTAATATCTTTGTAATGTATGTGATAGCAGTAATTGTAGTAGCTTTGTTGCGTTATTTATGTTAGGTTGATGAAGGAGATAAGTAAGAAAATAACGTGAGAAATATTACAGCAAATTGACGTCAGAATTAAAATAAATTATTCCTACTGAAACTTATAACCTAAATTTAACATATATTTTTAGTCTGATCAGTGATAACTGATAATAAGGAGTGAAAAACAAACATCTTTGCTGAGGTTTTTCGGAAGAGGGTCAGCACCATCCCAAGAGTCTGACGTCAATGACGAGGGACCTACGACATCAAAAAACGTTTAGGAACACATTGCGCGTATCGTTGAGTCCCATCGTTCCAAGATGGGAGAGTGTGGTTGCTGCAAAACGAGCTCATGGTTCTCGTTGAATCACTATTGTACTATGAGCTAAAATAAAATTGAATTGCTGAATATCTATGTTTATTTTTAAGGTAGGTCCGTGAAGAATTTTCCGATTTAAACCGGCCCGCCATGCGAAAAAGTTTGCTGACCCCTGGTATAGTCCTTCACGATCGCTTTTAATTGCCTAACCTGACTCAAAAAAGGATGTCGAGAAAAGACGGGTTACTAATAATAAGTTCAGAATTACAAGATTAGAAGGGGCATTATTCGCTGCACAATGATTTGTTTTTTGATAGTATTATTATTATTAAATAATGACACAAAAGGTCATTTAAAGGTCCCGTTAAACCAGTGCTTCTCAACAGGGGTCCATGGTGTCCAGTTAAATGGGTCCATGAGGCCCGATGAAGAGGTCCACATCCTGTCACTTGAATTTGATAAAGTTTTTTTTTATAATCTTTTTGCTCACGCATGTATTTTTGTTGTTAATTCGCGGGTCATTCTGCAGTGGAGACTTTCTCTTTGATTAGTTGCGAGCTTTTCTGAGGTGAAGACCCTTTTTTTTGCACCTTCACCCACTAATCATGTTTTTTTTGCAGTGAAGACCTATCACCTTTTTCGGGGTCCACGGAGATATCTGAATAGGCATAGTGGTCCACGGACTAAAATCAATTGAGAAGCCCTGTATTAAACATAGACCCGCGGGATAAGCAGCTTTTTATGGCCCGCGATATGTAATTAAGTTGGACCACCCTGAACCAGATAACTAAGATCCAAGTTTCTGTTACATATTGAAGGTATTTTTGCAATAAATAAAGGTATATTATTAATAAAAAGTGCTAAAAACTACATGTTTTCTTGTTGAAAAACCGCAAATATTGGTCAGCGACATGGGGCTTCGCATTCAGCCGCTAAGGAACTGTTACGGTTTTCGCATAAAAAAACACTCATTTTAGCACACCTTTTTTATCGAAAAAAGGCATGCAGTGAGTGCAGTCACTATAGACAATTCAAAAATATTTTTGCAGCAGGACCGTACTTAAAGGGGGGAGGCATTGTGCCATGCCCCCCTCCCCTTTTGACTCTGCCTTTTAGTAAAAAAGAACAAAATTAGTGGTGCCAAGTTACTGAAATATGTCAGACTTTTTTGATGGTTTCCATAAATTATGGCCAGGGACGGATCCCGGGGGTTAGGATGAGGGGAATGCATCCTCCCCCTAGACGTTTTCCAATATGTTTTTGATGCATACAATTTTTTCCTTAATTTCAAACCTCTTCAATAGCGGTAAGCCTTACGCCTTAAGCACGATTAATGGAAAATGTGCAAACAAAATGCATCATATTTGGCGAAGCACTCAGAATTAGGGTCAAAAAATTTTAACAAAATCTGCGTGAAAATTATAAAAAAAGCACTAAAATAGCCATTGCAGCATGTAAATTTTCAAACTTTTCACTGGGGAGCATGCCCCCGGATCCCCCTGCAGCCTTTCTTGTTTCTCAATTAGCTTCAAGTTCGTTCCGCCGAAAAAAATACGCTTGAAAAAAATGTGGAAATTATGGCTCTCCCTTTTAACATTTCTCGCTACGACACTGTTTCGTAGCTTACGTGTAAAAGCAGAAGCAAGGCTAAAATAAGTAAAAGGAGGCTGCAACCATTATTAGTTTAAGAAATTATAGACTGAAAGTTAGGCTTAGCACCTTATTACAGGGCTAAAAGGGGGGGGGCATGGCACCGCACCCCCCCCTGCGTGCGCCTACACCTCCAGACCTCCTCCTTTGGGACAAGCCTATGAAGTTTTGTTCCCCCAAAATTTTTGGCTGGCTGCGCCACTGGTCATGATGTTTTCACGTACATTTTTGGGCTTTCTGCAATTTTGACCGAATACAGGGGATTTGATAGGTGAGGGGCGTGAAAAATTAAGGCAGTTTCTGTACTTCGTTTTACGCGCCTATGAATGTCTTGACCGTTGGACTGAGTGGTGGCGCGGTACTTGTCCAAATCTTGCTACTCAAAGTAGGTCCAAAGCTCACAACTCGAAATCAGTCTTTTGTAATATCATTTAATTGCTTTAGGTTTTGTGATTCAATTCAAGAGTAAATTCGTTGAAGTTTTTGGCATTGATACAACCTTAAATCACTCTCTTAGCCTTAACCTATTCTGGATAGATCAGGTCTGTACAATAAAGGTTAACAACTCGTATTCATTTTTAAAATAAAATAGTTGAGAGATGAAGCAATTACTCAGCTGTTTCTAATGCGTTGTAATCGAAGGGCCTATTTCTTTGGTGGGCCTGTGGCTGCAGCCCCATCAGCCCTCGCCTTAATCCGGCCCTGAGCCCAGTGGTTGCGAAGAACGTCGAGTATGCTTCGTTTTTTATGCAATTTTATGCAAGAGGTGTAATTTTTCGTTTCAATCCCCTTTAAAAAAGCCTGAATGAGGTTTTACTGCTGTCGAAATCGTGCATATCGATAGGCTCATATGTATTTAAAATAAATTGTATCTTCCTTCCGACAATCTGACAGTCGTACTATGTTAGTTTACCCTTATCTGACGTTAAAACTCATGTTCACTAATGACTTTTTAAGTGCTTAACTTTACTGCATCAGTCGATATCAGGGGTGCCTTGGTAAAATTCGAACTAGGGAGGGCCTGTATAATGCAAAAAATCTATTGTTTTACATCATATATTCTCAAACTTTTTCAGTCACGCCCCCTTTGGCGTTAGTTATTTTTGCCCATGCCCTACCATCAGTGCCGTGTGAAGATTTTTTTCCCTCCCCCTAAAATAGATCCAGATGGGACCCTTTGATATCTACAAGCATTTTGGGAGTTTCGTGCTTTTTCCACTCATCAGCTGCATTATTTGAAGGGACGTAGACCTATCCAGAAATTTCCTCAGGAGGGGTGCCCCAAACTTTCGTACACGCAGTTTCTTTCGGTGTGTGGCAAAATCAGAGCAAATTTGAAGCAGAATAGAAATTAATGATCTGGGGCGGATCCAGGGAGGATGTGGGGATGCATCCCCCCCCAGCCATTTTCAAACATGTTTTTGATGAATAGGCCTACAATTTTTCCATAATTTCGAACCTTTTCGATCGCAATAAGTTTTACGCCCTAAGCACGCATAATCGAAAACGTACGAACAAAATGCTTCATATTTGGTGAAACTCTCAGAACTAGAGAAAAAAATTAACAAAATTTACCTAAAAATTGTTCAGAAAGTGCTACAATATGAAAATTTTCAAAAATTTTCCGGGGGAGCATGCCCCCGGACCTTATTAGAGCTTTTTATATTCTCAATATGCTTCAAAATAATTCTGCTAGAAAACTGCGCTTGGAAGTATGGCGAAATTGGGCGCCCCCTCATTGAAAATATTTTTGAATACGCCCCAGACATGAAAACATTTTTCAAAAGGCTTATTTACGTCTTTTTGGGGTTTAACGTCTTTGTATTTAGTTAACATTCGACCCAATTTCAAATTCCATTCCCCCCATCAAAATTTTCTGGATCCGCCCCAAAAGTCAATGATGACTCTAGGGAGATCAGGGGGCATGCTCTCCCGGAAATTTTTTGAAGAATTAATTGTCATTTAAATCAAGTAATTGCAATGTAGTGCTTTTTCAACAACTTTTCGACAAAATTAGGCCCCTCCCCTCCCCCCTTGAAAAGGGGACCGAACTGCGGAGATGGCTTGATACGGCATTGCCCACCACGCTGCAAAACATCCACAAAGTATAACAATTTATTTGCAATGTCTTAATCGTCTTAATGGGAAGGATGCAGCTGTTTTGGGAAAACAAGTTTTGATGTTTGACGAAAAAAAGATTTGAAACATACGTTCAATCATTAAGTCACTGCTGTGCTCACGCCCCCCGTGCAAACCTTTTACGCCTTCCAGTTTAAAAACCTTTGCTCGAAAGTCTAAACGTTCACAAGGACTTGGCCGATTTTAAGAGCCCCCTGGGCCCCCCCTTCAAACAATTTTTTTAGAACTAGAGGGGCCGAGCCCCCTGGGCCGCCCCACCAAGGCAACCCTGGTCGATAATTTATCTGCCTTTCCTGAACCTCGAACAGCTGCAACTAGGCCTTCTACCGCTTTTGCTTATCCACCTTTGACAATGCTTATAAGTTGTACCCAGTGATGGGATTCAGGGGGTTCGCTCAGGTTTGCGCAAATCCTTTCTTGGAATGTCAGGATAATCAGCGAACCCGTTCTTGCTTTTTTTACAGACATTATACCTTTATGAAGGAACCTGTTGTTAGAAGGTACGATACAAAAGAGAACCTGTTCTTAAAATTTTGAATCCCATCACTGGTTATACCCCATCGGCCTATGCAAATACCACACGTTGCCGCAATACGGTGCTGTCGGTCTTTTAAAGTTCGACAGTTTGAACAAGGTTTGAGCCATGGTTTGAGTTTGTAAACTAAAAACCGAATGAGTTAAGGTCACGTTTTCGACCAAAAGTGTCAAAGTTTATGACTGCTTTTGACTAATTGCGAAGCTAATCCTTATGTTACGTCACAATCACCATCACCGCTTGGGTGGTTACCAAAATTTTGTCATTATGTTTGGGCATGGCTTTGCGGTGAAACTCTGAAAGTCATGCTGCTGATGATTTTGGCTTGGCTGTTTACGCCAGTTTCGCTACTTGGACTTAAGATTGCTTTTGTCTAGTTTATGTATCTAGTTTATGCTAAGTAAGAGGCATGTGAGGTTTTTTAAAAAGAGCGGTTTGATTAGGTGGTGGTGCAACGGTCACATGGCGTGGCTCACCACTGAATAATAAGCTGACGACTGCTCGCGCGTTCAGAAAACGAGAAGGGCAGACAAAATTTGAAAATTGAGGCTGTAACAGCAGCTGTACGAAAGAGTTGCATTCGGAAGTGAAATTAAGACATTGGAGAAAAAGTTTAATCGTTCAGTTCAATTGCAGAAGCAATAGAGATAACAAGGTAGAATTTAGGGGGGAGCCCAAGGGTCCCGGGGCCCCCACCATCCACCACAAGTTACTTGTACATTTGTGCAGCGTTGGGCGAAATAATAATATTGTCTTGTAAGTTGTAACAAACTGAATTGGTCAAGACGCATCTATCGTTACTTCAAACGCCGGAAGAGGTCGGCATGAGACATTGGCGGGGCCAAGGAGGGGATTGGAGGGACTAGTCCCTTCCACTTCTGCTCAGGCCCATTTTTGTAAAACGTGCAAATCCGTTAATTTCTTTTTCTGGGGTAGGGGAGGGGGCAGATGTGGACCCCCTTCTGACCTCTTTCTTTTCCTGTTTTTAAAACGCGACAGAAATTTTAAAAAGTCACTAGATATAGTGTTCAGGGAAACCAGAAGTATATAATTTGACCACAAGATACTACCTTTTGACCGTCACGCTTCTCATATTCTGCCAGTGCCATTGTTTTTTAACATTTTCAGGATTTTTCAATTTTCGTTTTCATTCTTTACCGTGATAGTGATACTGTAATAATACACCATATGTTTCACTAAATTCGGTCTACACCGGCCGTTAGCTCATTTGCTAAGCGCACACGCAATCGGTGCGGTAGGTCAGGGATTCGATTCCCGGTCAAATCGGCGCCGTGTCGCCACCGCTGCGACGTTTCTTCGTAGCTGTGTAGCCCGGGCGCTAAGTCGCAGAGCGTAACACGCTGCGGCCTGCGGCGTATTGACGCGAGTAAATTGAGGATTTGATTTTGATTCAAATTTGATCTATTTGCAGAGTGGACAGTTTTTTTAATAATCTACCATGAAGTAGTACACTGTACTACAAAACCGAGCCAGTAGGCACGATTACCAAAGGCAATGTCAATTTCTGAGCAATTATGCTTACTAGTATCCTGTAGTATCCTGTTTTTACTTAATAAAGTCCTCATTTCGACGAAAAATCCTCCTGGATATACGCTAGAATGTACTAAATTAATTCTAAAATTTCGAAATTTTCTGGGAGAGGCCCCCCCAGGCCTTATTGAAAAAGTCTAAATTTTTACAAGTTTTCGTCGCTTGCTTTGTCTCCCCCCCCCCCCACTTGTTTCGGGCTGGCGCCGCCCCTGGTATGAGGTAATTTCGCAATCAGCTTGACATAACAATCATGTTTAGTCGTGATTTTACTTTCTGTTTATGGTAGCCCAATTCGTTCGTTTATGGGACAACAATATAGAGGCGAATTATCAGTGTTTCGAAAGATTATCGTAATTAGTTTTCGGATTTGGGATGCATTTGTATTCTAAAATACAAATAAGTGTTTGAAATGCAAACTACTGAGTTTTGTGTTTGTATTTAAATACATTTAATTTTGTGTATTTGTATTTAAATGCTTTTTATGACAAGTATTTGTATTTCAAATACATTTGTTACCGCTGGGGGTGCACACTGCGCATTCGGGCAATTCTTATATTGTTTGTTTCACACTTATTTTTCTTCGTGATAAAAAAACAATAAGGCAATGATTGTTTTGAAAGAAGCCATTTTGGCAATGCCTCGACTCTATTCGCCAAATTTTGTTGTTTTTTTAGTGTAGGTTTATGATTTTTTTTTTTTTTGAAAAATATTTTAAAAGTATTTTCAAATGTATTCACATATATTGTCAAAGTGTTTGCATTTTGTATTTACCAGTTTCGCCAGAAAGTATTTTATATTTGTATTTAATTACTTTATAGCCACTGTATTTTGTATTTGCCTTTAAATACATTTAGAGAGTATTTTGCGCGAGTCTGTAGTTTTGAAGGAAGGTTGCTGCCAATTTGGCAGGATAAAGTCACAGTAGTGTTAGTTGGCATAAAAGGAAAAAGAGGAGTAGCCGTGTTAGTCATTGCGAATATTAAATCAATAGAATAAAGTAGTACGTTATATGGTTAACGAAAACATTTGTTAATTGCACGAGTTTAACACTTCGGGTGCTGCAAAATAACAATACAAAGTTAGTTAACTATTGGCGGCCCCCTAAATTTGTGCTAGCGCAAGAAGACGCAAGTGAATAAGCCTGCGCATTTCCTTGATCTTCTCCATAAGTATTTGCGATAAGAGAGACTCAACCGTAGCTACAGTATAAAGCAACATGTCTGGCCAGTTAGTAATGTAGAATAGGTGGAGGCAACGTTAGCAGAAGAAAAACTAAGCAGTAGAAATACGGATTAGAACGAGAAGAGCTGCTGCCTCCTGTTTAAAGACGAGGACAGCATGAGAAGCGAGCGATTTAGAGCAGAAAATAGTTGACTCGATCAGCATATGCTACAGGCTACCATACTAACTGAGTAGCACAATACCAATAATAATTGAAAATAGGTTACGCACATCCATGACTCAAAGCAGACTTGTTCGCGTAACTGTAACAAGCATGGAGTGTGATATTCTACGGGAGCTAGATTTCACAGCCGTCATCCAAAACTTTGTATTTTTGTATTATATTTAATTGCATATTTGTCCTATCACGAGAAAGCGATCAATGCGCTATACAAGCTCGCTTAGGAGTTGCCAGCCATCTGTCCACCACACCAATATGGGGGAATCCCGCTAAGTGCCTTTCCCAACGAATGTTGTTAAGCGACTGAAATATACCAAACTCTTTTGATGAATTATGCAGTTAATGCTCCCTCCCTTCTAAAATTTCTCGCTACCCCGCTGTTGGGTAGCATCATGAGTTGATACGCCCAATGTCCATGCTCTGTTACTCGCTGGAACATCACCAAAGTAAATCCTTCCATAATTAAAACCTGGACCCCCTGCAAATAACGAAGCTTATGCAAGTTCAGAAAAGTAACATACTGTGTAAAGATATTCCCACTGTCGACAGTTGTGCATTTTCTGCATCAAAATTGTCGATGCAGTCAGAACTCAGAAAGCATCTCAATTTTCTTACTTTCTAGTCTCGTTTTCGATGACATTGTCGAGTACTTGGTCTAGACCACACAGTTTTGGATTGGAAAGATCAATTAACAATTTAACATTAACATTAAATGTTTGTCCTTGATGCTATGAAATTTTCTTTTGTCAGAAAATAAAGCAAGATTTCTGATCCACACCTCGCAGTTAGATTTGATTTTTGGCAAATAGTCCGCGTGAAAACACTGCTACGGGTACACCGTGTTGCAACATAGCGGATTGCGTAAAACTTGGCCTACATGTTATGAACAGGCAATTAGTTTGAAGTAGCCGTTTTGATAAACTTTAATTAATCCCGTTTTAAAGCTATCATGAATGTAATTAAAGATAAAGATGTGTGCAAAATTTTGGCTAGGTTAGTAATGTGTTCATCAAGTTCTAGCTTCCATGGATAAACAGTAATCGTTAGACTGTTCACTTAACACTTAAACCCTTATTTTTTCATTTATTTGCACAGCAATTGCTCCAATGATTTCTTAATGGTACATCAACAACCAGTGTTCGGTCTCTGCAAGTGAAAGTACCCTTTGAATCTGTTACTCAAAACAATCTTTGTTTACTTCTACTCTTGGTATATAAAGTATTGCATTTGAAAGTTTGATAACATTGCAGATATTTTGCTGAATAGCTGAAATCGATAAAAGATTTGGAAAATGTTCGCGTGGTGTTGCGTTTCGTAGAATTTTAGAGTCAAACGAGTTATTTTCATCTCAGTAGCTTGTCGTTACGGGAATCACGGATGGTTATCGCGGTATCGGTTGCGTACTTACCGGTTTTGAAAAGGGCAACCTCTTAATGGTAAAAATATTTTTTAAGGTTAACCTATTAAGTCCCTGTGATATAAATAAGTTTGCAATACATTGCTGCCCGGCATATGCGCAGGGGTGTGGCTAAGGGGGGGCAAAGTTCCCCCCCTAATATTTCAAATACCAGTATTAATGTAGAGATTTACCTCCATCTTGACCCAAGAGGGGGCGAATTGGGGTTAGTTTATCGCCACTAAGGACCTTTTTTTTGATATCGACCATTGACTACCTTTCTTTTTATGTCTATTTTTTTTTAGAAGTCGGGCGGCTGGAAGTACTGTTTGCCCCCTCGGAAGTTTCTGGCTGGCTACGCAGAATTATTGCTTGAATCACATTGAAATAAGACTAGTGGCTATTGTTTGCAGATAGGCAATGATTTGTTTTGTACCTGAGGAATTAGCTGTCTTTGCGTGTACAGTCGCTTTACAACAAGTTTGTACAGTTGAAAAGGACATGAATGTCGCGAAGCGAGTTAATGTCCACGTATTTTCCATTACACATGATTAGACTGTCTTGCAAGCCAGCTCTAACGGCTTCATATTTCCAGCGTAATCCATTGGTTGACGTAAGTAGATCAGTATATGCCAGCAAACTGCTTGTCGTAACCACGATGATCAGCTGGCTGCTTACTGCGCGAAATTGCAAAGATCACATTGCAAAGACCACTGTCAAACTATTTCGTGCAATTCGCGCACCTTCCATCTTCACAGTTTGCATTTGACAGGAAATTACCTGCAAGCGTAGCGCAAGTCTGTGTGATAGCTAATGACAGGATAAGTTGCAAGAGTAGGGTTTGTACAATCGACACATTGCTAGCTCAGCTATACAGAAAGGGAAGTATATGATAACGAAGCGCTCATTTAAAACCACATTCAAGGCATTTGAGTTAATGCTACCTCTAAAACTGCCTTCCAGACTTACCAGGGTTAGGTTAAAACAAAGATTTTACCAAAAAGGTAGCTGCGTGGTGACAAAGTGGGAGCAGCTAATGCGTATACTGTAGCTTTAGCAGAAGATCTTAATCAATAATATCAGGTGATTTGTTGGATTTTTTAGGAGTTAGACGAGGCCAAATATTTAATCGAATAAATTGTTGAAAAATCAAGTCTTTTAGGATCGAAAAGGACGGAGTTCTTGCGCTCGTAGTGCAGTGGCGGTTCGTGCCCTTATGTTTTTAGCATTGATTTTATGCTTTGCGTTGTGGTGTGCTTTCTTTCGACTGTCTTCATAGCGTTTTTGAAGATCTCGAAAACTTTCGTGGCAACAACTCTTGTTTAGCAGTGGCAACAAGTCGCAAATGGTTCAGTGCTCGAGATATTGGTCATGCACCACAGGAAGAGATGCACGGGAGCTTTTTCTGTAGAATCGGAGCGATATCGACTTTTCACGTGTATTTGAGAAGGCCTGAAGAGGGAGCGCTCACGCGACCTTTCCTACACACGCCACTAACCACGGAGGCTCGGAAGACTCCAGTAAATGTCCTTTTTCATTGGTGTTAAGTATTTTTAATCATAGTTACAGTCCGAGTTCACAAAAAGTTTGGCAAGCGAGTTTAAGTCTTCATTTTTGATTTTGCGAGTTTGAGTTCAGTAATTTTACTGAGTTTATGCTGAGTTCAAGTAGTTTTATTGGGTTAAGGATAAGTTTTGGTGATTTACGTCAAATTTATGTAAGTTCAAACCTCAATCACCATTTTTCGAGTTCACTTTCGAGTTTAGAGATTTTTGTTTTACAAGATGAAGTTCGGATCCGGCAAAAAATACCAAGTTTGAGTTCACAGCCCTACTTTTGAGACGATGCTACTTTTTTCCAAATTGCTAAGCTTGAAGACAAATTGAGTTAACGTATATTTCAATCAGCTCATTTTGTCAAAAACCATCGAAATTAGACTCTTATTACCTTTGTTGATTCAAACTTGCATGACTTTTACGTTTTGCATGTTTTGTTTGATATTGCATTCATTTAGTTGATGAAATATTTTGCTATTTGTGGGCGGATTGAAACAATGAAAGGATTAAATAATGGGCTACCTTCTAACTGTTAGTGTTTATAACGCAGTACGCAGCATAATCGACATTGGCAGCTGGTTAAAAGCTCATACCATGGCTAGAAGTCATGTGATTGCTACCGTGTAGGCTCTTTTCTTTTGATTACAATATATAAAAAAACAGAAAGATGTATTCCTACTATTTCCGTCTTTCTTTTCGTGATTAAAGCACTTCAAAATTCGATTAGTAAGATCTC
The DNA here is from genome assembly GCA_964006365.1 of Trididemnum miniatum. Lineage (NCBI taxonomy): Eukaryota > Metazoa > Chordata > Ascidiacea > Aplousobranchia > Didemnidae > Trididemnum > Trididemnum miniatum. Next base: position 7,571,758 of record OZ023233.1, on the reverse strand, counting down.
GTTTTTTTCATTACTTTTGATCAGTGCCCTTTGCAAACCTTTGAGTCGAATCTGTTAGAATTTTTCTCTCTCTTGCTTGAATACTAAATTTTAATCAGTTTTTAAGTCGATTTTAATAATTTATTGATTAAAGCTTATTGGAGACTGCTGTTAAGTAATTGGTTGACAATGATATTCCAAATTCACAATTGTGTGAGTTGGTAACAATGTAGTTTTATCATCATTGTTTTCATTCTAATCTGTCTCGGTTTGTTTGTAGTAGTTTGTCATATTTTCAAAATTTCCTTTTTTTTATTTCCGTTTCGTCAAAAAAAGCTCGGAAATACTGAAAAAGGAAATTCTTATAAAACGATTTATTAAATTATAAAAAGAGGCAATTTCAAATTTGTAAAATTGGTTGTAACAAATATATGAACTGCGAACATTAATACGAAATCCAATAGCGAATGATATGCTTTAAAAGCATAAGAAATTATAGGAAATTGTGTAATTCAAATGCAGCTTAACGAGCATTTTCATTTTTCACGAACATAATATTTGTAAAAACATCAGCTTTATTTTCTTATTAATTATATCTATTGCATTTGTTTGTCTTGTTTATGGGATGAATATTTACTTCGTCTAGATTTTGTTTCGGCGGTGTCAAGCAATGTGTTATTACTTGAAGCTTAGTTATAGCATGCCTTAGTCTCTTGTTTGATTTCCAGTTAGCTTGTACTGTTGTAATATCTTACATTAGGTTTATTAAGCAAGATAAAAAAATCTACATGCTTTTTCCCGATTAATACCTCGTCATGTCACTGATAATGTGCAAAAGGAAATGAGTGTAATGCGCGAGTCATTTAGCGTGTAGAGCGACCATTGCGGTGTTAATGCCAGTTAGTAATCCATAAGTGAAGCTATAGGAGTTATACAAGAAGTCAACGCATTTTAAAGAAGTAGATTTTAGAAATTGGTGCTGGTAGCTGAAATATTGAAAAAAAGTATAAAAACAAAGCGATCATTAAATTTGGCCGAGTGGTAAGCGCGTCCGCCTCGGGAGCTGTAGATTTGAGTTTGATTCCGAGTCGGGTCAAACCAATGACTTTAAAATTGGTATTCACAGCTTCCCTGCTTGACGCTCAACATTAAAGGGACAGTGTGAAGAACAAACCGGCAAGTTTGCTTGTTTTGCCGTTGGTAAAGGCACTTAGCGGGATTCCCCCATTTTGGTGTGGTGGACAAATGGCTGGCAACTCCTAAGCGAGCTTGTATAGCGCATTAATCGCTTTCTTGTGATAGGAGAATAAATATGCCACTAAATACAAATTTGATCCAATCACAAACTGATACGTGTCTAGATTAATCCCTAAAATCTACGATATTTTGAGAAACGAGATTTCAATGAGAAAAAATGGTTGATTTTTTCGGCATAAACAAGATGAAGTAAATAATGACAATTTAATTTGAGTCCGAAAGGACGAAAAAATGATAACCGGTTAACTTTGTTCGTGCACTCAGCGTTAGTGTCTACCCGGCCCAGGTCGTATACTTACATTGCTCAGTGTCGCAATTAATCGTTATAATTTTTTTATTATAAAGCAGGCAAATTTTTTGGTCGCGGCGTGTTTGGATTATTGCAATTAAACCCATGCGCATGGCATCAGCGTTTTGCTCAGTTATTTTAGTAGCAATTACATATATTTTTTTTTGCTAGTATGATGATTATCTTATAATTGTTCGTTTCTCAAACACGACGCAAGTTAGAGTGTTTCTCAAACATGACGCAATTAGGTAGTTTAGTAATGATGTTATTTCAAAAACGTTTAAGTTTTTCATTCTCAGGATCATTTTTTTTTGTATTTTTGTTGTATCAGTCGCGCTAAAATCTTGTTTTTCAAGTTGACGTATGCGAGAGAGCCTGTGCAGTTTGCTATATGATTTCGCATATAAGTTGCTTAAAACTGATTAGTATCAAATTTACCTCTACGAAATCACGATAATCGCTCACACTAACGAACTTTTTTAAAAGTTCAAGTTTAACTGAGAATTAATTCATCTTCCGCTACTAATAACGGTCTAGTAAAGCTTTGCTATTGAAACAGAGCACAGTCGTGAAGCACATCGCCATATCGGTAAGCAAGGTCTGGGTTCGATTCCCGGAGCGGTCAAATCGGACGCAGTGTCGCCAACGGCTCGCCACCGCTGCGACGTTTTTTCGGAACTGCGTTACCCATGCAGGCGCTATAAGTTGCGAAAATGGACCCCACTACTCGTTGCGCGGTTCGGCGTATTACCGCGCGTATAATGAAGATTTGATTTTTTTTTACATTTGTAAGCTTTTCCGTTGAAAGAGAAAAATAGAAAGACAATTTTACTAAAAGTTTTTTAATGAGGAGAGTTTATATAAACAATATCTTGATAAACAAGCCAACACTTTACATAGGCTATCAGCAAAATTTTTTTTTTTTCGTTTCTGTCGAGGATACAGATATTCTCAAGAATAAAATATCACCAATTAATATGGTTGACAACAGTGGGGTACGCACGGGAGATTTTGCGTCCCACCTTCCCTAGCATTCCCCTCTGACACTCGTTGAAGCTTTATTCTTCGGTTTCACTAGAAAAATCGTATTTTTAAAGAGGGAAATGTTTCACGCCTCCCTTACAAAGTTTTTGCGTCGGCCCCTAGTTGACAGTTTTTTTAATTGAAGCTGATGAACACTGTAGCAAGTTAATTCAGCAATGCTTTTCTCATCAAGTTAAGTCAAGTTTATTTTTCAGACAAAACATTAGCATCTGGTTCAAATGAAACGTGTTTAAAAGTTGTCCCAAACTGCGAAACTTACAATGTTTGCGTCTCGTTTCGAAATGTAAAGGTACAAAGATTATAGTCGAACTCGAAATAGCTACAACAACGTATTATCACAGGTGAAGGTTGCAGCTTGTTTGTTGTTTCAAGGTATTACCACAGCATCTCGAACTCGCTTCATCTGAAGTATAGCATTAGTTTTGAACTAAATTGTCGATTTCTTGGACACAATTATGTTCGTAGAGAGTTCTTTAGCTAGACAGATTGTAATTTGTTTTTCTTTGATCAATTTTGGTCCGAAAAACGAATTTCAATTTTCAGCAAAGGCCAGATTATCCTGCCTAGGCTTAACTACTGATCAACATCGCATTTGGAAGCGTGTGAACTTTTGATTGCAAGTTATGCTAATGAAAGTTATGCATTTGACTATAGGCGATTTTAACGAGGAGTCATGATAAAGCCTTTCATACAGAACTGCTGGTAAAAATAATAAATTTTGCTTTGTTGCTTCTGCCGCGAGCTTACATCGTTAATTTTTAAATTTACTTTTTAACTTATACATTTACATTCAATATTTGAAATTGAATCGGCATGAAATTTAGTTTTGAGATGAAATATGATAAGGCAGTATTGATACGAGTGTTTGCCTTAACAAACAATCGGGCTCAAGAAATTTTGTTTACTGTTCTTTAGTTGATTTGTATTTTTGGATCGTCGCTTTTTTCGTATAATTTTTGCTTGATTTAGTGTAGGACAAGTGAACTGTGAAAGTCAGAAGCTCAGGTCAATCGAAAACTTGGAACGCTGTATTATCAGTGTTCTCTGCAATATGACAGGATTCGTCCACTACTCAGTAGCAATTTCGTTTTCTCATTGAAAGAGAATAAAGATAAAAAACATATAAGCAATCACGTGATTGAAAAACGAGTCTAGTTGGATAAGAAAGCCGAGAGTGGAGTAACATGAAGAGGAGCAGGTCTAGAAAAAATTTCGAGTGGCACCTAGAGTCGAAACATGCTTATCTTGCGGTATTTCGCGTCTCGAAGTGACAAAGTATTAATACATTAGCGTGCCAAACCACGAATAAGGGTTTGAGCCTAGTAAGCTCTTTTTCTCCCTGGATCCGCCAATTATGATCTTTTTTATGCAGTTTTTGTTATGGATGAAGCAGCATGTCAGAGATTATGAAACTAGCTTCATGTGCTTATTTTTGTGCATTCACGTTAGTGGTGTTGCGTCGGCCTTATTGTCATGATGATTGCCAAGAAATACACTAATATATTTTTCAATATCAATTTCTGAAATTTCGTTTGGTACGCCTATGGAACGAGACAAAAATATTGCTAATGCTTTCAATGCTTTTTGTAGATGTTTTTTTTTTTTCACTTGAAACAAAGCAAACCGGAATGTTGATAAATCAATTTACGTGATCCAGCCGTTGTACCAAATAAATCAATGTGTATTTTGGCTATTCTATTTGCCCAAATTAATGTAGTCGCAAAAAGATTGCTGTGATGTATTGTTGACAAGCAATTTATCTGGTATATTTCCATTCCGCTGAGAATTGTAATGTAGACTTTCACTTTATCGTTTGCATTATATTACGAAGTGTGTGCTGAAGCAGAAATAAATTTATAAAGCCAAACAGTTTCAGTTATCTCCAAGGTAGATATAAGGAGCTTTTAGCTGATATTTTAACGTAAAATGTTTGATGAGTAACTTACTAGTATTGTTTTCGATTTGAAATGTCAATTGAATAATTGCTATTTAGTGTGATATTTTGCCAGGATAAAGAATTAGTTCTACGTATTGTAGTGACATAATAGCTTGCACATAGCTGAAAGCTAACGCAAAGACTGATTAAATGCTTTGTCAGTTGAACTCCAAATGATCGTTTCATTTTGGCGTAATATTAATGTAGATAATGGACTTCATCATAAACATGTAATTAGTCCTAATATCGTCATAGCAGAGCTGTTGAGCGATTTTTTGGTGACCATAGTCCTACTAAAGCTGGCCAAACGCTAATTACTTAATTGATCATGATATTGACAAAATGTTGGCTCGGTCAAAAAGGTACTTAGCGTGAAATTCGTTTATCTTTTATAAACTTTATTTGGCATTGACCTGCCGCCGCAACGATGTTTTTTTTAGTTGTTTTTAATTAACTGACTTCCACCCTTAGTATTTTTGGCAAAAACGTCGTATTAACTTGAAAAATATTTTCACTTTTTCAAGTTAGCCTAATTCTGTAGTTGCTTTTAATGTCACTTTAAGTCTATCAACGGAAGCTGCTTGCCACATCTTGTACAAGAGTTTTATTAAAATACCGTACTTTGTTTTTAGCTGTAGAACCTGTAAGTCAACAATCACCTAGCGATTAGGGCAATCATAATTTATCTCCTAAAACGTCTATGACAGCTAATATTATGAGTTGATACTACCAATTCAAGCTATGACGTAATTCCTCCCCCACTCAGCTCAAATTCTTAATCTGCTCTTGGAAGAGGCGTTAAGGTTAAATTGCTTGGTGTCTTTAAAACACGATGATATAGTTTCCATTTCTACAATCTCTAGAATCAAACTTACAGTCACAATCCTTAGAATAGAAATTTCGGTGTTCTATCTAGATGAGCTAATTTGGCGGTGCTTTCTGCTGTTTGTAAGCAGAAAGATGTACCTAGAAGGAAATCATGTGAGTGAGTTACGTATCCTAACTTTTAAATAGCATATTTAGAGCTATAGTTTGGTTCCACAAAACCAGTCTTATTATTCATTACCTTTACTCAATAAGTATTCTCTGCAAGGTTTAACGTTACAGAGAAATAGATTAAGATGACGTGTTGCTGTAAACGATAATTAATTGATTGCAGTTACATTAGCTTGTCACCTTTTTAAGCTAGTTACACGGCTGCCTACAATTATTAAATGCCACGGACAATGTCAAGTCTAGCCTCGTGTTTTCAAGTTCCTTCCGAAGCAAAATGTGTGAGCAAAGAAATAGAGAGACAACTGCGAGAAGCAAAGCGTGAAGCCAAAAGTCAAGTCAAGCTTCTGGTACTTGGAACTGCTGAAAGCGGCAAATCCACATTCATTAAGCAGGTGAGGATTATGCTCATTGGCATATTATCGGTGTTTGTATTAGTTTGATTTCAGGGCTTTTCGTCGCTTTTTCAAACTAGTAAGTCGAGACTTGGACTCAAGACTTGACAAGGTTTCACTTTTTTTTGCCAAAAAACACTAATAAAAGAATTTGTCTAGATCTCATTGGTGGATAAGAACTTCTTCCGATGAGATCAGATAAATTTGTTTTCCAAAGTTTTGATCCTCATTATTTACAACCACGTAACAAGCACCCACTCCTTTTTTTTGTTTTTTTCATCGCATAGAGGCTGTTGATGATGAACTGAGAGCGGTAGCGCATAATCGAAAGGCACTAACTTGTTTAGCTTTTTATTTTTTGGTACAGCGAGGTAGCTTTGAGCGAGCACTGTGTTTTGGTTTAGACCTAATGTCATTTTGGAAACATAACATCGCCTATTCCAGGGCTACTCAACTGTAATCAGGATCGGTCCAGTCAGAAATCATTATTTGCAAGGTCAAGAAAAAACATACCTGGTTTGATTCTGGCAAAACAAAAACAAACAAAAAAACGATACCAGTCAGTTGGCTGAGTGATTAAAGACATTGCTATCGGCGCGGGAGTAGGCCTATCCTATATCTGTGATTTTTACCAATCGGATGATGTTCAGAAATTCGCAATTCCTAAAAAATCAGCAATAGCAAAGTTTTTGATGATATACTTGTCCAAAGATCGTAAATTTTTGGAAAATCCACAGTGTGCTTTTTGCCATTTTCGACTTCAATGAGTTTCGTATGAAAGGAAATTCGTTGCATTGAAACTTGTAAAATTCCAGCTGCTAGACTGCAGGAATGTGTCAATATCATTTTACTTGCTCTCTTCCATTGCGATCCGTTATTTCTTTAAAGTACTACCAATAAGTAAAAAGTGCATGCAGTCGCTTTTGACGCAGTGTAAAATAAGGTTTTGGTTAAAATCAACTCCTTATTATACTCGGGGTATTAACGCCGAAGCGTGTAACGAGTGGAGGGCAGGGGCCAATTTCCGCTGCTTAGCGCCTGTGCAACACAACTCCGTAGAAACATCATTGCGGTGGCGAGCTGCTGGCGATCGTGTGTCCGATGCAACTACCTCGGTAATCGAACCTAAGCTCTTTTACAACAATAACGTTATCCTTAGCCATTTCAACCACTAGGCTAATCGGTCGATTTTGGTTAAAATTATTTCTTAATTATTGTGTAATCCATAACCCTTCGATTGCACCCACGTAGAAGGTTGCATTAGGACAAATAAAAGCCTCGCGTATTTTTAAGGTTTATTCTGTTGTGTCTATGATATCAGTTGGAAAATATTCAATGTACTAAAACTTTATTGGGGTCCCGCTCCAGCATTCAAAAGGTTCGGATTTGTACCGCGGTCCGTCAGTTGAGTAGCCATGGTCTCTTCTGTTCCTCCTTGGGTCATTTTGCTTGAAAATTAGCTGTTTAGTTGCCATACTGTTGACTTGCTTTTGCTCGTGGCGTGAGAGCGTGTATTTCGAGTTGTTTATCATTGACGTTTGCGAGATCGGCTACAACGTTTTCACTTGTCACTTGTTTCCGTCTTGCATGGTCTGCGTCAGTCTGACGTAAACTAACTATACAGTAATTCACTATTGAATATGAACACATTGTGCAAGATTTCAACCACGCAATTTTGATAAGTTGTATGAAGACGTACTTAGAGCATAAGTTTTGGAAAATACTGTAAACCTGGTAAAAAGTTTCTGCATGAAAATCGTATAATAAACATACGACTCGTAGTTCTGACAATCACTAAATTTTGCATTATTTTATGATAGCAGTTAGGTCGCAACTGCAGCTGTGTTATTCATCATAATTTGCGAGAAAAGATGCATGCATCATTTGGCAATTTTCACCCCCAAGAAGAAGAAGATCATTACGAACAAAAATCTTGAAAAAAGAGTTTTTTCGGCGTCAGAAATCAGCAAGCAGCTGCTGGCTCACCTATTACAGATATATTGCTGAACATGACACCTAGCGACTGTAGTACTCATGACGCAGAGATTTTCCATTTCTAGTCATGTATTCGTCTGACGCTGTATTTCCCACGCAATACATGCAAGCTAAGCAAAATCCCTGTAGGCGTTATCCTATACCATTGCTGCAACAAGGGAAATGTTTACTGATATTAATGGCTTAGAAAATGCGTTATACGTAGATGCTTTTGCAAAAAATGCTTTTCCATTCTTTTTACTGGAAACGTTTTCTCTTGTAATTCATAATTCCATACCACTTAAATTGAATCTTGCATTTCAAAGTTGCCTAACTGAAAGCAACTTCAATCAGGAAACATGTTAACAGTGCAACTGAGCTTCTGTCCTGCATCATGCGCTTGAGTAAAGCATCCTCGATTTAAATCTAAACTGAAAGATACTGCTGCTAACTGTCTTGTTTTTATACTGTATTAGGTTTATTTGCACGTAAAACAGAACGCCGTAAAAGTTAAAACTTGTTAGTGCCAGTGCAATAGGTTCGTGAGAAGGTCTAATTTAAGTTGAAAAGTTATTGCATTTATTCACAGCGTTCATTGAATAATTGCAGTGGAGATTCTGAATTTCTCGCATCGGCGTGTAATATCAGCTTAGCATATACAGCAGGCTTATATCTATGGTTTTAACAATCAGAAAATGTCTAAAAATTCACATTTCCTGAAAATCAGCAATAGCAAAGTTTTTGATGATATGATAATTCAAAGATCGTAAACTTATGGAAAATCCTCTGAGTGCTTTTTGCCATTTTCGCCTTCAATGTCAAATTTATGAGTTTCTTATCAAAGGAAATTCGTTGCATTCAAATTGGTAAAATTCCAGCAATTTGAGCAGGAAATGAGTAAATTTCAGTGCCTAAGTGAAAAACTGAACTGAAACTGCAAAATAATCTTTGTAGGCTATAACGTCCTAGAGATGAGTGAATGTTAAAAGTTTAAACGCATCAAATCATTTCAGTTAATGAAGAACAAAATATTTTTAAAGTTTGTTGCCAAATGTTTGTTATTACTGGAAATTTTTCGCGTAAATTCGTATTACTCTCAAGGTTTCATACTCACATGCAGATTTTTGAGGGTTTTGCTAAAAGGCTGTTCATGGCTTGGAAAGTTGTTGGCTATACGCAGAGTCCCGACTAAGTTAATTTTGAATGTTGGTTTGCTTGTTTCGTGTTGCTTACTTTATTTTACTTATTACCCCGCTTGTTTGTCCCTGGAAGTAGTGTTTTAGCGCCTTTTCTCAAGTTTTTTAGCTGGATGGACCCCCAGCGCCGGGCTTCATAAACTCATATAGTTTCCACGGAGTAGCATGAAGGCTTGAAGGTAATATCTTCATTGCTTGGTAAAAGCTATTTAAAGATTTTGGTGGAACAATAGCGTTTCCCACTCCTGGGTATTGTTTGGCTTTTTCAATTTGAATTTGAATCAAAGGTCTTTATTGCTCCGTTGCTTCAAGTTCCGGTTTCTTTTTACCGGAAACGCGTTGTGTTTTGAAAAATCTGGCCTGAATTTTCTTGCAACAGCGCGAAATTGCGGGTCCTTGAGTTAATGAGTTTTTATGACGTAGGAAAAGTTTTGCTTTGCCAACTCTTACTATCAAGTCCTTCAGCTGTTTCTCTTGATTACGTAAACGCTTTCGCTGCAGTACCTGTGAGCTTAATTTTGTTTTTGATCCAGATTATCAAAAAAGCATCAAAAAATTGCAATTATATTGCTAAGTGCATTTCCTAATTAGCATGTTTTTACCTACTAACCTATTTAGTGGAAAAAGCACTTGTAATAGCTCTGTCGCAGCCCGGTATTGCTTCAAAAAAACAATTTCAATTTCGCAACGATCCGTTTTTGTAAGCTTGTACCTACCTTGTAATGCTTAGCTACTCATATTACGAAAATTCAGATTTTATGTCACACATTCGCTTGAAGGAGATTGATTAAAGTAATTGGAGCTATAAACTCCATTAAGCGTTAAAATAAGTCAAAATAAACTGGTTTCCAGTCCGTTTGTGAACATTTGCGTGTCTGCTTTGAAGAAAACATAACAGGCTATTTTCAAACAATATTGAACGGAAAATTCAACAATAATTGATAATACAAAATTTAAAGAACTTCTCAACATACACAACCCTAATAAGCTATCACAGCATCATAGGAATATCTTAGTCGTGAATGTGACTTATGCATGTCCCACCTTATTATTACATCCTCTTACATCCTCGCCTGGGAAGAGTGATTCTGCCCCCTTTTGGTTAATACGGATTAGGTAAAGAAAATTAGGTGGGACATGCAAAAGTCATATTTACAACTAAGATATTCCTATGATGCTGTGATAGCTTATTAGGGTTGAGTATGTTGAAAAGTTCTTGAAATTTTGTATTTTATTTGAATCTTGTGCTTTGCATAACTTTGTTATGTAAAATCCTTCCGAACTTTACATTTATGAAAAAGTTGTTCTTGATGAAAGACCGGTATCATGGAAGCTTTCCTCAAGAACAAGTCTTTCCTAAATATGGTTTGCATAAATTAGTTTTCGAACGATGAAAAGCACTTCTGGCTTCTCAAAATGATATATACTGTGTTTTTTTTGGCAGATGTTCTGAGCCAAATTTTCAACCATTTTAAATTGATGCTGTTTAAATCTAAAGTTAGCCTAGCTTGATGTTGTGAAGTAGAAACTCATTGACTTGTTATACTGATTACTACTGCTTATACCAAACTTGGGATTTAGATTGGAATGTTCTTTTAAGGACTTTGCTTTGATGTGATTTGTTTTGGTTGTCATGCTCCTGATGAGACCCATAAGGTCGAAACATTGCGCTTTGTCGTGCATTATTTTGTGTTGCTGTTTGCTGGTATTTTACACTGGTAGTGCTGAGTAAGTTTATGCATCAAATGTTTGGGTTTCTTACATCCTCGCCTGGGGAAGAGTGATTCTGCCCCCTTTTGGTTAATACGGGTTAGGTAAAGAAAATTAGGTGGGACATGCATAAGTCACATTCACAACTAAGATATTCCTATGATGCTGTGATAGCTTATTAGGGTTGAGTATGTTGCAAAGTTCTTGAAATTTTGTATTTTATTTGAATCTTGTGCTTTGCATAATTAATAATTGATAAGATCGCGAAGTGAGCTTGCGCTCTTCAAGTCAGGAGCCATCCAAATTTCTTATCAAATGCGTTCGGTTCTAACCGTGAATCGAAGCTGTCACGTAGGATCTGCAACCAGCGCGATGTACCGCTAGACCAGGGGTGTGCAACCTTTTTCACTGGGGGCCACTTTCGAAAATTTTAACAACATCGAGGGCCAGTCACCGTCAAATATGTATAAAATTATGAAATGCTAAACACAACCCGTGTATTATAGACGGTACAAATAGCTAAATACATCGATTTAAAAAAAAAATTTTTTTTGTCCTGCCATCGTCGAGGGCCACATTGACTGGCCTGGAGGGCCGGATTGTGGCCCGCGGGCCGTGGGTTGCACACCCCTGCGCTCGACCATGTCACTGACTAGAATAATCGTTAACGTTTATTTTGTCCCTTTCAAGTTTAAGTGTGATATTTTACCTTGCAGATGCGAATCATTCACGGCAAAGGCTATTCTCATGAAGAAAAAAAGGGATATATCTCACTCATTTGTCAAAATGTGAACGTATCAATAAAAATGTTGATCAGTGCAATGAATAAACTTGGTAAGTTGTCACATTTGTTAATGCATGTTTATTATTTTAAGCATTTATATCGGAAGTGCCTTTAGTGTTCTTTAGTGTTAATTTTGATTATTATGACAGACAATCTTCTCACAACAATAATTTCTGGAATACAATAAATATGGGACGAAAATAGGTTAGGAAGGAAAAATAAAGCCACGGTAATTCTCTGAAGTGGACTTTTCGACAAAATAGATTCAGCTGTCATCATCAACAGTGTAAGCAAGGTTGCACAAAACTGAAAAGCAAAAATTGCTTTAACAACCGCAATAAGCAATCAAACCCAATACGAAGAATCTGCTACGTGCGCTTGGTACCGCTTGGCCATGTCACCAAGATATGATTTCTAAAAAAATGTTTCAATTTATTTTATTTTCGAAAAGGTATAAAATACGAAAAAGAGCAAAATGAAAACATAGCAAAAATGTTGTTGGAGCAAGGCAGAGAAGAAGAATCGAGCTTGTCTGATGAAAATGCTCAGCTTATCTGGAGCGTTTGGCAGGACAAAGGTGTGCAGCAGTGTTACATGTAAGTTCAACGCTTCATATTTCTTATACTTGTGATTTTCTCTCCCTATATAATAAACGTAAATAGTTACGAGATGAATAGAACCATCAGAAAACTTGACTCTATAAATTGTTTCCATATCAAACTCAAAATTTAACAGTAATTGAGGAAGACAGCGAAGTGAGCTTGCGCTCTTCAAATCTACATCCACCTGGAATGCAATCTTAACGTTGTCGGCTCCATCCGTGAATTAGATCCGTCTCGTAGGATACGTAACCTGCGTGTGGTTCCGCTAGGCCGTATTGCTGACAGATGCATCTTGATGTATTGAAATGATGTGGGTGGTACGTTGTGAAATTTAAAATCTCCAACATGATTTTGAAACTATTGCAGTCTGGGCGCAACTGGTTACTAAAAAAGGTTGTAACAAAGCAGCTACTGCATAAATGGGTATTATATTATTGTCGAAGACGTTAACGGTTTGTTTGCCAAGCTAGAAAAAGTAAGCGACTCTTCATAACAGCCCGATTCCCCAAGCAGGGGCGGATCCGGGAGGGAGATGTGGGGAATGCATCCCCCCAGCAGCCATTTTCAACGATGCTTTGGATGAATAAAATTTTTGCGTAATTTCAAGCCTCTGCACTACAATATGCCTGAGTCGCTTTAAGCACGCATAATCGAAACTGTGCGAACAAAATCGAAACTGTGCGAACAAAATCGAAACTGTGCGAACAAAATGCAGCATATTTGGTGAAACATTCAAAGTAAGGGGCAAAAAATATAAACAAAATTTGCCTGAAAATTGTTCAAAAAGCACTAAAACTGCCATTACAGTATGTAAATTTTCAAAAATTTGCCGGGGGTGCATACCCCCGGACCCCCCTAGAGTTGTTTTTGTTACTTAAGTTGCTATAAATTAACTCTGCCGGAAAAAACTACGCTTGAAAAAGTGACGAAATTTGATGCCCCTCTCTGAAAAAAGTTCTGAATACGCTCCTGACATGAAACATTTTCGAAGGGCTTATTTACGGCCGTTTCTGGGTCTAAACGTCTTTGTATTTACTTAAGATTCAACCAAATTCAAAGTTGCATCCCCCCACCAAAACTTTCTATCTCCGCTCCTTAACCCCAGCCCTAAAAATTTTTGTGAAAGTTGCAGAAAAACGTTTTTGTGAAAGATGCAAAAAAATTATAACGTCGCTGTGAAAGCAGCAGAAAAATTATAACCATTAATCATCATTTGTCCTGGTAAAGCCTTTTGTTTAAAATCAGTTTTCTCTTGCGGTGTTGTCGATGCTTTTTATATTTTGTAGCAAGTGCTTTCTGGTTTAAATTACAATATTGACACACCATCGAATGTGTTTTTTGTAAAGTTGCTAAGACACGATCAGCTGTATAATCTTTGGTTTGTTTATTTTGACAAGACAAGTAAATGTAAAACTTCATCATCGCCATTAAATTGTTTTTCACTCAAAATAACACGTTGTTTTGCCTAGACTTTTTCCCCAAAAAAACGTGTTTGAATTATATTTTACGGTTAAGATTCTTATCATAGACTTAATTTTAACTTATGGCCTCATGCTTAAAAAAGTAGTAATTCTAAGTCATATTGGTCTAACAATGACGAATTAACTGAAATATCTAAAACTTTTTTATAATTTTATTGTTTATAGCTTAAATAAAATGACTTAAAACAAAAACAATTTATCGAGGTGTACATCGATATCTATTAACGCATTAAAATGTCTTTTTATGGTTAGTAAAGGCTTTAAAATACACCTATGATTAGCTTTACCACAAGACCGTTTTTAGATATCTTTTGTATTTTGTCTCTTGCTCTTCATGTATCCAAATTTAGATTACTATATGTGTTAGTTGGAGGAAATATAATTGCCAACTACTTAGGTTTACCACTATCAATTTTTGACGTAGAGCGGAACACCGTTTCAAGTATGACTTTGATACCCGGCCAATTGACTCCAAGATCTACAACTACAAGTATCTAATGCTTCGTACCTTTTACGTTTAGCATCATAGGTAGTGCGAAGGAGTATAACGTTAGCTGGGAGACGCGTATATGCACACTTAACTTAGGACTTCTTCGAACCGCCCTAAAAGCCGTTATAGATCAAATTCCTCCCCCAAAATCATGGCCTACTCCGTTCCTTCCTCTCCTTCAGAAAAATTCTGCCCGCACTCTTGATGCAAAGCGTAAAACTAAAGTTGGATGTTGAATGCAGTCAAAAATTTATTGGTTTTGTTGTCACAAAACCGTAAATTGTTGCAAAGAGCAACAAGCACTCACTAGTTGATTCATCTGCTTTTAAAATGTTAGTTGTTCAGAGCCAAATCATTTTTTCTAGTCACAAGATTCACTAATTTCCCGCCAAACTTTGGAAAACATTTGAATCGAAATCAAATGTTCTGTAACTTAACTTCTAGCTATTTATGCAAGAGTGGACACACCAACACTCTCCCTTGTCAGGTTGCCATCACTTATAGGTCTGTTTCGTGAGAGCGCCAACATACTTTTTAGGCTACTATTATTATGGGTTGATACAGTAGCTACACATGCGATGACTAACGTGTTACAATAAATCGGACTGGAGGAAGCGAAATTATCCAACCATTAGGTACCAGTGCTGTTCACAGTGCAACTTCTTTACTTCAAGGCTTCTCCCCCTGTAACATTCTCTTCAAAAAGACCATGATTTCTTGAAACACCCTAAACAAACTAGCGAACATCGTCAAATCGTAATTGAAAGATCTTTAGTTTCTTCTGGCTCTGTATGCTTGCCTCAAATCGAACTGGACCTACGCACTTGGTAAAGCGGCATGCCCTTTTGGATACAGAGGTGTTCTTTGGCTTCAACAGACTTGTAATCATCACCATGAGCATTAGCTTCATCGCAACCAACGTTTGTAACTAATGTAAAATGTTCTATCGCCATCAATTACTTGAAATTTATTCAAATCTTGTCTTTCACAGGAGAAGAAACGAATTCCATCTTTTTGATTCTGCTTTTTACTATCTATGTGCCATCGATAGAATTGCTGCACCAGACTATGTCCCTACTCTACAGGTATACATCTTTTCAAATTTTTATTTAAAAAAAATTTACGATCATACTGATGTAATAATATACTGGTAAATCTACTAAAATTAAATAGATTCTATGTGGAATAGGTGGCATTATTTTCCCAAATCGGTTTACCGGTTAGGCCAAGCATTTTAAGCATAGCATTTTTAAAGCCTTTCAACAGTTAAGTGAGTGATGTATATTCATTGCAGCTTTCAAATTTTGGTTAAATTTTTTATCTCAGTGATTCAATCAATCGAGATCTCACAGGTCAAGGCCAGGTTTACGACAGCAGTTTGCGGCTGAATACAATTGCGCATAGCTTTGCTGAAATTGGCATATCTAAGCTTCATTCAAGCAATGATGGAACAATAATTCTTATCGGGAATTCCATTAAACTGTTGCTTTCTTCAAAGTTTATGCAACTGTAATGCTTTTAAAGTAACATACGCTCTTAAGCAACTGTTCTTGAAAGTGAACCCGTCACCCACTGTATCATAACAGCCGAATGATAGGTAGTTTCCCTTCACTCGCTTAACGGGCCACCTGAATAAGTTGGTAATGGTCGTTAAACTTCAAAAAATTTCTGCACATTAGATCTTCACGACTCTCGCCGCATTACGGGAAAGCTTGTAACGAGAGGCGGTACCCATCTTTGGGGCTTAGCACATGGGCAACACAGCTTAGAGGAGGCGTCACAGCAGTGGAAAGCCTTTGGCAACACTGCGTGCAATTTGACTGGCCCACGGACCCAGGAATGGAATCTCAGACCTCCCGCACTATTTGTGATGTTTTTAATCACAACGCATACCGGCAGGTTATTTTTCTATTTACTGGGGTGTAATAATGTTGCTTGGATTATTTTCGTTTTCTCTTTCTTTGTTGAGTATTTTTTCATCCCAAAGATTTTAAAGGTTACAAATTATGAAGACTGTTACCAACAGTTACCGTACGAATTAACTGTGGTTGGAATGGTAATGAACTTTTGCTTGTGTGAATTTAGTTACATTATGCATTTGATCAGGACATTTTGCGAACTCGTGTTCCAACATCCGGGATAGTGGAGTACTTATTTGATATCGATCATTTTATTTTCGGCATCGTTGACGTTGGAGGCCAAAAAAGCGAACGCAGAAAATGGATCCACTGCTTTGAAAACGTGACCTCTATCATTTTTCTGGCAGCGCTAAGCGAGTACGTTATTAGTTAAATACTAATTATTGTCTGGAATAGCTAAAGGAACACTATTATCCAACCGAAACCCTATTCAAAAGCGTACGCAAACAGGAGTGGGCTAAGCATTGTTTGCTTCTCTATGACGTTTTGTTTATCATGTCGGTGCCTGCTTCCACTGCTTTCTTTGATGCAGTAACAAAATCGCGCACAAAGTCATCAAAATTGTCCAAAAATATTCACGGCCTGGCCTCTGACTAGTTTTTGTTTGTTTATTGATACAAACACTTTCTATGCTTGCTGTAACCTTTTACAAAGCAAACTTTCTGTTTCTATGTGACTAATTAGTAGATGTAAACTAGAAATCACTTTTATGAGTAGACGGTTTTGTTTCATTTTTATGAAGTATTGTAGCCTTGCCTTCTCATACTTTACCACCGTTTTAACGGTTAGTGAGGTATGACTGGCCACACCTCGTCGATGTTGTTAGGTGATGTAAATATAAAAACACTACTCTCGCTACAAAATAGTATAGGTGTCTTTTTATGACCACTTGTATAATTAAGATCATTGTCTTGCTACTGGTGATAGGAATCAAAAGACAAAGCGGGTTAAATCCCGAAACAGTTTCCACAATAGTTTAATGTAAAAATCACTGGGTGATGCTTGGTAAAAATTGTGCTAATGTTTCCGCCATGATCGTTGGCAGCAAGCAGTGGTTGATCAACTTTGTGTTTACGCCATTCACATTTCCTACTCCTTGCTTGCAGCAACGCATTAGTTCACTTGCATTTCACCCTCGTTTAATTTGGTTGTAGAATGCTCTGACCTAGTTTTGCATTTTGCAAAGATCGGTTTTCTGTCATAGGCAGTAGCGGATTTTCAAAAGGGCAAACGGGGCGAGCATACCTCTGATGCATCTGCAACAGCCAGTGGCGTAGCAAGAAATTTTGAAGGGGGGAGAGCAAAAATCCGCTAAAGAGCTGGTATAGTACAACAACTAAGCATGTAACAATGTAATACGGTAAGTAAGTCACACGGTAAGGCGGCATGGCACAATTGCCCCACCCTAAATGCGGTACTGATAACATCAGATAGCTTTAAGTGCCGCTTGTAAAACACTGGAAGTTGGAATGCCCAATTGTCCATTCATTATTACATGCAATGAAACCGTACTATCAACCCTTCCCCTAAACAAAATTTAGGGATCCACCCCTTATCTTAGACTGTGAAGATGAACCGTATTTTGGTTTTATAAGTCTAGCAATTATAAATGTTAATTAAATTAAGGTTGAACTTTTTATAATTTCCGTTTCAGGTACGACCAAACCATTCCAATTGAAGAGATTAGTCAAGATTTACGGAGTAGTATTCGGAATCTAAGCATGTCGGAAAGTCCTTTAAACAATAATCATAATCGTAAGCCAATCCTTCGGGCAAATTCGGAGCAAATTAAGGTGAGCAAGGATAAGTACGGATTCAGTAAATCTACTCGAAATCCGGGACATCGCCAGCATTCGTCTGTTCGAAAAGGCCACAATCCATCCAGCAAGTCCCTGCGGGAATTGCCTCCTTTTCCTCCTACCAATTTTGACGCTCAGACAAATGGTCAGTCCCCACAAGAAAAACGGTCCAAACAGCGGTTTTTTGAGCCTATTATTGAACCGGATGCCCCTGCTATAAACCGTTTGGAAGAGAGCTGTGCTCTTTTTAAAACGATAGTTGAAAACTCTCTCTTCAAAGACACCTCGGTTATTCTTTTCCTTAACAAGACTGATATCCTGGAAGAAAAAATTAAACATTCCCCCATGTCGGCCCACTTCCCATCTTACGGAGGTCCAGACGATGACCCGGATGCAGTGAAAGAACACATCTTGGAAATGTACGTAAAATGCTTCCGCAAAATGAAGAATGCGAAGCGAACATTATATACACATTTTACGTGTGCGACTGACACCAATAATATCCGTTTCGTTTTCGCGGCTGTAAAAGACATTATTTTGCAAAGCTATCTGGTTAATTGCAACCTTGCCTAGCGTTTTTGCATTCTTGTTAGTCGGTTAGCGAATAACCTCTTATTATTTTTTCTCATAGCCACTGTTCTAGCTTTGGGTGCACATAGGTGCACAGTTTAAGTTCAGTAAAGTGCTTTTTTGTCACTCGTTTCAATGATTTTTGTACTTTATTGACGTGACCCCTTTCAAAAATAAAATGAATTGGCTTTTGAAAGCTTTCGTGTTACCAAAACAATTAATAAAACAGCACTTGGATAACATTTTGGATATTAATTTCAGCATGGTTGTAGTTAATGGCCCTAACCCATGTTACAAATCAGCTTTTCAAATTAATCAAGCTGTGCTGTATATCATAAACATGAGTTTGCAAAAATGAAATCCCAGTTCCAACCGGCATCGCTTATGTTTTTACTGTTTAATTTTGATGAAATTGATACTTTTTCAGATTTTATTGTTTTGTTTTATCAAGATAAGTTCAACCTGTTTTTGTTTTTCTGTTTGCATCGTTTTTATTATAAATGCAGTATTTCAGTTCCCATATGTGCGTGTGCCATTGTCTTTCATAAGCTAGTGAAGCTTATCCATGAACCTAAAGTATTAACTCCACAATTTTTTTTAAATTTCTAGTTCTCCACTTTTTTAACTAATCTCGACTAGTGACTAAGGAAGTTAGTCTTCAAACGTGTTAGCTGTTCCATTACTCGTTTTTACTCCCGATCCAAATCAACTCGTTTAATAATTACATAGTTCTAAATTATTTAAAAACAGAATGGGTGGCATCTTGCTTAGTTTCTTATCACAAAAAATGTGGTTTTTATTTTTTACTTTAGCAGTCGAACAATTAATGTGCATTGTAATTTTTAGTGTTTTTTGCTCAATTCTAAACTTTCATTCTAAACTTGCTCAATTCTAAACTTTCTAAAATTTTTGCTAAATTCATAAACTGTTGTTGCCAAAATTCAAAAATTGCATTTTAACGCTAAATTTTAATACTCTTAATTAATGAACTCGTTATCAAAATTTTAAGTTTAAAAAATGAAATATTTTTACGTTCTGTGAAGCTGTTTAGGTTTGTTGCTTATACGCGGCAGACGGCAACGCGACGGGCGACTCGCGGCGACGTTTACTGCTTTTTGGTTGGCTTTTCTGTTCGCCGACCACCCAAAACCCTGCTGCATTTATTTCCATTATAACCGCTGCCGCTCGTCGCGTATTGGTAAACGCACTTTCACAGCTTCAATTTGCACTAAGCTCCTTACATTCACTGACGCTTGTGAACTCGCTTTAATTTGCGTTTCTACTCGAGTGAAATTAACGTCTTATCAAAGTTTTTAAAAATTACGCGTAACGAATATCAGATATATCAACCGCTGGGTTCTATAGTATGAGTTGCTCAAAGGCCGTGGTCTTAAAAGTCGGACCATATTCTGCTTTAACTCTTTTCCGCGATAAGCGTAAATTTTAAAGCGAAATTTTCACCTAAACACAACTTTAAAACAAATCTAGGTATATCTTGCGCAAGTCTACGCTTTTCGTCTTGCAAAAAAAAAGGCAAAAAATTAATCAGTCTTTTTTTTCGACCCCATGAGTTTTCTCTTTTTTTCATTTTTAAACCTAAGGCTGGTTTGCCAGTAAGCCTAACATCGTTGTTAGATCATTATTACAAATAGGCCTAACACGAATTCTTGTTTTGACTTTGTTAAAGCTGTGGGGTGTTTGCTTGAGCAATTTAAACCTATA
Source organism: Trididemnum miniatum (assembly GCA_964006365.1). Taxonomy (NCBI): domain Eukaryota; kingdom Metazoa; phylum Chordata; class Ascidiacea; order Aplousobranchia; family Didemnidae; genus Trididemnum; species Trididemnum miniatum. The sequence continues at coordinate 7,551,618 of OZ023233.1, read as the reverse complement.
CTCTGTGAAGATTCTGTACTGAAAACTTGCGAACTTTTACGTTATCACTTTTGAACTGATTGTCATGTTTCAATGTCAGCTAAAATATACAAATTTTTCATTTCTGAGCTAAAATTTAACAAAAAATCGCTGGTGAAAAAGTCACAATGATGCTAAATTTGTGCAAACAGCCAAGTTTACGCGAAAAAGGGCACTGCATTTTTAGTTATACAACTAGTCAACTACAGTAAGCAACTTTGATTCAGAAATACAGTTAGCCTCAGAGTTTGTATGTATTGGTGGAAAATGCAAACTTTTAGTGAAGTGATGCCACTTGCATCACGATTTACCCACTTGAACGCTAAATTTCAATTACCTCGACTCTTAGAATATTTCTTCTTGTGCTCCTTCACTTTCCAAGTTCGTTACAAGCTCGGAGATTATTTTTCTTGAGCTCATGACAACTTAATTTGTATATCTTACTATTTTTAAATTCAATGAGTAAAATGTAATTTCAAGTATTATCGTGAGCGGACATGCGTTCACAGTGACTATTATTGTGATTGAGCACCTGATCGGGATTGTTGCCATAGCGCCACTGAAGTTAACTAGCCTTAGGTTGAATCGGATATTGAATCGGACCCTGGGCGCTTTCTTTATTGAACACATTTGACTGCTTTTATGCCATCGTTATTGCGACATCGTTCTTTGTTTTGTTGATGCAACTGTTTCGATTTTGTTGTTACAAGTTTTTAAAGCGTTGTGAAATGTTTTCGACTTAATTATTTGTAATAAATTAATTATTTGCCAATCTATAAGTGCCGTTGCTTTCTTTGAGGTCTAATTTGAGGGATTCGGCGCAGTGTTTGCGCTCTTCAAGTCAGTAGTTACGTGGTTTGCAATATGTCGAATGCGATCTGCTCCAGACTGTGTTAGCCCGTCTCGTAAAATGTGTAACCTGGCCGGTTCCGCTAGGCCACGTCGCTGGTAGAACTCAGGTGTTAGGCTACACCAGTCTTCATACAAAGCCGTAGTTCAACTGCACGAGCGCAATCGAATACCCAGAAACTACAATAGCAGCAGTACTTTCTCAAATGTCAGAAGGAAGTCATATATAGCTAACTTAAGTTCAATATGAGCCTTTAGAATGGAATTAGCGCTTTTTGAGAGGGCTGGCTGGGCTTGGAGGAAGTAATCGCGCCTTGTTGAACGTAAACATGCCAACAAGGTTGTTAATAGCTTTCATTGTTTTGCAAGTGATGAAAAATTACTCCAAGCATTTCTATTACGCCAACGTTTCCTGAGCTTGTGATGGCGTGTAGGGACTTTCCAACAACAAGCTGCGGATTAGACCCAAAGTTTTTTGGAAAACTTTAACATTGCCCACCGGCAGATGAAAAAAATATTGATACCGAATTGGCGCTTTTTCGCTAAGGGCGTAAGTGTTCATTTACATGCTTCAAGAAGCAAAATAATAATTTGCGAATGATGTTTTTTTAAAGCCACATCCTAGGCTTTATATTAGAGAAGACATGCGGTATGGAAGATCGTCTAGTTAAGCATCGAACCCGTGAAGTCACCTCCGAAACCGAATGCGCCAAGCACCCGGTCAACTCCATGAGCTACAATGCGCGCAAATTAACGTTATTGGCCTATCACCGATTAAATTGTGACTCCCTAAATCTCCAAGATACCCTTCACATAATTTTTGATAGCTTTTTAGCAAGTTTGGATTCAATATAGGATCTCTGATGACATAAACGGTCTTATTAGGCGTACCGGTATATACTGGTCTGGCAGAAATGGCTTTTACCCGGGAAAAAATTAGTAGAAAGTTGAAATTTGACATGATGACCCAAGACCGTGTCCTGAGCCACCAAAAAAAATTTCCATGTTTTGGATGTGGGACTTCTCCCGAAATCCGCATTTGAAATAATGTAACGTACTGCCGATAGTGGCAGCTAGCGTTCTTTGTCTAGCGACTCAGCTGTAAGACGTATAAGAATAAAATTTTGCATACACTTGATCTTCAACTGCTATTGGCAAAAGTCTTTTTCAAATTGTGACGTCATCATATATGACATTATCAGCGTGAATTTTGATCAAAATGGCGTCAGTGGGAGTTCAAAACTTGAACGTGAGGAAACAAGGAGCAAACAATAATTTGGATCATGTCAAGTTGAAGTGAAGACCTCACAAACGCTGTTGGTGACGTCGTTCGTCAGTTTCAACTTGAAGATTGGGATGTTTTGGATTCTCTTTCCAGCAGCAAACTCGGAAGCCTTTCTTTTTGCTTTGGTTCTTCTTATCACTTCATCACTAACAGGTTCTTCTTATCATTTCAGTTATATCAATAATTAGCCGTTATAACTCTCATGCCATGAAAAGGATCTTTTCTAGTTAATGTGACTTGATTGAATGTTTGTGGTCTGCGTCGTCTGCAACCCAGTATCCACTGAAGAAAAGCACAGTCATTGTCAAGAGACATTTGCGGACTCCGATCAACTACAGCTTGTTTGTAGTGCATCACCTCGTCATAAGAGATAAAATATCCCAAACGCTGAAGTTGTTCAATGTTCAATAATTTAACCATTTGGATCCGATTCGTTTTTCAAGTTGAATGCCAAGACCAAATGCAGGGCCGGATCATTGGTTTCTGAGCCCTGGGGCTGTCTGGTAGTCAGGGGTCTATTTTGTCCCCGTCAGTCGAAGACCTGCTGAAATATATAGTCTACATGCAAGTATTAAGCACAGGGCCGGCGGAACCGCCCCCAAACCCCCGGCAGGGGGGGGGCAGGCCTGGTCAGGGGCCCCGCTTTGAACACCGAGGCAGCTTAGGTCTCAAAAAGGCAGCTTAGGTCTCAAAAAGCTCAGTCGTAATAGGGTGAAGAAAGCCAAAAAGATAAGGTAAAATTACGTACGAAAACGTATCAAAATACGCGCGTCGGTTTCAAACTAGGGTTCGTAGATGCAAAATCGGACGCAATCGCATTTTGTGTAAAGACATATTTGTCAGATTCGTTCATCAAAAATCGCATAAATATGCATCAAAAGCAAAATCGGACGAAAATCCCATTCTGTGTAAAACCATCTTTACCTCCCATTTTGCTTGAGGATAAAGGGGGCCCCACGTGAAGTTTTGGGGGGGGGCTCAGCTGGCCTAGCGCCGGCACTGATCAAGCACATTCAAAAAACGTATTTATTGAATTTAAACAAAACGCCCTGTTTTGCCCGTACAGAGGTTTAGAAGATGTCAAACCACAGAGCCCCGATTCCTGGAAATTATGCTTTCTATTTGTTGTTTTGCAAATGATTTTACGATTAGTTCCCCCCAAGCCATGCAAATTATACTTTTACCTCCTTCACAGCATCTATTTCGTATCCTAATGTCCCTTTGCGTACCGGTACGAAAAACCCTACGGCATTTTATGTGAAACTATATCTTTAATTTACCCTACCGTCAATGAATTATTACAAAATAATCATAAATTTCAATGACTCGCTAAAACGGCGACATTTTTTAGGAGCTGTGTTGCCCAGCTGGCGCTATGCCACAAAGATGGACCCACCACATGTATCACGCTTCAGCGTAATCTTGAGTTAATGAAGATTTGGGTTGATTTCCTTTCAGTTACAGGATAGAACGACACACAACACATTGTAACCGATGCTACGTTATTGATAGAATTTGATTGTGATTTATAGCAATATTTACGCAGCAATGAACATTTATGCCAATAATCATTTCATTTATCCAGTTTGAAATCTGTTCGAACACCGTCAAAATCGTTGTACGATATACTGCAGAGAGATTGTGTCGGAAACTCGGAGTATTTTCATAATAAATTTTTTGGCATTTTTTTGCTTTCTGCAATTTTTGACCCAATGCACAAGGAGATTCGATTGGTTAAGAGCCTTGAATAATTCCAAAGCTAGCTTCTGGACCCTGCTTCTTGCGCCTATGAATACTTCAGCTATTGGCCTGATGGCGCTGTTCTGGTCCGAATCTCGCAACGTAAGTCCGAATCTCATAAACTCGTAATCAATCTTTTTTGATTTCGTTAAATTGCCGCAGATCTTGCAATTTAAATCCAGTAGTAAATTCGTTGAAATTTTTGACATCGATATACTCTTGAATCACTCTCTTAGTCCTAACCTAGACTGAATAGATTAGGCCTACTTAGTCAAGGTCGGCAATTCGTATCCAACTTTACAATAAAATAGTTGATTGATGAAAAAATCCCTGAATTGTTCATAATACGTTGTAATCGAAAGAGCTGTTTTTTCGGTGGGTCTGGGCCGCAATAACCTGAAATTTTTCAATCTAAAAAAAATCGAAAAAACAGAAAAATTCTGTCCCACTTCAATGATTCCAAATTGACAAAATTTCTGGGACCTCTTGGTTCATTGGCTGGTGTTGGCTTGTGGCCTTGTGCTTGATTTGATTTGTTTCGTGAGCGCTTAATGTGCAGTAGTTTTGAAAATTGTACTGTACAGTAAATTAAATTTCAAGATGGCAAACAAAGTATTCTGGCAGACCATTCGCCGTTCGCGTGGAAAAAGATCTCAAGCCGCTTTCTTCATCGAAGATTCAAACGGCGTCACTTTGAAAGATCATGATGCTATTTTGACACGGTGGAGAGAATACTTAAGTAATCTTTTAAACCCAGTTGATGCCACATCGATGCAAATTCACGAGGAGCAGGTTGGGGAAGATATTCAGACAACCGAAGCAGATGTGAATGCAGTTATTAAATCATTGAAAACTGGAAAAGCACCTGGTGAGGATGATAACAGACCTGAAATGTTAAAAGCAATGAACACGTATGGTGTTCGTTGGTTGACTCGTGTTTGTAAGGTGGCATGTAGTACCGGACAAGCACTAAAGCAATTGCAAACCAGTGTGATAATACCTATCCACAAGAAAGGAGACAAGAGAAAATGCACCAATTATAGGGGCATATCTCTCATCAGTGTCCCGGGTAAGGTCTACGCCTAATGCCTTGAAAAGAAATGCCGCGAAATAGTCGAGCCTAAACTAACGTATGCTCAGTGTGGTTTTCGTCCTGGCCGAAGCACAATGGACCAGATCTTCGCCTTGCAGTAAATCTGTGAGAAGTCGTGGGAATATGCCAAAGAGGTCAATGCGTGTTTTGTTGATCTTGAAAAAGCGTATGATCGCATTCCTAGAGACAAGCTTTGGGCGGCGCTGTTACAGTATGGCATTGGTGGCCAGCTATTAACTGTTATTAAGTCGCCGTACATGCATTCCAAGGTCTGTGTTCGTGCTAACAGCGCAACGACGAAACCTTTCAGAGTACGTGTGGGACTACGGCAAGGCTGCTCTCTTTCACCTATTCTGTTCCTTATTTATATGGATAGTTAAGAAAATTGAGTCTTGAGGCGGAGTAAAGATCGGTGAATGCACTGTACGGTACAACGTCTGTTATTTGCAGATGATCTTGTGCTACTCGACTACACCCAAAATGGTCTCCAGCAAGCTCTTGACAGGTTTTCAAATGCATGCTCCGCGGGCGGAATGAAAATCAGTTCAACTAAAACGGAAACCATAAGCCTGTCCAGACAACCAAAGCAGTGCTTTCTCCAAATTGGTGGAGTTCCACTAAAACAGTCTGAGAAATTCAAGTACCTCAATGTCTCATTCACTAGTGATGGCACACAAAATAGCGAATTGAATATCCGCATGGGAAAAGCAAGCGCAGTAATGACCCCTTATTATTTCAAAGTTTGAAAATATGACCCCTTATTATTTCAAGTTACAAATTCTAAAATTGGAAGATCTGTATAAAGTTGAAATAGCTCAATTTATGCATTAATTTACTCAAAATAAACTGCCAAGTCGATTTCGTCATTATTTTTCGCATCTCTCTGATATTCACACTCATTCTACTTGCAATATTCGTCAACTAAAAATATTTCTCTTCCTCGTTTTTCTTCTGCTAAAACTCAAAGGTCCATAAAATACATCGGTTCAAAAATCTTGAATAACATTCCCCTCGACTTAAAACGGCTCCCGCATAATAATTCAAAATTAGTTACAAGCAACTTCTTCTAAATCAGCATAAGTGGCCATTGACCCTTTGGTTTTTCTGATTTTAGTTTGTACTCAAAATTGCAATTCCGTATTTGAAACAAGAATTATGTCGTGCAGAATGTTTTTTTTTTTGCTTTTTTTTTATTTTAATGATAAGTGATTGCATTTGCCCTTTCTCGTGTCTGGTAATTGTGGGCTGCGGGATCTCTACGAGCGTCGCGGTTGGCTTTTTGATGTCATAATCACTTTTTTCAATTGAGTCATTGGTAATCTGATTGTGATGCGGGGGTCTCTTGGTCTGAGGGCTCTGGGCATGTGGACGGGTAATTGTCGCTATCCGCGGGCTGTCACTTGACTCGAAGACCGATGGTCCCTTCGTGACTGCCTGTTGCTGCGAATAATGTAAGAGTTTTTTGCTGAATATTGAGTTTGTGTGCACCAATTGGCAACGAAATAAACTCTTCTGTTCTGTTCAATGCGCTAGCTCCATCGATCTGTGGTACTGAAACGGTAGCTTTGCAGATCGGTCTATGTTCCTATTTGCAGATCAGTCCATGTTCCTATTTTGACTTTTGGCCATGAGTGTTGGATCATGAATGAGAAAGTGAGATCTCGAGTTCAAGCAGCAGAAATGGGATTTTTGCGAAGAATTAGCGGTTTGACCTTGTTGGACAAGGTTAAAAGTGCAGATATTCGTGAATCTCAACATTGAATCGCTGCTTCTCCGACTAGAAAGATCGCAACTGCGTTGGTATGGACATGTGACACGAATGTCCCAGAAAAGAACAGCCCAAAAACTGCTCCCTTCAACACCGATCGGTCGAAGGCATGAAGGCCGTTTCAGAGCTCGATTGCGAGATTACGTAGAAGATCTTAGTCAGAGACGTGCCGTCAGGGGAAGCAGGTGAGGCACCTATGTAAAAAACGCGGCGAAGCAACAATAATTTTGTCGCAGAATAAATAATTCATGTGTAGAAACCTATGTATTTTGTTTTAAATATTTATATCTTATCACTTGAAATATCGGTTGATATCGGTTGTAGTTAGTTTGAAATTACCTTAACAGTCTTGCAGTTGATTTACAAGCACCCATAAGCGCAACTAGGGGGGGGCTAAGGGGGCTGAAGCCCCCCCTTAGCCTTATGAACGACAGTGGATAAAACAGCTGTAAAAAATTATAAGTACCAGTACTCGTCGTAATTTGTCAATATTCAACAGGCAATAGGGGTGGATCCAGGGGTGTTTGGAGGGATGCATCTCCCTAAAATCCGATTTTAAAACTGTTTTAGAATAAATACAATTTTTTTCACAATTTCGAAACTTTTCGATAGTAATAATTCTTACGCCTTAAGCACGCGTAATCGAAAATGTGCGAACACGTGCATCATACTTGGTGAGACACGCACATATAGGGGCAAAAATTTAAATAAAATGTACCTGAAAAATGTTCAAAAAGCACTAAAATGGCCATTGCAGTGTGTAGATTTGCAAAAAGTTTCCGGGGGAGCATGCCCCCGGACCCCCTAGATTCGTTCCTCAATTTGCATCAAATTCTGCCAGAAAAAATACGCTTGATTAAAATGTCAAAATTTAATGCTCTTGTCCTTGAAAAAATTTCTGAATACGATTTTGACATGAAACATTTTCAAAGGGCTTATGTTATTTAGGCCCGTTTTTGGGTCTAAACGTCTAACGAATTTGTACGTAGCAAGCATTCAACCTAATTGAAAACTGCATCCCCCCGCCAAAATTTTATTCATCCGCTTCTGACAGATAATATAAACTTAAGTTTTACTGAGGCATTTTTAACAATTAATGAATTTCTATGTCCGAGAATATTGTTAACTGCGGTTACGAGCAAGGTTAAAACAACAAAAATGTAATTTTTTAAGCTGATACCGGTATCTGTAAATTAAAATCATTTGTGAATTAAAATTGTTAACCGGTCAGAACAACGGTTAACCGGTCTCGCTTTGCAACCGATTCACCGAGAACGATCAGTTGATAAAGAAAGTGTTTTAAATAAATATGCCGCAAGTGCCAGTGAAAGATCTCATTTTATTGTTTAAATTTGCTTCGATGACGTTGACAACAAGCATCGAGTCCAAGATTGCTGCAGTACCAAGACCTCTCTCTTCCTAAATGAAACTTTGCAAGTTGAACATTGTCGCGCAAGTTTTTTCAAGTAATTTGCATAATTTTTCTTCGTTGAAATAGATAGCAAGATAAGCATACCTTGGTTGAAAAAATGTGAAAAGACTCTTCATGTGCCGCTTTGGGATAGATTATAAACTAAATTTCACAAAAACTTCGCTTGCCTAATGCCTAGTGAAACTAGTTTCGGACATAACGCTTAGCTCTCTTCTGTTTTAATGCACAGATATTGATTTGAGCAAAAAAACTAGCCGTGGCTTTTCCTTGTTGAAATAGACGATAGACCAACGTCATCTCGCGAGACAGTCAGACATGATACTAGAAAATTACGAGCAATAAGGAACTAATCGTAATCACAAAAATGTATCAGCCCCCCCTTACGAAAATCCTGGTTGCGCCACTGCAAGCACCTTGTAGTTTCTTGTGCTGTTTGCAACTACCTTGTAGTTGGTTTAAAATAACCTTGTAGTTCCTTGCAGTGTTTTAAGCTAATTTGTACTTGATTTAAAAGTACCTTGTAGTTCCTTGTAGTGTTTTCAACTACCTTGTAGACGGTTTAAAAGTACCTTGTAGTGTTTTCAACCACTGTCTCCTATTAGTTGGTTTGAAACTGTTATGCCGCTAGTCACCGCCTTTGGCAAGCAGATAATCATTTTGTTTCCTCAGTTTGTAATTTTATTGCAATTTTTAAGAAACGCCCTAAAAATGTGTTGCGCAACTGTTCACGTGATTTGTTTTCTTGTGGCACATAGCACCTTTAATCCTCAGATTCGTTTTTGTTCAGTTGTGGTTCGGACCAATTTTAACTTATTATTTTATGTCGCCATTTTATCGAGAGAAGAAATCTCAGTTTTATTACAGGCAAAGCCTGCAGTTGGCAAATAATTTTATTCAATGTTATTGACCCTTTGTTTCGTGAAACTGTTTTGTTTTGGATTCAAGTTTGGCCTTGTCAGAAAGATTCAAGAATAAATTCAAGATATTTTAAGTTTGGTGGAAACATTAGATGCTTTGCTAGTAAGGCCTTGGAATTCCTCCGGGCTCTTATTTTGCGGTCGGTTACGCAACAACCACCTTGTAGTTGGTTTAAAAGTACCTTGTAGTTCTTTGTAGTGTTTTCAGCTACTTTGTACTTGGTTTAAAAGTACCTTGTAGTTCCTTGTACTGTTTTCAACTACCTTGTAGTTGGATTAAAAGTACCTTGTAGTTCCTTGTAGCGTTTTCAGCTACTTTGTACTTGGTTTAAAAGTGTCTTGTAGTTCCTTGTAGTGTTTTCAAGCATTTTAAAGGTTTAAAAGTATCTTGTAGTTCCTTGTAGTACCTTGTTGTTCCTTGCGGTGTTTAGTAGGACCCTTCCTCGTTCAGCCTAACATCTGTGTTTGCTCTCCAATTTTCCATTATTAAACTCCGTAACACTCCGTCCTGTCATTGTCATGAAAACTTCACACAGTACGATACGTCATCAGTCGAACTGGATTAAACCGGATGGAACTGGTTTGGACAATGTTGTTGCAATTTAAACATGTCCAGACTAGAAAAGTAGATACGGCATTGCAGCAGAAAGCAAGAACTTTGGACATTTACAGGTATAGCCTATTTGAACGGAGTTGCATTGCTAAGACTGAAATCTCTTATAAATTAACTACCGGTAGTTATTCTTTAACGTTCCATTAGCCTAGTTGAGTGTGAGGGAAAGGCGAGATAAGCTCTGTAACCGACTCGTTTAGTGTGAATGACTTAGACTACCGTAACCTAGTTAATGTTCGTTTAGTGTTAATTTATGGAAAAGTGAATTTGGCATAGAGACCGTGTCAGCTGTATAGTTTTACTAGGTGCGTCTGCACTTTCAATCTTAAGATTGAGGGATTACTTTGTAGGAGAGCTACCTTTTAGGGATAATGTATATTAAGCAATGTCGAGTTATATGGGATTAGTTCCTATTTCGTGAGTTTTGTAATACTTTATCTCAAATTCTATTTGAATAAGAAAATGCTGCATGGATCGGATTAGACTTGGAAAATTCTATTTGAGTAAGACCATTGAGTGCCAAATCATGATCATTATTTAAAATAAAACTGCTTTCTTTGATGATATATCGTCGGTTCACCTTACCGCTTAGCTGACCTGTGACTGAAGAAGTTCTGTAATCCACCTGCGTCCTTCTAATTTGGGTGGTGGATATGCTGAGCACGAGAGACAATATATTATTGGGTACACTTGCCGCCAGGCTCACTTCCTGCATAGAAAAGCAGAAGTTGGTACTTTAAGGGAAGTGGTCGCTACATAAACTGGTGACCCCAACGTAATAAAACAAAGCAATACTCAGCCTGACAAGAACGCTGTGTCAACTGAAGTGATATCGCGTACTACACTCTATCTTCCTAATCGTTCAACCTGTCAACAGCCAATTGTGATTGGATGATTACTGTATCGCAACGACACGTCCGGAGAAAAGAAGACCAGAGTTTATAGTTAAGTAAAGTTTTTCTCTTGTTTAGTAGTAGTAGTAGTAGTGATTTATTTATTTACCAGGCACATAAAAAACCGAACACCAGTTACACAAATCAAAAAATCACAGTGTAACTTCAAATTTAACAAATGAACAAACAATAAGTTGCTACAATATTGTCGTGACGGGAGACTGCGGAGTGACCATTGAAGATCTTCAAGTCAAGCAGCTACCCCAGACATTGTTCGGTCGCTTAAAAATAATAAGATAAAAATTTATGGCGTCCTAAAATTTTAATTAGCTCTTACAATCCACTTATAGGAATAAGCGTTTTGAAAGTTGTATAGATGTTAGCTTCTTAGATTAATTGACCACGTGATAAGTAGCTATAAGTTGATTTTCGAATTTAGATTTAAATTTTCTAAACGAGAGGATTTTAAATTCAGGGGAAAACGAATTCCAGATTTTAGTGCCCTGAAACTTAATAGACCTTTGACAACGTAGAGTTGAAAATTTGGGTAAGTAAAGACTTTTTTGGGTTTGGGATCTTGTTTGTCTACTATGGATTGTGGAGAGATCGGTGAATAGAGAGGATATGCCAGGAGGAAGAAGGTTATGAGGGTGTTGGTGCATTAGTTTACCAATTTCAAATTTGAAAAAGTTCATTAATTTTCAAAATATCTAATTCGAAATATAGAGGTGTAACTGAAGAAAAATGATTGCTATTGCAGATAACCCGTATGGCCTTGTTCTGAAGGAGTTGGAGTTTTTGAGTGTATTTTTGATAGGTGCGACCCCACAGGAGGAGAGCATATAGTAAATGCGGATGTACAAGGGCATAATATAGAAGGAGAAGAGTGGATTTGGGAAACATAAAATGGAGCTTGCTGAAAATACCTACACCTTTGGCCACCTTGACTTCAATTTGTGTGATATGATATTTAAATATAAGTTTCCAGTCCAAGTTCATACCAAGATATTTACATGATTCTTGGCAAACTAAGGAGTTGTCATAATTATCTTTAAAGTTGTTTATAATGTGTTTATTGTTCTGCAAAATTATTGTTTGATAGTTGCACGTTTTCCTGTTTAATTTAAAATGCATCGCGTGGGTGAGAGAAATCAGAGTTCAATTTCCAGGGGGCAAGAACTTCCTCAAGCTGGTGGCTCTTTTTCGTTTGTTCCGGAATTCAGAGTTCAGAAACCCACATTTGTTTCTTTTCCTGACCTTACACCCTTGGGTTGTGTAGACGATACAATTACTGAGTTTGAGAACTGTGCTAATGATTATCCAGATCCTCTTAGGCCCCAACATGTGTCTGTTTTGTTACCACATTTTTATAAGCACAACTGTCAGCTATGGATATTAATGGTTGAAAATATTTTTCGCCCAAAAGGCACAAACAGCGGGCAACAGAAATATGAATTAATGCTTTCTGCCTTTGATCTTAGGCAGGTTGTAAAACTGCAAAGGATTTTTAGGACCTTTTCTGACAGTCAACTGTACACCCAACTTAAACGAGAAATTGTGCGTGTGTCTGCCCCCATTAGAGAGGCTAATCTTGACCGACTTTTGTATGAAGTCCAACTTGGTGACAAAACCCCTTCAGAGTTGCTCTTGGAAATGCAGGAGTTGCTAGGTAATCAGGAGTGTCCAGCACTACTTTACAAGTTGCTTAAAGAGCGGTTACCTGACAGTGTTAGAAAAATCATCTTGACTTTTGCACCCCTTTGTCCCATTGAAGAACTAGCACTTAAGGCTGATGCTATTCTCAAGGAAGAACAAAGCTGTCGTTCGAGAAATAGCACAAGAGACAATGCACTCAACACTTCTACATCATTAAATGAATCCGCCATTGGTGGGCTCTTAAGTAACTTAACCACTGCAGTCAGCAAACTTTCGGAGCGTGATTCAAGAAACATGATGTGCTTTTACATACCTTCTTCTGGCATTGGAAAAAATACTAAGCGGGACCAGAGAAGAGTTCCTTACGCTTCTACTCCATGTTTTCCCAGGACTGGAAGGTGTTCAGACTGTCCACCATCGTGCGATATGCGGATGACGGAACACAATAGTTCTAACCTTGGTCTTTGCTACTATCACAGTAGATTTGGAGAACAAGCCTTCAAATGTAGCCTACCTTGCTAAAGGGGGTCAAATTTCTCAAAACACATCACCAGGGTAGAACCAAAGTAGCTTAGGTCCATTTTCATGGTTTTGAAATATAAAGGTTTTTCAGTTTTTTTCAGACTAAAAACAGACTAGTTAATGCTGTATTTCAAGTTGTCTCCTGTTATTGGAACATCAAAACCATCTTTTCAACGCCTTCAAATATTCCATATTTTGAGGTCAAAAACTTGGCCCATAAATTTTTTTGCCCCTATTTTGGACATAAGCTACTTTGGTTTGTATAAATTTTTTATTAAGTTTATGTATTATGGGACATAAGTTTAAACCACTTATAATAAACAGCGTATAACTTGCAATTACCTTCGTAAAATTAGATGCAAAGCTTGTAGTTGTAGCAGGGTATGATGTATTGTAATTACAACGGATAACACAGGCTTAAACTTTTTGTTGCTACTTAACCATTATTTTTATGATTAGTACCATGACTCCACACATTGACATAATTATAGCTATTGTTTTCACAGTATCATGAATTATTTTCGTGCAACTATAAGCAAGGCTTACTAACAATCCTGAGCCATACTTTTTGCTGAAATTGAGTCTTTTACATTCCATTTTAAACTAACTCTAATGTTAACTTAACCCATACCTATCCCTAATCTTACGCAGTACAGCAGCGTTTTAAAACGAAACTAGTCTGATGCTAAAGAGGAAATTTATTGAACAATCCAAAATTTAAACACAAAACAGAGCTTGATATAATTACGACATACAATTATTTCGGCTCAGCAACTGTTCGCTCTCTGCTAGGGGACCTATCATAATAAAAGACAGCAAAATATTGCGCAATTATCGCCAAGAGATCTCAATAAACCTTTGGCTATGAAAGCTTCTAAAGATCTTAGGGTAAACTTTGTTTCACTCTGGTTCTAACTTAAATGTATCAACTGGGAACAAGCTTGAAGCAACAAAAAACAACAGAACAGAAAAACAAAGAACAATAAAGCATGAAGATCAGCATTATGATTGATGCAATAGCACTCTAAAGCCACATAACTTCAAAGTATACATATTGTTCGTCAAGTGGATTTGATAAGCAATAAGCATAGTAAATCAATAGCATCAAAAACTGAAAGAAATTTAAATTAATTGCGGTATCTTAACCAGCAAAGTATGCACATGTAAAAGGTTATACATAATATTTAAGAATTGATTGCTTGTACGCTCCCAACAAACCAACGGCAACTGCTTTTGGAAACCTTGCTTCATAACATCATTTTCATTCTGTGAATGACCATTAACTAAATAATTCATCGTTAGCTCATGAAACAGAAAAGTGTTAAAAGCAAAGGATAACATGATTAGGACCATGCGATTGCTATTTTGTCCAGCCTATCTATCACTGAACAAATGCACTTCTTGTACACCATCCACTTTCAACTGCTTTAAAAATCGGAAAAGGCAAGATGCACTTCGCAGAACCCTTTTTTGGCCTCTCCCTCATGCCACAAAAGCAGAAAGTATCAATGGAATTGATTTTTGTCACAGTAAAGTTTGTCACACGGAGTCTTCGTGAATAAAAAAATGGCGAGCATTTTCCATGAGGGAGCAACATAATTTTTTCAATATCAAATCCAGCTGCAACTACTATATCTTGATTGGCTGCTTTTTCTTTCAAGCATTGTTTCATCTTTCTGGCTAGATCTTTTTCAAGGAGATGCTCATTTTGCTTTTTTACAATATTGCTTGTCTTTTGATCTTCCTCAAGGTTGTCAAACTTCGTGCATGTGTCACATACATCTTTGTAAAGGTCGGTTAAACTTTAAATTGAGTTGTGTGTCAAATATACTAAAATATAACCATTGATTTTGGGGAGTTTTGCCATTTTCATTACACCAGTCAATGTAAAGACGATACATGCGACTTTTGTTCAGACCATCAGGCAAAAACTCAAATGAACAGTCCTTTCGCCGATAGTGGCTTTCCACAACATCAAACGTGTTAATGTGATTAACGATGTCCTGCTCAGCAGCGGGATCAGTTTTTTGAAATGGTCCACCTCGCAAATCAACTTTGGACATGCCCGTTTGGCTTCTTTTCTTTTTCACTGCATATCGCACTCTCATGTTGAAAATGTTTAAGGTGGCTAAAAAAACTTTTTGACATACTTAAACTTCACTATCATCGACCACAAATTTATAGATACTATTCTTGGTTCTATTACGCCTCTTTCCACTTTTTGTTTCTTTACGTTTTCTTTCTGTTGCTTTTGGCTGCAATTTGTCTCTTTCAGTGAGATGTGCAGTCTTCAACGTCCAGTCTCTAAGCTCATAAAAGGATTTGCATATCTGGCGTTGCTGTTGTGCTTTGATCTTTTTGTTGCATTGGAGACGGCATGAGTCCTGACATAAAGAATGTGATGGGGAGCATTCATGCTGTTTAGCATCATTTTCTGGAGAGCTTCTGGCTTAATGATGCCCTTGCTCAGATAACTCTTACGTTTGTTATTTTTCCACTTGTTAGGACATCTTTTACGTTTTTTATCATGTAAATAGGTAGGCTTTGAAGCATGTGATCCATCTTCACTAATGTTGATACAAGGCAACTTTTGCACATCCTTGTAAGACCATAAAATGAATAGTGATGTACCGATTAATCGGTATCGGGAATCGGTATAATCGTTGTTTTTTGGGTATAGGATCGGTCAAAAATGCCTGTAATTATCGATCTAAAACTGATTCTTTTAAAACCGATTTGACAATGAGAATGGTAGTAACCAGCAGCAAACATTCAAAAATAATTTAACGAATTAGTAACACAAGACTATCTGCAAAATTTATTAGTTGAAGTTTAGTGGTTAAAATTAACAATATTTGCCTACTGGGATTGCAAAACTTGAAGTTGCTTTTGCGTCAGCAATATAGTAAGATTATCTGATATGCAAAAAAAAAACATTCTGAAAAAGTGAGCCCAAATAGCATGTGGTATTTAGGCTAACTTTATCAGATCAGTTGCTTTGGCATATCACCAACCTGAAATTCAAAATTATGGGATTTGCAATAATATTGGCAAATTTTGTGCTAATTCAAAAAACCAACAAAGCTAGTAGAAAGGGTTTGATTTTAAAAATTGTATTTTATTGACTATACGATTTTGTGCATGGTAGGCTGAAGATATACACATACTGTAAGCAGTATGGCCAAGGAATTATGGATATTATTTCTATATAATATAAAATCTTTTGATCCATGTCACACCCTTGTTGCATTAGTCTACCCTCAGCTATATATTTTTATAACACCTATCTTTGCACGGTGAATTTTAACAAGCAGCAACATTGCGTGACAGTTTTTATAAATTCAGTGTTATGTTAAGTACCGGTATTACATTAGATCGGAATCGGGCAAAATTTTGGTATCAGTACATCATTGAAAATGAATGCTCCAGGCAAATGTACATCAACATCAAATGGTGACCACTTATTTGCATCTCTTAATGTTTTAATAATCAAAAACCTACCACATTTATCATCAACAACTTTATGGTAAGCTGTGATGCCAGGCGGACAGTAAGAAAACTTTGCTTTGAAAATTTTAACATCTTTCGCCGATAAATAAACTTCAAATATCTTCATTATACTCGCGGTATTACGCCATCTTTCGACAATAAATAAACTTCAAAAATCTTCATTAGACTCGCGGTATTACGGGGCCCATTTCTGCGGCTTAGCGCCTGGGCTACACAGCTTCGAAGAAACGTTGCAGCGATGGCGAGCCGTTGGCGACATTGTGCTGATTTGACCGGTTCGGGAATCGAACCCCAGACCTCCCGCACCGATAGCGTGCGCTTAGCAATTGAGCTAACGGCCGGTTCTATCAATTACCTTCTTCATTCTCAATTCATTGTACCAACGGAGTATTATCAGGTTTGCTTACACTTAAAATGTTTCGCTCATCCTTGGAAGAATCATTCTCAACTGCAACATCATCAACTCCTGCAAAATGCTGAGCTACTTCGGGAACTTCATAGTCTTTATCTATCACATCATCTATTTCAGATTCACTTTCACTGTCCTGATTAAAAGCATAATTGTTTTGAATTACGACAGGAATGCTTGTTCTTTCATCACCAACCTCTAATACCAAGTAGCTGGTCTCACAAACGTTTATACTTTCATCTATATCCCATTTCACTTTCTATTTATCACCTTGTCTTTCAATTACTGTTCCCTTAATTCTTGCATCTCTCCAATTTTCTCCAAACTTAGCATATGATCATCTATCTTCATCTGCACTGGCATCACCATCAAATTGCCATGCCTCAATTGAAACACAAGAATTTGATCTTATTCTAACCACATTTATTTACTTCCTACAATGTAACAATACACAATTACGTTTTAGCTCGATGCATATTAGTACAAACAGAATTATTTTGAACAGTGGAGCTATGATATTTGTTTGTGAGCATAGTTTTAGGCAGATGAATGTGATTGTGGTTTGCCAAACAAAACAGTAATGGTATTTTGGACTTTCTAAGTATATATTTTACGTTCCGGTTTGTTATGTAACAACATAAGAGTTAAATATAAATTGATACGAAAATATACATGAAAAAATGGTCTTCTACGGCCTTCTAATACTGACTGACTGGCCTTCTAAGGTACTGACTGATATAATACTGACTGGCCTTCTAAGGTACCGGTAACTCAATTGACCCAAGCATTCTGTATATGTCCATCACAGTAACTATAGACACACTCATATTTGAGTTCAGCTGTTGGTCTTCATGCCACCACAACAGGTGCTGGTAGATAGCTTGGCTTTATTTTATTTTCTTTTATTTCAGACCACAAGGTCCATAGTAACGAAATCATATCAAAAAGAAAGCAGAAAAATTTACATTCACAAAACAGATACCGTAACATTTAGTCATTTGCTATATAGACCATATCGAGATAATGACTATAATAACCAGAGCGAAAAAACACATCAGAAGTCATCAACGCAGATATTAACTTATTCTCAGAATGAAAGCACCGAGAAACAAATGAAAACAAGGATTTTCTGATTAAAGCAGAAAAAGTAGTTACATGGGCAGAAACTTGGCACTCCCGAGCACTGACATAACGAGGTAAATCATGCAAAATTCTATACGAGTCATTATAAGCAACACGCAACTTTCTGAAAGTATCAGAACGATAATTACACCATAAGTTACTCGCATAAAAACTTGTACAATACGAACGGAACAAAGTATTTTTAACAACGGAAGAGCATTTTGAAAAGCGATATTTCAATTTGTTGCCAGTACCATACAGAAATCTTACTTGTCTAAGAATGTCGTCGTCATCAAACAAATTGCTGTTAAGTTGTACCCCTAAATACCTTACTGAATTTACAAAACTGATGGTAGCATCACTACCAAGCCTAAGAACAGGCATGCAGGATAAACTAAAATACCTCGGAGCACACAGCATAGCATAAGACTTGTTGCAATTAAAAACAATATCATTAACTTTAGCATATGCACTGCAAACATCGATTAGATCCTGTAGTCCTGCCAAACTAGGACTCATCAAACAAATGTCATCGGCAAAAAAAATGTGGTTTATGCAGGAATTGCCCACATAACAACCAGCTCTGACATTATTTAGCAGCCTAGATAGGTCATCAATATACACTGAAAACAGGAATGGACTAAGGACACCTCCTTTTCGAACACCATTAGAGACAGAAAAAGAAGACGACATTTGACCACCCCAAGACACTTGCATGCTTTGTGATTTATACCAGTACCTTAACAACCGAACGAAATAAATAGGCACACCTCGCAGTACTAGTTTTTTGAATAAAATTTGGTGATTAATTTTGTCAAAAGCTTTGGTAGCATCTAAAAAAGCAGAAAACACTGGCGTATTTTGATTCACATACGATGAGACAGTTTGCTTAAACAAAAAAACACTCATATCCGTACTATATTTGGGTTTAAAACCAAACTGATTTGAACTAGTTTGCATAAAGGACGAAATGTGATACAAGATAAAACGCTCAAACAATTTAGAGATAACCGTAGCTAAGGCAATTGGTCTATAGTTGTTAATATCTTGGACATTTTTATTTTTGTTCTTGACTATTGGCACCAACACAGTGTCAATACAATCATGCGGAATAAAACCATGACGCAAACACAAATTAAATAAGATACTTAAGTAAAACTTAATACTATCATCACAATAACAAAGATGTTCAGCAGTTATTTCGTCATTGCCAGCAGCACAATTCAATTTTAATTTACATAGCAATGGACCTATCACATCAACAGAGCATTGGAATGTAGAAAAATCATCAAATAATGCACCACACTGCAACTGCTTCAACAAAAATTTGTTATCAGCGGAAGATTTTGAGGCAGAATTCAATAAAGTAGAGTAGTGACTGCGCCACATTTCAGTGATAGCTTTAGACCCCTTAGCACCACCCACAAACGCTGAAATAGAAGATTTGTTTGATTTATTCACTTTGCCCCAGAAGAGCTTTCCCGAGTTATCGGAGCTTAAGGCTGCTGCAAGCGCATTAGCCTCATGTCGATCTTGTTCAAACCTACATTGCCGCAGGACTGATTTGAAAACCTTGCGTTTATTTTTCATGAGTTCATAACAATACCCTGTGTTAGGCTTTCCCAATCTTATCCAGTTTAGATAGACAGTTCTAGCCTCTTCATGAGCTGCTTTCACATGCCTATTCCAGCCTGGAATATTTCTTCTTTTGGTTGTAGTTGTATTAACACACAAATGCTTTTTGGAAGCATTTTGAATCGCAGAAATCACATTATGGTAAAAGTTATCAATCATATTTAGATGGGCATCACAGTTACAAAGGGAATTAGTGCATTCAATGGCTTCAGTTGGCAATTCTATCTCAGACAGTAGTTTTTTACTCCACATGCCGTAAGAGTATTTTTGTGCAGGTGTGACTTGCTTCCAATTAACCTTTGTAGCTAATTTTATACCAGTCTCTTCAAAAACGGGGAGATTAGGACAATCGATAGCAAAAGCCAAAGGCCTGTGGTCAGAGGTAATTATATCATGCAAAACTGACATGCATTTGATGGCCTGATGAAAAGCAGCAGTTGATAAACAATGATCAATCCAAGAGGTTGAACCATGAGAATCACTTACGTATGTAAAAGTATCATTTGGCAGTAATAATTTATCAGATAATATGAAGTCATACTCTGTGCAAAAATCATGTAATATTTGTCCAAACATATTGTTATCACCTGCATTGAAGTCACCAAGTACACACAAGCAAGAATCATCAGCAGTTTCACACATAGTGTTAAGCTTGCTTAAGTACGCCAAGTACTTGTCAATGTTGGCATGACTGCAATACGGTAAGTACACATTAATAAAATTAATCGAGATATTTTCCATTTTCAATTTTAGACCCAGAATGGAATTATCAAGATTGGACCAAGAACATGCGGGGAGAGACTTATCCCACAAAATTGCTGTGCCACCAAATGGTCTACCAGCAATTAAACCAGATTCAAAGTCAACAGATGATATACCAAAAGCATGGTGGGAGGAGCAGATAGAGGACAGATAAGATAAGCTTTGTTTAGGAAGCCATGTTTCTTGCAGAGCAATAATGTGGAACTTTTTACAAAGATCTTGTACATCTCGCAGGGAGGAAACTAATCCTCTACAGTTGTAAGACACAACATTTATTTCGTTCAAGGAGAATGGATTTTCAGCAAAAGTGCCAACATCAGTAGAATTACCACTAGGACCAGTATTACCAGGGACAAAATAATATCTTTTCACAAATATGCCTTCTGGCCAATTTTCTACATCAAGGGAATCCTTGAATGAGATACCAGATATTGAGATTCTAAATGAAGAGTAAGAGTCAAATTTTGTCTTCAGCTTTTTGCATTTGATGTCTTTCGCACCAGAAAACTGAGAAGCCACAAAAGAAGTGATTTCATCTTCACTTGTTTCTGGATGAAACCGAGTAGCAAACACTTCAGCTGGTTTATTAAAATTCTTTACTGCTTTCAGAGATGCAGCTGAATTTTTTCCAATTTTAGGCTTTGGCTTTTGACGCTTAGTAGTTTTCCACTCTTCATCTTTATTGATACCAGAAACACCAGAAGTACCGGTACTAGTGCTTTGAAATTTATCTTGATGGGCGGAATTAAACGCAACAGAGGCACATTGTCCCTGAGAAACTACAGCAGCATAACTGGAACTGGTAGAAACACCTGAGTCTAACAAAGGATTATTAGTCATATGATTTTGCTGTGACTCAACAGACATAGAACAAGGTGAGCTGTGTTCTTGCTGGAAACTGACTAAGCCTTTCAGGTCTTTCAGAGTTTCCTGGATTATCACCAAAGATGATTTTTCAGACTCTCTTTCATGTTTTAATTGAGCGAGTTCCTGCTTTATGTTGCAGATGTCCATGGACATTGCAGCACCATCTATATTTCCTAAGTCCAGAGAAGGAAAGTTACTTGTGGCAGTTACGATCAAGGGTGGTTTGAAATTGTTAGTTACTGAAAATTCATGAAAGACAGCCACCATATCTTTTATGGTGTTATCTAACTTATTCTCACCTTGTCTCAATTTTTTGCGCAGGTGCTTGGGTCTAGCTTGCTCTGGAAAATTATTGTAAAGAAGATCTTTTCGCCACTTCAATCTCTTCAGGCTGGTAATATTGTATAACCAATTTGCACAGTGTATCAATATTCAGCTGTTTCATCCGTTGTTGTATGTACCACAGGATTGGATTGACCACATATTCAGCAACTGTTTTCATATTCAGTGTCTGGTCACAACACCGCTTAGTCACATTGACTAATCACTTTTCTTTCTTATTCAACTAAGTTATTCAACTTATACAACTTATTCAATTCTTATACAACTTATTCTTATTCCTTATTCAACCTTATTCATTATCCTTGGTGCGCAGTGCTAAGTAGGATACGTAAGAATGCTTTTTTATTGACTTTAGTAAAACTGATTTTATCAGGAATTGACCAATGCCTCTTGCGGGCTGCAGTGCAGGCACTCCAATCGCTACTCCAAGTCACCGGTGCCACGCCGTTTTTCCATTATGGTGGCTCGATTTGACAAAAAACTGCTGTAGTAAACCTAATCCTCGCAGGTGTAAGAATTCAAGTGAACCAACTACTGATGCAATATTACAGCACCCCAACTCTTGAGAAGAAACATTGATCATTCAACGTAGCCAAGTTTTTTAACTTCATTCAGTAATGGCCATAAGCTATTTTTGATTGGCACTTACATGGACTTAAGCTATAATTTTTTTTGAAATTTGGACATAAGCTTTCCAAAAATACAAATGATAAAACAGCTCAAGTCCATCACATTATTCCACAGGACATAAGGACTTTTGGTTCTAAGAAATTAGTTTTTTTTCTGGACATAAGCTAGAGGTTAAAATAAAAATTACTTAAGCTAGTGATAAGAAAACTGGACTAGAGGTGCACCCATGTCCAAACTGCAAAAAAACGTTGAAAAGTCCATTTCGCAAAAAGTGGGCATAACCTAATGCACTTTGGTTCTACTTTGGCGACATGTATCCACATATCTAAGGAAGCTGCTTTTGGTCTCAGAAGCTGCGAAATGTCAATGTTTTTACCTGCTCTGATTAAACATTTAGTCGCACAGTCAATGGTTTCCGAGTTATTTGCAAAAAATCGTTTTTTTTTTTGGGGGGAGAAGTTTATGTGATCATTGAGGCACGTAAAGAGATAATGATGATTTGGTGACATAGAATGTTTTTAAAGCATCATTAGGTCAATTGTAGATATCTTGCTAATGCTTTTTACTCTTTAACAAATGAAAAACCTTGCGTGACACTCATTGGCGTCGACTTATTCTTAAAACATGCAGAGGTTTTTATTTCTCACGCTCAAATCAAATCACTGTTTAGAAAACCGTTGTGCTATGCAAAGCATTTTTCAAACTTTTGGCTTTTGCTATCAGCATCTAATTCAACCGGAGAAGAGCGAGTTGGCAAGTTTAGCCTACCATAACAATCACTAAGATTTTAAAAGCATCACATTTCTCGTTTGTTATTTTTATTTCAACGCAACAAATAACTAGCACGTTTCCGACTAAACGACATCAACGCGTTTTGGGCTTGCTCATGGCGAATTAACGCAAACAAAGTTATGAAAAATTTTTAAAGATGACACGTTGAAATGAAAAGAAATTACCCTCAGCATTAGACGTATGCAGGGAAGCTCGGCACTAATGCTCAGGCCCTTTTCTTTGGCTTCCTCCGATACACGCCAAAAGCTTTTATCGCGTAGATTCTACCAGAAAAAATTGTATTCTAATGTAGAAAAATTGCTTCACCCCCTCCCCTTGAAAATGTTTGCGTACGTTCCTACGAAGCATATTAGATATTTCGAGGTTCAGAAAATTCCTCATTATTATTTCATGTGTTTGTAATTGCTAATACTGTACAGTATCATGGAACAGTTTCTCTGCGAGTGTTTTTTCGCATTTAACAATTTTCAAATTATGTTAGCACCGCTGCTTGAACGAGATGCTGAAACCAAAGTGTTTGACTTTGTGCGAATGCGCTTATGCGCGTGGACACACACCATCACGTAAATTAACCTGAGCATGCTAAAATGCGTTTACGCAGGCTTTGAGTTATCATTTGTTGCGCGAGTACATGTTTGAACGGTATGCTTTGTGGTATTGAAACTCAAGTAAAAATGTAAAATACTCCTTCTAATATCAGGTTAACAGGGTTCTCACGGTCATGGGAAATCCTGGAAAAATTAATTTTCGTGGAAAGTCCTGGATAAGTCATGGAAAACTTGCAAAAAGTTGAAAGTCATGGAAAAAAAATTGGTCTGAAAGTTGTTCGAAAATTTTGCCAAAAAATTTTTTAAAAATAATTCTTTTATTCTAAAGATACTTACAAGTCATCGTATTGGTAAGGTTTTTCACTTTAGCTAATAGGCCTTGTTCACTCCGGACTGAGGACGAGGTAATTTTTCGCTGTTTGAGTCTTCAGCTATTCGGCTTAAACCAGGAGCTTGCAGGGGGGCATCGGATTGCTGGAGGCATAGCAGCGACACCGAGCGATATGTGGAGGAAGCAGTCACGCTTACATTCTGCTGTGAGAACATACATGGTCTCTGATGTAGCACTGTTGGAAGAAAGACGCTCGAAGTAGGACAAAGATTTTTAATTGTGAGAATCTGGGTTCGTATGCCATGCCACGTAAGAACACGCTTACAAACAAACACAATGCAGTGCATAGGCAAAACTACTCCCATTAGTATTGTTATTAAAGAGAGTGCTCAGTGCAATTAAAATCAAGCGTTATTTCAACACAGTGCAATGCTGTGCAAGTATAGCAACAGTTATAGGCTGTACGAATTCTATCAGCTAGTAACTAAAGTTTTACAAAGCTCAAAGAAAAGGAAAAACTGTTGTACTGCTGGATAAATTGTTTCTCAAAAGCAAGAGTATGTTTTGTTTTAAAATGAACCTGAACCTGCTCTCAAGCAGCTATCTGAAAGGCGAGGATTGGTGTTTAAGAACACGGATCATTTTGAAACAATAACACTGTAATCTTCTTTGTTCTTCCTCAAACTTTGAAATAATTCAATCAATGAATTTTTTTTAGCTTAGTTAATTTTGACTTTGTGCACGCTGACCATTGTCACCACCATGCACACTCAGCACAGGCCTCATTCCTCGGACCCGATAATCTTGGCTGCTTCCCTTCTGCATAGTCAGATAGTTGTAGAATATTGTGTCGCGGTAAATATACCGATTGATTGATTGAATTTCCTGGTCGATTTATTGCGAGTTTATGTTTTGTGGCCACTGCGTGTTGTTAATTGTTCTATGTCGAGTTTGAATTTATCGATTTCATTTTTAGGTTGGAAGTCAAAATTTAATATATAAACTCACTAGGTAGATTTAAGATTTATTAACCCTTTGATAATGCTCGCCTTCTTATCATTCAGAGCCGGCGCCAGAGCAGTCGACTTAGAGGGGCCAAACGTTTATAAAGGGAGGCCAATGTTTGGAATTAAGCACAAAAGCCGCTGTCTTCAAAAGAGAAAGCTTGTTGAATGGGGGGGGGGGAGCATGTCAATTGGGGTTGGCGCCGGGCTTGCTATCATTACACAGCGATGAACAGTACTGATAGCCATATTATGAAGCCTTAACTTTTAGTGGACTGCTTTTTCTTGCTCTTTCAAGTATTACTACTAGCAAATTAGAGATGGATCAAGGATAATAACTGTTTTATACGTTCTTGAGTACCGTACATCACGTTTTACTGTACTCTAGAATCTAAATACCTACATTGGTAACTGTGCTTTCTTGAGTGATACGAGGCAAAAGAATATAGAATGTACTATTTTTTTTAGCACTGAGATTAAAGGAATTGTTTGTGTTGGCGCTGTTTTGCTTTTTTTGTTTTACACATTTTACACTGCTGGTGCTGTAAACCACAAAACAGCAACAAGTCTCTTATTCCACTCTCCGATGCTAATGAGCAATCCCTAAACTACAATAACATTAGCTATCCTTGTACCGAATATCATTTCCGGTGAACCTTTTTGGTGGTTCCTATTCCATACGGTATTTTATTTGAGTTTGGATTCCTTGATTTATTGGTGAATTTGGATGATAAAATTTCGTAATATAGCATACTCTTATTAAGTTATAGGCTAAGCCGCTAAGGCTATATGTGGTTAGTTTTATCGGAGGCTGAAAGGATTAGAAACGGAATTACTTTGTCAGACAAAAGTTTTGCCTTGCCAAAATCCGTGAGTGTTTACAGCTACATTTGGTACCCCTCATTGGCATGTTACTCCATTAATTAAGAACCTAAACAAGAATCCAAAATGGCTTAATGTTAACTACTACAGTTGTTGTTTCTTGCATATGTTAAGTTTTGATCGCATGTATAATTTATATAGAGTGGTGTGGCCTAATAACTGCTGATGCTTTTTGTCAATACTTCGTGACAATGACAGCAAAGTAATTGAGAGCGAAGTTTAGATTTTAGTTGCTACGTTGCAACCAGTGTTCCCTCTAATTTAGCTAGTGCGAATTTGCCCAAATGATAAATTCATTGAAATTTTTGCCCAAAGATTTCACTACTTTGAGGACTCCTTTCACAATTTTTTTGCATTAAATTTGCTTTTCCAAGATACAAGCTACTGTCTTGCATTAAAATATTTAAGTTTTTTGGTCAAGTTTTTTAGTTTTGCATTTTATAATAGGCCCTAATAATTTCTGCTTTAAAATCAGTACAATTTGTCCAAAAATTTCGCATTTTTCTCTATTTCTTACTCTAGAGGTAACACTGGTTGCAACAGCAACAATAGCATGGCAATAGTATTTACATATTTTTGACATCTTTGCATTAATATCGTTTTTCTGTTTTACGCATAATCAGCTGTGTAGCTGTGACCTTGCATCGTTTATTCAGCACATGATGCTATGAGACGGAAACGTCTTTGCATACTTTTTAATGCAAAATCCTGCGGCACACCAATGACATTTTAATACTAGTGCATCGCTGAACAGTGGTTGAAAATAACTGAGTAATATAATTAATCGACTCTCTTCTTGAGACTATTGTCGCATTCATCTACATCACTTTTTGCAGTTTCTATGAGTTTTAGTTGTTTACAATATTTGGTCCAATAGTTGAACAATAAACTTGATGTAATTCAGATAAATGTACTGTAGCTAGTAATGTTTGTTGGTTTAATTCACTTGCTACACTGCTAATAAGCAACGAGCAAGTTTACAAGAGTTAAATCATGGTTAATTGCACAAGTTTTTTATGCAAATGTGAGGAGTATGCATCAGGGATATGAAAGCAGTCAAATTTTTATTCCTTCGACTTCCTGCTCTCATTGAAGTCACAACACCCGAGTTTGGTTTCATTTCCACTAAAAAATAATTACTTCCACAAAATCCACATACGTGGAGCATTGCTTACGTAAAATAACGTGAAAAAGGTGCAATAATTGTTGTAAAACCTCATAAAAAAAAGTCATGGTAAGTCATAAAAAAGTCATGGAATTTGATTTTTAACATTGTGTGGGAACCCTGGTTTTAATTCTTGTCGTGATAGTGAACAGTGTCTCCATTTTTAATAACAGTACTTAGTTTCGTATCTAAATTTATTACAAAGTTTTCAAAAGTAAAATTTATGGTGCTTCGTTTGAATTGAGTAGAATAATCTTGCGTGTTTTTCAATTTAGTGTCCCCGGTTGAAGTAAGGACTGGCAGGTGGTCCGTGATGTCATAAGCCAGCATTTTACTGATCTTGTTACTGGGTACATTATTGGTGTAAATATGATCAATAGCTGTAGAACTGCTATAGGCGATTCTGGTGTGATGGTTAACAAGGGATTTACAGCCTAGACTAGATAACATACCAACATAATTTAATATGCCTGGGTTATTGTCTTTTTTAAGAAGATCAATAATTATGTCACCACATACAAGATAAGCTGTGTTGTGCTCGTTCAATTCTTCCAAAGTAGCTTCAATGCAACTCTGGAATTCCAATAGTTGGTGATTTGGATGTCGATATAGTATGCCAATCATCCAGTACTTTTTGTTTTTATCTTCATTTGTTACCTCTATCCAGATATCTTCTGTATGACTTGCGTTTAACTTTAGGTCGTGTTTGATGGAGAAATTAATATTTTCTGTGATGTATGCTCCTACTTCTGCGTTGGTAGATAAATTTGTTCATATAAAGGTACAGCCTTTAATGTGGTGTGGATTGCCAGTTTTTAATCTAGTCTCAGATAGAGCTATTATTTCTGAACTTTTATCTAATTGATTTATTCGTTCTTCCAAATCCTCAAAATTTTGCTAAGACTACGAATGTTGATGTGAAGTAAACAAAGATCTTTCCTTGTACCACATAAGTTTGTTCAAGCATTCTACACTGCAATGCTTGTCACTGAAATGGAGATCGTCAACACCGTCAGTCAGCATGGTTAAGTTATAACGTTACTAGTCTACGAATAGACAACATGCATAGGTTGCGATAGTTGAAACTACGTTTGATCTACATGTTACAGTTTACTAATATCGCTTTCCGATTGAATGTTACTCTGGATTCTTCATCTTTGCGTATCAGAATATTGCCATTATTTGTCCAATAAAATTTATATTTTTTTTCTAATGCAGCTTGTCTAGTTAACCAGAATAGTTTTTTTCTTTGAGTGAGGTTTTCGTCAACGTAAACGCTTCTGGCGTTGGCAATCGAAAAATCTTTTACGTTGCGAGCTGCACTTCTTCGTTTGTAAATGGCGTTTCTGGTACCTCGACCAACAAATCGTGCAATTATTGTTGGTGGTTTCGTTCGCACAGACCTAGAGTCAGAGTTATGCACTTTATTTTTTTCTGGTAAGCGATGAGCCACAGATATGTCATCTTGTTTTATTTCTACTCCAATCAGCTTTGCAACTTCAACTACTATTTCATCTACATTTTCGTTCGAGTTAGGAGGGACACCTTCAATTTCTAAGTTATTTCGTCGACCATATTGTTCAAGATTATCTAATTTTTCCAGTTCAAGGTTTACTGCGTTTTCGTTGGCTAAGGTACGCACTTTCAGTTCCGAAATCTTGGCGTCATTATTATTTTTGGCTTTCCTAATTCTGTCGTATTCAGCTTTGAATTCATCGTGTTTTTGGCATACAAATTCCTGACTTTGCTTAAGTTCTACCACTTCTGCTTTCAGAGCGCCAATTTCTTTTTCAGTGCATCGGTAGCTTTTTTAACATGTTTAGCAATAAGGCTCCATCTGCTTTGAGTCAGGCATTTTCGTTCTTTCGGCTTTACTTCAATTGCTGTATTACTATTTTATTTTGACAACACAGAAAAAACACGTCCGTTCTCTACCATTCTACAGTACGATTGTACAATATTTATTATCACCAGCCAATTCATAGGGTTATGATTTGAAGATGGTTTAAATACAAAAGTTGCGAGGATGGTGGAAAATATCATTATCGCATGAATTCATATTCCCATTCTTTCAGGATGGTTTGAACACAAAAGTTATTACAAAAATGATGGAAAACACAATTATCGCTAGCCAGTTCTTACTGTCATAATCTGAGGATGGTTTGAGCGCAAAAGTTGTTGTAAGAAGGTGGGAAACACAATTATCGGTAGCCAACGGTATTGTGGATATTTAAAGAGGATTGAGGTTTGATCACAAAAGTTCTTGCAAGGATGATGGAACATGGAAAACATACTTAAAACACCAATCCTCATTGTTGTGCTTGACGATGTTTTGAACAAACAAGTTCTTGAAAAGATGATGGAAAATATTATTATCAGCAACCTATCATTGCCTTTATGATTTGAAATTGGTTTGAATACAAAGCTGTTGCCAAAATGCGAGGACGTTTACCAGTAGTCACTTCATACTGCTATGGTTTGATGATGGTTTGAGCAAAAACGTTGAAGCGAAGATTGTAGAAAAATATTACCATGTTCGTCCAAACCAAGTTGTAAAGATGGTGAAAACATTATTGGCCATTGTTGTCGGATACCAATCTAAATTGTTTTCATGAAAAGTTATTATTCCTGGCCGAATCCGTATTGTCGAATCTCAAAGAATGATTGAGCAAAAACGTCGTAGCAAAGGAAGGTAGAAATAAATTATGATCAGTAGCCAATCCGTGTTGTTGGATTTTTAGGAAGGTTTGAGCACAATTGTTGCTGCAAGGATGTCGGAAAAAAATTGTGATCGGTAGCCATTTTATATTGTAGTATTTTTAGGATAGATTGAGCAAAAACGTTTTTGCAAAGAAGGTGGAAAAGATTATAATCGGTAGCCAATCCTTATTGTTGTATCTTCATGATGGTTTGAGCAAAAACCTCATTGCAAGGATGATTGAAAAAATAATGATCAGAATCCAATCCGAATTGTTGTAGTTTTAGGATGGTTTGAACCGAAATGTTGTTGCAAGGATGTAGGAAAAAACTTAAATCGGTAGTCATAACCAATTAATATTGTTGTATTTTCAGGATGGTTTGAGTACTATTGTTGTTGCGAGGATGTTGGAAAAAAATTATGATCAGTCGCTATTCGATGTTGTTGTATTGTTAGGATGGTTTGAGCAAAGACGTTGTTGCAAAGATTGTAGAAAAAGTAACGATCTATAGCCAATTGATCTGTATTGCGATATTTTCAGGACGGTTTGGGCAAAAGCGTCGTTGCAAGGATTGTAGAAAAAAATCATGATCGGTAGCCAATCCATTTTGTTTATTGAGCAAAACTGTCGTTGCAAGGATGTTGGAAAAAATTATGCTCGGTAGCCAATCCATGTAGTTGCATTTTCATGATGGTTGGAGCAAATACGTCGCTGGAGAGGCGGTGAAAAAAATTATGATCGGTAGCCAATCCACACTGTTGTATTTTTAGTTTGATTTAAGCGAAAACGTTGTTGCAAGGATTGAAGAAAAATTATGATCGGTAGCCAATCCACATTGTTGTATTTTCAGTTTGATTTAAGCGAAAACGTTGTTGCAAGGATTGAAGAAAAATTATGATCGGTAGCCAATCCATATTGTTGCATCGTTGGGACGGTTTTGAGAATAAACGTTCTTCCAAAAATTGTAGAAAACATTGTGATCGGTAGCCATGTAATCCACATTTTTGTATTTTCAAAATTGTTGGAGCAAAAGCGTCGTTCAAGAATGGCGGAAAAAAGTTATGATTGGTATCCAATTCGTATGTTGTATTTTTAGGATGGTTTTAATGCAAATGTTGTTTCATGGATGGTGGAGAAAAATTATAATCGATAGCCCATGCATTGTTAGGATGGTTGGAGAAAAAAACATTCTTGGAAAAAATGTAGAAAAAATATGGTGGAAAATATTATGATTGGTAACCAATCCATATTGCAGTATTTTCCAGATTGTTCGAGCAAAAACGTCGTTGCATGGATGTTACGTCGTTGCATGGAAAAAGTTATGATCGCTAGCCAATCCATATTAGTGTAGCCTATTTTCGTGGTGTTTTCAGCTAAAACGTTGGTGCAAAGATTGCACAAAAAAAAATTATGTTCGGTAGCCAGCCTATGTAGTTGTATTTTCAGAATGGTTTGAGCAAAACCGTCCTTGCAAGGATGGTGGGAAAAATTTTAAGTGGTAGTTATTTTTGAAGGCCGTTTTAACACAGAAGTTGTTGCACAGATAATGGAATAAAATGTGAGAAAAAAAAAGGAATACAATAACTGGTCCTGGACGGAAGTGCTTCAATTTTTCGTTTTCTTCCCGCCCCATTTTTGAAAAAGTCTGCATTAAGGCGCTCCAGGTGGACTGCCTCCTGCGCACCCGCACAAAAAAAGAAGAATAGGTGTTGCAAGTAAATGATTAATAAAACAGCTCTTTGAAAATACTGTTTATTGCGAAAAAATGCAACTCTTTGCCCCATCCCCCATTTCAAATAAAACTGTTTATTCGGAAAAACAAAAAAACGTTGCCTACCCCACACTTCAAGAGAAAAAATGCTTGCTTCGGAAAAAAAAAACGTTGCCTCCCACACTTTAAAAGAAATCTTCTTTAGAAAAAAAAAAAAAAAACATTGCCCCCCCCTCGTACATGTGAAAAGAAGACTTCTTGCTTCGAAAAAAAGAAAAACAACAACATTGCCCCCCACACTTCAAAAGAAAACTGCTTTGGAAAAAACATTATGCCCTTCTCAAATTTGAAAAGAAGAACTAAGCAGGGCGGCAGCAGCCGGAAAACCGCCGCCACCATATTCTTTGTGGCTTGGAGTTCTCTGCAAATATAAAAATATCAGCTAGATTATTGTTATAAGCCAGCCATGCTGATATTAGGCACAAGCTTATAGTATTATTTTCGAATACATTTTGCTGTGATCTTTCTATGATACTGGTCATCAAAATGAAAGACAGCTAGGCCCCATTTGTTAGATGGTTCATAAGCATTGAATGTCTTTGACAATAGTCAATCATAGCAATATTTTGCTCCTGCGAATTTGTATTGAAGATCTAGCAATTTCTTTTAACCAATTGCAATTCGAAAGAAACGTCGCAGGGATGGCAAGCATTAGCCGACACTGTTTATTTTGACGTTCCCAGAAATCGAACCCACGACCTCCGCCTACGATCGTAATCTCGTTTGGATAATCGACGTTCTACCAAACATAGATCTGATTTGAAGTCACTCTAGCAGATCACTCAGTCTTGTACTTTACCGGAATAGAACAGCATAAGCAACCAGTTATTGTAAGGCAACAAACCTACAACAGACACTATCGGCTTAGTTCTAAGCATTTCTATTGAAACATGTTCCTTTGTTCCATATAATTTTTTCAAAATTCTTGACTTAATTCCAAACTTTTGGCTTTTATACACCCGAGATGGGCAAAATGCAAGATTAGAACAGTGTTATGAGGCCAGAATAATTTGGAAGAGAATTGGATGATCAGACTGCCAAAGCAATTTCTTATACTGGAACTGTAGTAATAGTATTTTCTATTGGGAAACATAACGCTGAAGTTCTCCGCAGGCAAATTCTCGGTTTTCCATCTTATTCCTAACTCCACTATACTCCAGTTTATTTTAGTTCAAAAACATTTTTTAATTTTGGAAACTATCACCAATATGGTCTGCACATTAGGAAAGAGAAAGTTTGTGACATAATTATTATTTTTTTTTTCGAATAAGACCACAAACTGTCTCAATTTCGTAGTTAAAATAAAGAATTTTGAGAATTGACTTTTAAAACGAATCTGAGATTGTATTAGGACTTCATGAACATCCTGCATTGTGAGCTTACCATCACGGCTTAGTATCTATATACCCTTTCGAAAATCAAAGCAATATCCAAATTTAAAACAAGCTATGCGGAATGCAGCTCCAACACGAACGGACACTCTTACTACTGGGCCATCTGAGCTGTTAAAGTTTCAATTGCATTATATTCGACATGATACTATTTCCTGCTCTCAACAAATATATCATATCCAAATTCAGAGCTTTTGCTTTCTCCCAAAAGTAGCAAATGGCCTTTTCTTTAAAAAGTAATTTTTCCGTTTTCGACGGTCTACCTACAACCCATGAAAGTATCATGAAAATGGGTTTAACGACTTACACACTCCCACTTCCTCCGTCGTTTTCTTGCTTTCACTCGTTCCATCACTCTGCTCATCACCTGAAGTGCATTCATGAAATGGAATAAAAATTTTTCTCCACGCCACTGCGTGTGCTATTCGATTCGTTTTTCACTTCGCATTCAATTGATAGGTTGTTGAAATGGCACCCCCGTTTTACATTAGTTTTTTGCTTTTTGTATATGCGTAAGCTTTATATTTTGCACTCTCGATGGATTGCTCACACCCCAGCAACAGTTACTCCCATGCCGTGGGCTACGTCGTTATTGCATGGACTACGTTATTGCACCAGTCAACTACTTAGACAATTATCAAAAAATCCAATTTAGAACAACGTTGCAATTCAAGCTTGATTTTGGACTTTTTTCCAAATTCGAATTTCATCTCAAAAAGTAAGGAATACCGGTACCTCAAATCAAACTCGATCCCGACAAAAATTCAGTACTTTCCAAACTTAACCGTCTAAACTCAGTAAAGACCGCTTGAATTGAGGCTGAACTTTTGGTAAAATCAATGGCACTCATAAGCCTATTCGAAAAGTTGACAATGAAAAGCTCGAAATAAAACTTGCATGCTTCCTGAGGTTGAATGAAAACACTTCTGATTCAAAGTCAAAGTCAATCAATATCAGTCAAAATTAACGCATCGTGGATTACAGAAAAATCCACTTTCTACAGTCATTGGTGCAACCGGACTCGGAAGCAAACCAGTGTCAACAGCTCCAGAGACGGACGCCCTAACCACTCGGCCATCTAAACTGTTAAAGTTTTAATTGCATTACTTTCAACATGATACAATTTCCTGCACTCAAGAAATACACCATAATCAAGTGCAGAGCTTTCGCTTTCTACCATCAGCCCAAAGTGGCAAAAGGGTTTGTTTAAAAATCAATTTCCCATCCTCCACGGTCCACCCAACAACCTATCAAAGTATCATGAAAATGAATTTGACGACTTACACTCTCTTACTTCTTTAGCTGCTTCATTTCCTTCACTCCTTCTAACTCTCTCATCACTTTGCTCATTACGTGCAGTGCATATATAAAATGCGATCAAACCTTTTTCTCCACGTCACTGCGTGTGCTATCCGATTCTTTTTTCACCTCGCATTCTATTGATAAATTGTTGAAGTGGCACCCCCGTTTTTCATAAGTTTCGCATGCCTGCATCTTTGCTTTTTGCATATGCGTAAGCCTCATGCTTTGCATTCTCGATGGATTGCTCGCATCCCTAGCAACCTCTACGCGCATGCCCTGGTGGTGCAAGCAATCATAATGGCCAAGCGGTTATTTTGCAAAACTGTTGCCGTGAGAATGCGTCTGCATTGGTTTGGGGATTTTTCTGTTTTAAAAAGTTGACTCTGTGTTATGCAAATTTCTTTACTGTTCATCGCCATCGCATCGTTTTTTCTTGTTGGTTGCTGTTCGCCGTCAGTTATTCATACGAAGCAGGTAGAAAGCGTTAAGTAGTTCGGGGAAAATGTCCCCGGGACACATTAACAGATATTAACACTTGGGCAAAGTGACATATTACGCTTCCATTAACTGCACAATGGAATAGGGTTCTGCTTTCAATTGCCCGTTGATGGGTTTGCACAATGTGAGCTCTGGACCAGAATCGCGTAAAATAAACCCGGGTAGCGCGGTTTCAACCCAAGTGCAAATTGATATGCTAAGGAACTAAAAGCGGGTGTGAGTGTATTGCTCTTTTGGTTTACGTTCTGAAGTTACTTATATGACTTATTCACCGTGGCCAAAACATGTTATGTGGAATACAGTTCCAGCAGAGACGGAAACTCTTATCACTCAGTTATCTGAGCTGTTACAAGTTTCAATTGTATTATTTTCAACATGATGCCATTTACTGCACTCAACAAATATACCATGTCCATAACCAAGTGTACACAGCTTTTGCTTTCTTCCGAAAGTGGCAAAAGGCCTTTTTGAAAATAATTTTTCCATTTCTTACGGTCTACCTACAACCTGACAAAGTATCATGAAAATGAGTTTTACGACTTACACACTCCCACTTCATCCGTCCTTTTCCTGCTTTCACTCTGCTCAACATCTGCAGTGCATATAAAATGGAATTGAAATTTTTCTCCACACCACTACGTGTGCCACCCAATTCGTTTTTCACCCCACATTTAATTAATAGGTTGTTAAAATGGTACCCCCCGTTTCACATTAGTTTCGCTTGCATGCACCTTTGTTTTTTGTATATGCGTAAGCCTTATACTTTGCACTCTCGATGGATTGCTCCACTGCAGCGACAGTTACTCGCATGCCGTAGGCTACGTTATTGTACTACGTTAATTGCATCACTTATTTCCAATCAAAGTCGTGTTTAGCTTAAACTTTTTTTAAATCGACTTACGCTCAGCCGCTTTTTTCCTCTTCTCCTTCAACGCTTCTATTGCAATTCTCATCCCATACAATTTATAAAAATCTGATTTAGACTGATTATATACCCATTTTTCTTTTTACAAAATCTTTCTATAAAAAAACTGCTGCCAACCCAGGCCACCTTAACCAGCTGCAAAAAAATGTAAAGCTTGTAATCTTTTTCTTTTTTTTTTTTCTGCGACTTTTCATCAACCTGCAATTCAAAGGGATGAAGTTTTCGAAAAAATGTTTATCTCCCACCTGCCCACCAAAATTTTGGAGGTTATACTATTGGACTTTTAAAGAACCAGAGTCAAAAACGTGATCAAAGTGTCATTCATGAAAATGAATAAAAACAGAAAAGCAATCAGCAGCGATAATTTTGTAATGAAAATTATCTTGTTACATTTAATTTAAAGTAAATAGTTTTAGTAGAAAACATGCACAAAAATTATTTTTTATTTCGTGATTGTTTTTGGATGTTACTCCTCAATGTCATTGTCAGAAATAAAAACATCAAAAATATAAACGTCCGCATCTTAAAACGTCAAATACCGCAATTAAACTGATTTCAGTTATACTAGCTGCACGTTTTCTACTAAATCATGTGGCAGGTTTCCAACAATGTGCTTCAAAATGCACTGTGTTACGCTAAACCTGAACAAGCAACATAGTCTCCATTTTTTTCCACTTTCTGACCACTCTCCTTTCGCCTGGGAAAGCGTCAAACGTGCAAAAAGTCAATTATTTGGATCTGCCGAAAATCTTACAATTTCACAAAAACTTTACAAACCAGATCCGATTTCATTGCATACATAACACTATCGTGGTTTTTCAAACCACAGAAATCATTGTGCCTCAATTTTTCAGCTGTTCGGAATTTAAAATCAAACCGTCATTTTTCTGGCGGTATTACGCTAAGTCGTTGACCAAATGATGGGGTCATCTGCGGGACTTACAGGGCCTCTGCAATTGACTCCTAAGAAACGTCGCAGCGAAGGAAAGCCATTGACGACACTGTGTCCGCGAATCGAACCCAAACCAGGGCTGAATTAAGTCGGGGGCTGATGGGGCTGCGACCCAGGCCCACCGAAAAAATAGGCCTTTCGATTAAAACTTATTCTGAACAACTGCGTGATTTTTTCATCCATCAACTATTTTATTTTAAAGTGGAATACGAATTACCAACCTTAGTTATTTAGTTTAGGCTAAGAGAAGTGATTCAAGATTGTATCAATGCCCAAAATTTCAACGAATTTATTCTTGAATTTAAATCACAAGATTTGAGGCAATTAAACAAAATCAAAAAAAAAAAAAACAATTACGAGTTTGTGAGATTCGGACCTACTTCAAGTTGCGAGATTCGGACTAGTACAGCGTCGCCAGCCCAATGGCTGAGGCGTTCATAGGAGCAGGAAACAGAGTCCAGAAGCTAGCTTTGAAATTATTTGAGCCCCCCTTAACCATTCAAATCTTCTTATGTTTTGGGTCAAAATTGCAGTAAGCGAAAAGTGCCAAACTACATACATGAAAACATTCTGACGCTGTAAGATTGTTCCACAGTAGGCCTATATCGTATAACGATTTTGACGGTTTTCGAAAAAGAATTTAAGCGAATAAATAAAATGATTATTGATATAAA
The DNA here is from genome assembly GCA_964006365.1 of Trididemnum miniatum. Lineage (NCBI taxonomy): Eukaryota > Metazoa > Chordata > Ascidiacea > Aplousobranchia > Didemnidae > Trididemnum > Trididemnum miniatum. The sequence goes on along the minus strand of OZ023233.1, from coordinate 7,514,621 downwards.
GCAACGCTTATTGCCTTGTAAATTTTGCTATAAATCACAATCAAATACTATCAATAGCCTAGCATCGGTTACAGTTAGTGTAAGGTGTACGATTTTTCGTATAGGTACGGAGAGGCTATGAAGAGGTTAACGTAAACTTTGCGTGGCTTGGAGGAACTAATCGTAGAATCATTTACAAAACAACAAATAGAAGCACATTTGTAGGAATTGGGGCTTTGGGGCGTGACATCTTCTAAAGCTTTGTACGTGCAAAATAGGGCTTTCTGCCTAAATTCAGAAAAACATGTTTTTTAAATGTATTTAATACTGATACGTAGGCTACATATTTCAGCAGGTCTTCGACTGACGGGTGCAAAATAGGCCCCTGACTACCAGATAGCCCCAGGCCTCAGAAACCATTAATCCGGCCCTGCCCCAGACCATGCACCAAACATTGCCGAATCCGTAAGGGCGCTTAAGCTTCCCAACCATATAATGTTTCTATAGTTATACATACTGATATCACACTCTTTGATATTTCTAAACCGCACAACAGCAAGGTAAGCATATTTTCAATTTCAAGCCCCCCTAAACAAATCTGGATCTGGTCCTGATGAGCATAGACAAAACAGATCATTTGTAATCGTGAAAAGCATTAAACTTAGCATTGACTTTTTCCTCTCTACTATCATCACTCTCTTTATTCTCAAACATCTGCCTGCGCTCCATCACCGCTGCACAAATGCATAGTCAATGATTTAACTATATGCACCAACCCAATCCTCAACCGGTTAAACGTGTTTACCAGTACGTATAACTATCTGTAAGCATCAGTTAAAATTGCTTAATCATCAAAAACTTGAACGCTGCAAATCAAGCTTGAACTTGGACTTTTTTCCAAATTCGAGCTTCATCTCAAAAATGTGAATACCGGTATCCCAAATTAAACTCGATTCCGACAGAAGTTTATCCCAAATTAAACTCGATTCCGACAAATCACTTATTTTTATGTATTCATTTAGTTGCATATTTATCCTCCTATCACGAGAAAGCGATCAAAGCGTTATTACGAGCTTTTTTAGGAGTTTCCAGGCGTCTGTTCACCACTAGGGATGGATGTGCCACGTCGATACTTGACCGAGTATTAAGGCATTTTCATTACTGGGACTCGGCCGAGTATATATTGATGCTCGACCGAGTACTAGTTTGTAAACAATTTAAGTTTTTTTTTTTTTACTTGAACCCAAGTTACCAACGCAATAGTAGTAATTTCTCTTTTTATACCGGCACTGCAACCTGCAAGCCGTAACTGCATGAGGGTTGGAGATACCAGTTTTGAACGTTTTTGCATGCATATGTGGTGCAATGAATTCAAGAATCAAGATCCTATTAGACGTTTATGACGTCTCAACCTTGTTTTTGTTTTTCGGCGCAATAATTGTTGAGCTCTGTGATAAACTTTTTTCCTACTCTTTATTTCGACCTTGTGAATTTTGTTTCAATTTACCGCAGGCTACAGCACTAAACACGACTGTTATTTCATGAACATTACTGTCTTTTTCGCGTGGTAAAGTACCTATGGGGTGGAATGTCATTATTGCATTGTATTGCCCAGATGTTGCTATTTGACTGTAAGCTCAGGATACCTAAACCAAATACCATTGTTACTGATCAACCCAATGGTTCTGAAGCAGAGAAACGCAGGAAAGCCAAAAAGGCAAAAGATTACTTCCCACCGCGTGACGTCATAGATTCTCGGACTCGCCAAGTAATGTCGTAAATACTCATCACTTGGCGAGTCCGAGTAATTTTCCATGAGGTACATCCCTATCGCCACACCAAAATGGGGAATCTCAGTAAGAGTCTTTCCTAACGGCACAACAAGTAAACACTACAGCTTCTTATGCACGCTTTCCCTTTAATGGTGAGCGTCAAGCAGGGACGCTGTGAATTCCAATTCTGCAGTCATTGGTTGACCCAAGTCTACAACTCCAGAAGCGGAAGCTCCAGCCAGTCGGTCATCTGAGCTGTTGAAGTCTTGATTGCATTACTTTCAACATGATACCACTTCTTTTGTTCAACCAATATGTTATAACCAAGTGCGAAGCTTTTGCTTACTACCATTAGTCCAAAAGCGGCAAAGCCTTTTCTATAAAAATAATTTTTTCATTCTCAACATTCTACCTACAGGTTCTACAACCTATCAAAGTATCATGAAAATGGTTTTTACGACTTACACACTCTCGTTTCATCATTCGTTTCATTCTTCTCACTCCTAATATCACTCTGCTCATCACCTGCAGTACGTGTAAAATGCAATCAAAACTTTTTCTCCACGCCTGTTTTGTGCTACTCGATTGGTTTTTCACCCCGCATCCAATTGACCAAGCAGTTGTTAAAGTGGACCTTGCACCCACTGTCCTTATGTAACTTTCGCAAGTCTGCAACTTTGCTTTTTGTATACTCGCTTGTCCTGGAAAGCAATCGTAATGGCTAAGCGCTTGTTTTACAAATTGGTTATGGTAAGATTGCGTGTGCCTTTGCGTAGGGGATTTCCCTGTTTTAAAAGTTGATTCTGTGTCATGCAATTTTTCCGACTCTTTGTTCAGCCCGCAGGATGAAAAGGTCCGCTTAGAGGTTTAGAGTTACACAAAGAGACTTGATTGAAATGTAAGTTACAATTTCCCCCATGAGCTGACCATCACCGGAAACCCACCAACGCAGTCTCTAAGCGTTTGGGGCAGTGCTCAGAAGAAAATGTACTCGAGTTTAACCAAACTGCCGGCATCTAGCTATCGGGAAACGAAGAACTATAACTAGCAAATTGTTCATGAATCAAAATCAGTTTTATTTTCGACGCAAAAACTTAATGCTGACAGGGCAAGAATTGGCCTGCTGCAAAGGAGAGGCTGCGAAGGGCCAGAGTGGTCTTCGAGTGAAGCAGCCATCTTTAAAGCAGAATAAATAGAAAATCTGTAATTTATATTGTGACAGAAAGCGTAAGGTCGATGAGCTGAATTGTTTCAAGCTCGCCGCTCTACATTGCATCTCCCTCGGTCTAAAGGTCCAACATTCTGCTAAACCTATTTTTTGACTTCTGTTGAGCAAAATGTAAAAACATGTCCTTCTGCTACAGGCATAATTATAGCTTATACTTATAATGCGCTGTCACATTGGTACAAAACATCATCAAAAACAACGTTTACATATTTTGTATATTTGTAGTATCGTAATTACTACCGAGTTAAAAGCAAATGAAAAAGTCTGCACCAGAGTCCTATGGTTGAACAAAAGCAGTGACTACTGGTACGGGCTCATAAACACGTTGTCCGTATATTCCTATTCATGCAACTAAATGGAAATGAAGTTCATCTTTGGGATCACAGCGCCGTCTGGCAGTATGTGGACAAATTCAAGCTTTCTTACAAACTTATCATTGTTGGACATAAACAAACAGCGCTATAAAACAAGTAGGATTGCAGTACCGGTACCTAAACGGCCCAATGCAGCACCCGGACAAAATGGGTACCCAAGCAATTGATGGCACTGAAGCAAATATGCTTCTAAAATCGAACCCCACTCCATGCATCAAACATTAGCGAATCCGTAAGGGGGTTCAAGCTTCCCTACTGGAGTTTTTAGTTGTGCATACTGACAGCTTTATACTTATATCAATCAATCAAAATATTTGTTTTCATGCAGCACAATCCAACACAAGGTAACAAGGCAAGATAAAATAATAAATGATTAGGGGTAGTGGGAGTTTTCTCGTGAAGTGGCTGAATGAAAGGAGACTGCGAAATGACCACTGAAGGTCTTCAAGGCAGACAGCCACCCCAGTATCTAACGTCTTCCGCTTAAGTCGCAATGATGCTAAACTAGTATTAAAATTTTTTCAAACAATTACAATAAGTTAATGCAAGGTTTCAAAAGATTTAATCACTTTCCTAATTGTAAGTAGCAATAAGTTGATTGTTAAATTCAGTTTTGAATTTATTATATGACTAAGTTATTAGTTCTGGAGAGATAAAGTTCCAAATTTTGGTTTCTTGGAATTTGACAGATCTTTGGCATCGTCTAGTTGAAAATTTAGGAACATAGAGGCTTTTAAGAGATTGAGATCGCGTTTGCCGATTGTGGGTTGTAGAAAGATTGACAAAGAGAGAAGAGAGACCAGTAGGGGATAATTTTTAGAGTATGGATACATTAGTTTTCTTGTTTCATACTGATATAAATCACCTATTTTTAATATTCCTAATTTATAGAAACGAATGCTTGCAGAAGAACATCGACTAGTGTTACGATTAATCCGGATTGCTTTGTTTTGCAGGAGTTGAAGATTTTGAAAGTAACTTGAGAAAGTGCAGCCCCAGAGGGGAAGGGCATATATTAAAGGGGAGCTGATGAGCAAAACTGTTTTTTCAGAAATGGCGTTAAAAATTACACTGAGTTCTATACTGACTGCAGAAATTTTCAATCATTTTTAATTAACCAGAAATTAAACGTTGGACCTGTGATCATGACGTCATGGAGGTCTGTGACGTCATTGAAAAACGCTTGGATTACAGACAGCGGTAAGGTTTGCGTAGTTGTGTGCGTGCAGTGGTGCGGAACGTACAGACCTCCATGACGTCATCATCACAAGTTTAACGTTTAATTTCTGGTTAATTAAAAATGATTGGAAAATTCTGCAGTCAGTATAGAACTCAGTGTTTATTTTAACGCCATTTCTAAAAAAACAGTATTGCTCTTCAGTTCCCCTTTAAGTGAGGATGAATAAGAGCATGGTAGAGAAGAAGTATGTTGGGTTTAGGAAGCAGAGAGCGCAGCTTGCTTAGGAAACCACAGCTTTAGCGACCTTCGATTCAACTTGTCGAATATGATGTAAAAAATTAAGTTTGAAATGTAAATAAACTCCTGGATATTTACATGTTTCTTGACACTGTACTAAGGAATCAATGTAATATACATTTAAATCTATGGGGGAGGAATTTAATTTGGAAGGGATATGAAGTATGCAAGGTTTTTTGGAATTTATTTGCAGTTTGTTTGCGTTGCACCAATTGCAAAGGTTTTGCAATTCCAGGTTGCATTGTAATTCAAGGTTTAATGGGGACGAGTTGCTAATCACAAAACAGGTATCGTCTGCAAAGAGTCTGGGTTTAGTGAGGGTTGCGTTGAAAAGGTCATTGAAATAAATGAGAAAAAATAGGGGGCCAAATATAGATCCTTGGGGTACGCCAATATTTATCATTTTAGATGAGGAATTAACATTATTTATTGGCACATATTGTTTTCTGGAAGAAAGGTAGCTAGCAATTAAGCTTAGCGCAGGGCCTCGAATTCCGTAATGGTAAAGTTTATGGAGCAGAATTTTGTGTGAAACTGTATCAAAGGCTTTGCTTAGGTCCATGAACAGCATTGCTGTGTGTAGTTTGTTTTGGATCGAGTCATAACATAGCAATGAAACGTCAAGAAAGGCTTATGAAACACTATGCTTCTCTCTAAAACCATGCTGATATTCATACCAAATATTGTGTTGATCAAAAAATTTAACGGGACAACCTGTAATTAATTTTTCTAATACTTCGGATAGGGTTGTAAGAAGGGAGATAGAACGGTAGTTGCTTACAAGGTTTTTATTGCCGGATTTAAATATGGGAATTACTTTAGCAGTTTTAAAATAGTTGGGGAAAACTCCTAGTTTAAAAGCACAGGAAAAGTAATATGCTAGAACTGGCGCTAGCACTTCATTATCTAATTGCAAAACAGCAGCAGAGATGCTGTCAAAACCACAAGCTTTATGAGGATTTAAGGAATTGATAGCATTGAAGATTTCAACAGGTTGTGGGGGATCTAAAACAATCGAAGAAGACACGGAATTTTTACGCTAGTTTTTAATATCATTACTTCCTCTAGAGTTGGCAAAAATCGCGATTGTTAGCCCTATTTTCGAAAAGTAATTATTGGATTCTTCCGAAATTTCTTCATGATTTTGAAGATCTTTCCCATCTTTGATTAGTTTTGGGGGGGATGGATTCTTGCAATGTTTATGAGGAATCACCGAGTTAATAAATTTCCGTACATCTTTGGACTTGTTTTTGCGTTCATCGACTGCATTATTGAAGTACATTTTTTTAGATAAGGTTTTTAACTCTAGTGAGCTTATTTGCGTATTTCTTGTAAAAACATCAGTGGAATCTCCATTTAAAAAGTGGGTTCGATAAAGTTTTTGTTTATGTTTGATTGAGATTAATAGTCCTTTCGTTAACCATGGATTTAAATATATTTGTTTTTTTCTAGAAATTTTCTGCATTAGGGCATGTTTGTCAATTATAGCGATAATGGCGTTCATTAAATCGTTAAAATGTACATTAAACACATTAGATGTTAAGGTCACAGGTTGGGACAAGCTAAAACTTATCTAGCAGAGGTAGAAGAGCAGAGGCTAAGTCGTCGCAGAATTTGTTTCGATTAATGGAGGCAGTGTTACGGAAAGTATGCGATTCTTCATTTTTTGTACTTTTGAAATTAGAATTAGAAATGGTACAAAATATAGGATAATGGTCAGCAATGTTGTAGGTAAGGACTCCAAGAGTTAGAATCGACTCGCAGTCATTAGTTAGGATGTGATCAATCACAGTTTGTGAGGTTCCAGTCACTCTGGTTGGTTTGTCGATGAGAGAAATGAAGGCGTTACTTTGTAGAATATGAGAATAGTCAGTTAAAGGGACAAGATTGTTATCAGAATTTAAATCAATGTTAATATAGCCAAATGTTAAGGTCTTATCTCCATGACGGTTTAGCTTTTGCATGTTTACGTCTAAGGCCTCCAAAAATACGTTGTTATGATTATTCCAGGGATGTCGATATATCACTGCAAAAGTGTATTTGCTTTTGAAGCCAAGAAAGTCAACATTAAACCATAGGTCTTCACATCCGTGTACATTCAGGGATAAAGTGTCATTAGTAGTAATATTTAAATGTTTAGAAGCATAAACACCGACTCCCCCTGCTTTATTGGGTGAGGAAACATGAAAAAAATGTGTAGTCAGGTATATCCATGTTAATTTGTGGATCAACGTTTATACGGGTTTCAGACCGAAGAATTATAGAGGGAGAGTTAGGGAAATTAGAAAGACATTCTTTTGATTCATCAAAGTAGGATTGCAAGGTCGAAATGCTAATATGTATAATAGAATAAGAAAGTTTGTCGAAGTCTAAGGTCTGTTTTTTAAGGTTGTATACCTCACAGGGTTTGATATTATCATGCAGATGATAAAATAGAGTTTCAGGTAAATTATTATGATTAATTTCTGCTTCATCTTCTTGGGTAGCTGCTTGACTTGTACTATTATTCAACTCATATACCATTTAACTAGATGAAAAAAACACAGTTGAGACAGCAGCACTATAAAGCAAATAAGTTTTTTTTTCCATTTGAGACATTGCAGGTTTTATAAGCAGTGGATGTATTCTACTCAAGCTTAGGTTAAACAAAGAATTAAACACTACACCATAATTTCCTACACTGGCATAATTTTACTGTGCGTTGATCGCTATAGTGATAATCCTAATGATCATACAGATACGCAGTCAAGCTTAAATACATACAACAAACACATTCATCCTTAGTTAAATCAAATGCTCAAATCAACTATCTATTTAAAAATTTTAATACCTCAACAGCCTGTTTCTCGCTAAGTGTGATCTTCAAGAGGTGTTTAAAGATACAATACGGTCCTTAAATGTTGGTTCTGGCTAAGCCATCGAGCTCTGTGCTGTTCCGACAAAAGATCACTGATACATTACATACTTAGTTATATATACACAATGATTAATACAAATACATTAATCTTTGATATTTCGAGTCCGCGCAACAGCAAGATAAGCAAATTTTCTGTGTCAAATTCCCCTAAGCAAATCTGGATCCGGTTCTGAGCATGGATAAAGCAGATCATTTATAATCGTGAAAAAACACTAAACCTTGCATTGACTTACTCTCCTCCTTTCGACTATTATTGCTCTCTCTTTCTTGAAACTCCTTGCGCTCCATCATCCTTACACAAATGCATAACCAATATATTCAACTGTGCACTAACCCAGTCTTTAACGGATTAAGGCAGGGCTGGGCAAACTACTGCCCACGAGACCATTTCTTGCGGCTTTCGGGCCCTTACACAAATATAAACTCTTACCGTGAAGCAAGCTTTAAACCGGAATTCTTGATCCTTACTGATATTGAATGGAAGACAGGACATGTGCGGACGTGATGACTTTTTTTGCTTTTCCAATCCGTGCGGTCCTCGGCTTCAAAATTTTTTTCAATGCAGCTCTTCATGTGAAAAGTTTGCCCACCCCTGGATTAAGGTGTGTTTACATTAAAATTAAATGCGAGTGTTAAACTTGATCCCGACAAAAGTTCAGTGATTTTGGAACTTAGCGTAAACTCAGTAAAAAACCGCTTGAACTTAGCATGAATTCGGCAAAAATTATTGCCTTCGTAGCCCAATTGAGAAATTGAAAATGAAAAACTGGAAATCGAACTAGTATGTTTAATGCGCTCGATCGAAAATACGTCTAGTTTGCAGCTTTGATTCAAAGTCGTACACCAAGTCAATAAGTATCAGTCAAAACTAACGCACCTTTGGTTGCAGAAGAATCTGATTACAAGATTCCTTCCACCAATTACTTATTTATTTAGTTGCATAACTAAGTGTCAGTTTTTGCTTTCTACCATGAGCTCAACAGTGGCGAAAGCTTTCTTTTTTGAAGGCAATGTACTTCCATTCTCTGCAATTTACCTACAACCTATTGAAGTATCATGAAAATGGATTTTATGACTTACGCACTCTCACTTCATCCATGGTCTCATTTCTAATCCTTCCACTCCTTTCATTTCTCCCATCATCGGTCTACTCATCTCCTACAGTGCGTAGAAAATACATCAAAACTTTTTCATAACTAAGTGTCAGTTTTTGCTTTGTACCATGAGCTCAACAGTGGCGAAAGCTTTCTTTTTTGAAGGCAATGCACTTCCATTCTCTGCAATTTACCTACAACCTATTGAAGTATCATGAAAATGGATTTTATGACTTACGCACTCTCACTTCATCCATGGTCTCATTTCTAATCCTTCCACTCCTTTCATTTCTCCCATCATCGGTCTACTCATCTCCTACAGTGCGTACAAAATACATCAAAACTTTTTCATAACTAAGTGTCAGTTTTTGCTTTGTACCATGAGCTCAACAGTGGCGAAAGCTTTCTTTTTTGAAGGCAATGCACTTCCATTCTCTGCAATTTACCTACAACCTATTGAAGTATCATGAAAATGGATTTTATGACTTACGCACTCTCACTTCATCCATGGTCTCATTTCTAATCCTTCCACTCCTTTCATTTCTCCCATCATCGGTCTACTCATCTCCTACAGTGCGTACAAAATACATCAAAACTTTTTCTTCCTGTCTGTGCTACCCGATTCGTTTTTCATCTCGCATCAAATTGATTGTTGAAGTGGACCTTGCACCTCTGGTTTTACATAAGTTTCGCATGACTGCACCCCTTGTTTATTGTACAGTATGTGCTCGCACCTCAGCAACTCGCATGCTTTGATGGTGCAAGCAAACTTAATCGCTAAGCAGTTGTGTTGATCGAGCAGTTGAGGCATGAGGACAATCAACGTGCTTTCGAATAATTAGGGCAAATGTGCTGCCAGGTCAAATGGGCATGATCACCACAGCAAAAACGCAGCAGGGGAATTGGGTACCGAAACTATCAGGGCACCAAGAAATTGTTGTATCGGGAAAATTTGCATGGTATATTTGAACCAAATTAGCTTTGTTCGGGCAATCGCGACAAATGGATACTTCATGCAAAAGGGAGTCTGGGGAAAATGGGCACCATGATCAGTTTAGACGGCTATGGGCAAATGAGTTACCGGGTCCAATAGGAACAGGAGCAAATGAGCTTTAAGCAAATGGGCACTGGATTCAATGGACAGTGAGGAGGTATTGGGCACTGAAAAAAGCTTTGGAGCACCAGGTCAAATGCCGATACCGAGACAAATATGCACAAACTTTGGGGCGAATGGACCCTGAAGCGAGTGAGCTATTGGGGCAAATGGACATTAGGAAAATGGGCACTGGGGCAAATGAGCACTAAATTATTGCTGAGGCATTGGGAAAAATAAGCACTTGGTCAATTGAAACACAGTGGCGCAGCGAAAAATTTTAAAAGTGTGGGGGAAGCATAAACTACAAAAGCCATGAAAAGAGTCTCGCATATTTCAGTCGCTCAGCGACATTTGTTTGTTTTTACTGAAAAAAAAAAAAAAAAAAACGTTCAAGGGGTGGAGATGGTCAAGGCACAGTGCTCCACCCAAATGCACTCTTGCCGCGTCAGTTGAGCATTAGAGCGTGTATGGGCACCGAGTCAACTCAAATGGCACTGGGGCAAATGCCCTAGTGCTTATTTGCTAAACGGCCTCAGTTTTCCTGGTGCCAATTAGACTCGGTGCCTCTAACTGTTGTTTGCCTCGATTGTGCAGGTGCCCATTTGCCGCAGTGCTCAATTGCCCGGTGTCCATTTGCCAAGGCCATTTGCTTCCAACATCTGTAAGACAATTAATTTGTGGCAATAATCCTGTGCTGATTTTTCTTGTACCAATTTGACCCGATGGACATATGCCCCAAGCCCATTTGCTCCAGTGTCCTAATTGCCCTTGCCTATAGGGCCCAATTACCCTAGTGCCTATTTGCCGCTGTGCGCATCCATAGTGCCCCATGCCCATGATTTGTTCCAATTAACGAGAAGGCCCATTTGCCTCAATACCCGTGTATGCTCGGTGCCCTAATGCTTCCAGTATCCATTTTGCCGGAAGCCCATTATTTGTCCTCGCACCTTAAATATGATCGTTCTAATGCTCCATGCACTAATTGTTTCAAAGCTTAATTGCCTCTGTGCCTATTAGATCTATAATTTTCATTTGTTCCAGTTTTCGTGGTGCCCATTCGCCCCAGTGTCCTGCCATAATAGTCATTTGCCCATGAGTCACTATTTGTCTGTACCTCAGTTGTTTCGAAGCCCATTTTCCCCACTGCCATCAATTGCCCTTGAGCTCATTTGCTGCTGGGCTCGTTAGCCCTGGTGCCAATTTTTCACTAACACCCCCAGGCTTCTTTGTTCTTGTCCTCCGATTGCCCAGCTAGGGTAGCAGAGCCTATCAGTGCTCTTGGTTGGTTCAAAAGGTCATGCGTTGCCCGTAGCCCATCACAAAGATCTCCAAGTCGCCCCATTCCTTTTTAGGAGTCGCTGTTGGATAGAAGTAATACAAAGCTATCCAGACTTAGATTAGGCCTACACGTAAGAATAGCCACTTCACACATACCGGTATAGATATATTGCCAAAACGGCATCTTCAGTATGTCCGAAATGCTACTATTGTTTTTTGCAAATGTTGTACACTCCGTTTTCCGTCTCCGCACTATGTGATCATTGATCCGTTGTTATGCCCTTATATGGTAAATCTTGTGTCCATTGCGCAATCACAGAGCGTTGTCTTTTGAATTTCGTAACTATGCTGAGTTGGGTGCTATTGCTGCAGTATTTTAAATCAAATGCCAGAGCGACCGTGGAAAGGACACGATCTGAAATACGCTGTCGCTTCTTGTAGTTTTTCTAAGTTTATGATTTGCGATCAACTGTTTTATCTTTTCAGTTTACAAGTTGTCAGTACAGTTTACATAAAGGAGAGTGCTGTGTGTTCAGCAGAGAAGTCGAGAGCGCATAATCAGAAGAACTTTCAGTTGCGGTCACTTTTGGAACAGAATTTTGAATCTTCCTTGTTGGAAAGGTTCTTTTAAGAGGTTGCCTTATCGAATTAAAACCCAGTTTGTTTCTGTAAGCCGTAAAGGCAGTGATGAAAGTCTCTTTCAAAGTTTATGTGAGTTGGTTGAAAATGCTGCTTCCGACGCAGAAACTCCATTGCGAAGATTAATGCAAGAAAAACCGGTAAAATTTGGTTCCTCACTTGCAAGTTAAATGTCGTGTAGGATTTGTCCCGAACAGCGTCAGACCAACGCGCCATATCGCCGTGTTTTGTGCGCAAGGGTTTGCAGCATGTACTTTTAGAAAAAAAAACCAAAGGTCTGTACTGGACACAGATTTCCAGAGCGAACGCTTGTGGCCCGATGGTAATAGAGCAACAATTTACTGTATAATGCAATAAAAACAAACAAAAATGTAAACAACAATTTTACATTAAATCTGTGACGTCATTCGCATGTCAAAACGTCATATGCGTTGTCATAGAAAAGTGTGACGTCATAATATAAATATATGAAAACTTTTTTACGGTTAATTTATTAGTAAAGCAAATTAAATGGTTATACAATAACAAAAATCACCAACACTTACTTCATTACGACATATGCGTTGTCATAGAAAAGTGTGATGTCATAACAAAAGTAAATTGAACCTGTTTTATTGGTTGCTTTGTTTAGTATAAACACTAATCAAGCTACTAAGCAACCTGCAGGAAAAATGCATTAAAAAATTTGCTGCAAGTATGGATAAAGTGAGAAGTTGGTGCATTTGCTTAATAATTGTTATTATGAATCAGGTGTAATCAGCAGCAGCATTTACATAAATAACGCTATTAATGGCGTATTAGAATATAATGCTGCCCTTCAGTATCCTCCATTTAACTTTGTAAAATTCGCAGACCAATGCTTAGATGTGGAAATTCAGCAAGCACATCAACTAAATAAAATGTTGTCGTTCAATATCATTGTAAATTGTAATATCAGAAGGTGTGGCTGGGTCTGATTGAATTCGCTGATACATGTTATGAGTGGACGACAACTTATCCTGTTCCAGAAATAGCTGGCTCGTTTGCTCGCATTTCCGATATCTCGTTGCTGACGGGCACTTGCAGTACTGTTTTTGGAGAATTTTTTGGGGATCACTTGAGATATAGCTGGGACAATTCACACACAATGTTGGCACAGCACCACTCTTCAGTTTTCTGCAATAATTGAAATAAATGGTAAATAATTGTAAATTATAAATATAACAAAAATAGTGTATATTTCGAGGTTTAACAGAGTTTAATTGCGGAGTAAATTACAGTCCGCTAAAACAGCTAGGTAACTGTATTTTATTACACCTGATGTTTTTTTGACATCAGCACATACTTCAGATGGGATGAACTTACATGAAAATACTTATTTTCATCCATTTGAAGTTTGCGTCACAGTTACTGTATGGCATTTTGCTTTACTTAGGCTTACAGTATGAACAACCTAGAGTACCCGGGAAGCCTAAATTGGAAGATTTCTTGACGCAAACTGATGACAAGTCGCACATTTTAGAAAAAAAACTTGTAGCGAGAAATTTTGACAAAGAATATTGCTTAGGCCTACGTACTAGCCCTGGTAGGCCTACCAGTTTTTTTAAAAAAATGTTTTTTGTTGAAATTGTGTAAGCATGCACAAATACCCTACCACTAAATGTTAAGAAACAATAACTACCGGTACTATTCTCACTTTCTTTTTGAATCTGTTGTTCCTTTTAGTTTAACTCGTCTCAAATTGGAGTCTTCCGATGTCGTGATAAACGAATCATCAGTGTGATGCAACAAACAGTTTGGAACTCTTGCTGGGACAAATTTTGCCTAGATGTTTTGCGAATGCATTAATCCAATAGTTGTGGATCTTTCGAAGGGTGTTCTGGATCTTGCATCTTGTCCATGATAACCGCTTTTGCACCCAAAAGTTGAACAACGACCCATAATTTAAGCTCAACAATAACTGCTACGTAGAAGTATAAAACCTTTCGATATGTACCGGTACTAAGCAAATCTGCAACAAAATTTTTTGTGGTAGGCATCCTTATTCACTTGCTCTTGCTTTACACTTTGAATTCATATATCGGTACTACAATGAGGGTTAGGTTCGGTTTGGGTTAAATTTAGTTTGAGTTAGGTTCGGTTAGGGCTAGATTTGGTGAGGGTCAGGTTGTAGGTTAGGTTAAGGTCATAGGTTAGGTTAAGGTTGGCAGACAGAAAAAGCTTGGGGGCTTATTCTAGATGAGACCCCTACAATTATTTGCCTCTAAATTTCCAGTTATTACTAGCCGCCATTTCTAGCCAGTGGTGGTACTTTTTTTGTTAATCTACGAATACTTTTACTAGTACAGTAAAAGGTGATTTCTTAATTTATGACCAGAAAGGTTTTTTTACGATTAGACGCACTAACAAAGTGGCGCACCCAGGATTTGGAAAAGGGAGAGGAGGGCACGACCGGGGGTGAAACCTTCAGCCGCCGGAGGCCTAGTGATCTGGGAGCGTAGCCTCCATCGAATTTGTACAGTTTTCACACAAAAACACTCATTTTAGCACACTTTTTTTTTGAAAAAGTGCAGTCACTATGGGCACTGCAAAAATATTTTCGCTGCTTATTTCTTAAAGCAGAAGCTTGGCTAAAAACTAAAATAAATGAAAGGAGGCTGCAACCATTATTAGTTTGAGAAATTATAGACCGAAAGTTGCGCAAAGGGGGAAGTATGGCATTATGCCCCCCTGCGTGCGCGTATGCACTTATAGGCCGCAGTTTATCCTGCAGCAATCACAGTGCCCAAGCTAATGAGGCTATGTCAAGCCTACTTGTTCTATGTACTACTGATGTACTCATTTCAATTCAAAATAAAAAAAAAACTTTTACTGTAACCCAATTAAGATTCTTGGTTACAGGTTGCCGGTACCGGTAACCCACAATGGCTTTTGCCTACCAGTGGGCCTACTAATCAGCTAATTATTTTTATAACAGTACTGGTAGCCTAATCTCAATTGAGACCACTCAAAACTTTTTTATTGCCTACCCACAAGATAACCTGTTACCTTAACAGTATTTTTCTGCTATTATTGTTGGCTAGGCTACTGGTTGTTATAGGCCATTATTTATCCAGCAAAATTTTGCAATACCAAAATGCGATACCAAAATTTTGCCCGATTCCGAGATCGATACCAAAAAAATTACCGATACCGATCTGATTCCTATCTAATGTAACACCGGTACTTAACATAACACTGAATTTATAAAAACTGTCACGCAATGTTGCTGCTTGTTAAAATTCACCATGCAAAGATAGTTGTCATAAAAATATATAGCTGAGGGTAGACTAATGCAATAAGGGTGTGACATGTATCAAAAATTTTATATTATGTAGAAATAATATCCATAATTCCTTGGCCATACTGCTTACAACTACAAGTATGTGTATAACTTCAGCCTACCATACGCAAAATCGTGTGGTGAAATAAATACAATTTTTAAAATCAACCCTTTCTACTAGCTTTGTTGGTTTTTTAATTAGCACAAAATTTGCCAATATTATTGCAAATCCCATAATTTTGAATTTCAGGTTGGTGATATGCCAAAGCAACTGATTTGAAAAAGTTAGCCTAAATACCACATACTATTTGGGCTCACTTTTTCAGAATGTTTTTTTTGCATATCAGATAACCTTACTGCATTGCTGACGCAAAAGCAACTTCAAGTTTTGCAATCCCAGTAGGCAAATATTGTTAATTTTAACCACTAAGCTTCAACTAATAAATTTTGCAGATAGTCTTGTGTTACTAATTCGTTAAATTATTTTTGAATGTTTGCTGCTGGTTACTACCATTCTCATTGTCAAATCGGTTTTAAAAGAATCGGTATCAGATCGATAATTACAGGCATTTTTGACCGATCCCATGCCGATACCCCAAAAACACCGATTATACCGATTCCCGATACCAATTCCGATTAATCGGTACATCGCTAGTCGGTGCTTCCCGACTATTCTGTGTACCAGTAGTCAATTACCGGTACTTACTACCAACATTTTTTTATGCATTTTAATTTTCAGCAAGGTTATAGTCTGACCGTAGCCTTAAGCTCAGCAACCTGTACTGGTACTGAAGTAGTGCACAGTGTAACAAGCCTAACCTGAACAGAACAAGTTTACTACACGCTATGTATTTTAGTTTCAGTTATGAACAGGCTATTTGCTTTTTAAAGTACAAAGTGGTTTGTTTATTTCAGTACCTGCACAATTTTTCTGCGTCTAGTTCGCACCGCGCTAAGATCTGAAAACTTGGAATCTGGTTTTCTCAAATCGACTTCGCGGCACTAAGGTACGGTCACGTGATCAAAGTGACATTTGCGTCCAGTACAGACCTTCGGTCTTTTTTCTAGAAGTACATGGTTTGCACGAGTTGTTCAAGTGTCCTACCTTTTTTCCAAACTGCCTGTTAAAAGGAAGCGAGTTGTCTGGGAACACAGGCTGTGTTATAATTGTTTGCGTGAAAGGCGTAAGAAAAAGCAGATGGGGCAAGCTCAAGTGCATCTTCTTCCTCCAAGGGTCAGACCAAAAGCCCAGGTTTACAGGTTTGCATAACAGAAGATTTGAGAAACAAGGAGCACCGAATAACCCTGAGGTTTTCTAGTTTAGATGCTCCTTGTACAAACGCATATACTTAAGTCATCTCATTCAGCAGGCAAAAGGAAAATAATAAATTCAACGCGAATAAGCACAAAGGTACAATAGCAACGAAAGCGGTAAAGAGATAGCACGAATATATAATAAGAAGGCAAGTTACCTAAAGCAATATCACAATTACATAATTAAAACGCATATTTACGTAAAGATGGTAAAGATACAGCAACATCACAACATATGAGATAGTACGCACGATTAAATAAAAAGAAGGCAATTTACCTGAAGCCAAATCACGATTACACAATTAAAACGCATATTTACGCAAAGATGATAAAGTACAGCTACATAACGACATAGGAGATAATACTTCGCTGAGAGCTAATACTCACCTAGGATTTTTAATTTGAAATGTTTTTTAAAAAAGTTGAATGATTTATTCTTTAATTCTTCACTAATATTGTTCCATAATTTAACTCCTCGATATTCGAATTTATGTTGACCAGCAGTTTTGAAAACACGAGGGAGAAAATAGTTAGATTTGTTAGGCCGCCTAGTTTTGTAGTCGTGCATTTGTTCAATTTTAGTAAAATTTGTTGCCACAGTTTCGGTAATTTGTTGTTAAAAAGTTTATGCATAAATTTTGCAAGTTCTAATTTGTACACATCGACTAATTTTAAAATCTCCAATTGTTTGTATAAGTGATTGACATGAGAGAATTTTTTGTTCCATGTTATTGTGCGAATAATATTGTTCTGTTTAACTTCAACCTCTCGAAGAAAGTTTCTAGAGGCTGTACCCCAAGCAGTTATCCCATATGTTATTCTGCTGTATACAAAACTGTCAGTAACAAAGTCACGAATATGGTACAGCATATTGCTACACTTAACCAATTGCAAAGACAGGTCTTGAATATGAGCCGATCAATTCGGTTTGTCATCAAACCACACGTCAAGGTATTTCACTGAATTGCTTTTCGTAATTTCATTTTTTTTAATGAGAAGTGAAAACGTTGAGTTGATCGGAACATGCGGTTGTTTATTGAAGAGTGAGTACGTCGTTTTGGAGTGATTTAGAGTTAATTTATTTTGCTTTAGCCATAGATCAATGTGTCTCAGTTGAGCTTTAACTCTGCATTCCAACTTCGCCAGATTATCATCAGACAACGCTAGTAGGGTGTCATCCGCGAATGAGGTTGTTGTGAATTGTGACGTTAAAGGTAAGTCGTTTAAGTAAAGCAGCAACAAAAGGGGGTCGAGTGAAGACCCTTGGGGAACTCCGCAATCCACTTTTCGCAGACTTGACCTCGCTTCACCGATTTTGGTATACTGGTACCGATCTGTTAAGTAGTTTTCAATTAATTTCAGAGTAGTGCCCCGAAAACCGAAAAATTTTTCAAGCTTTTGAAGAAGAATTTCGTGGTTCACGTATCGAATACTTTGCTTAAATCTAAGAAAATGCAGCAGCTATACAGACCTTGATCTATATTGCTTAGGAGTTTGTCATATATTTTGTTAGTTGCTAACATTGTTGAAGAATTTTTTCGAAATCCGAAATGACGATCGCTTAACAAATCAAATCTCATTAAGTAAGAATATGTTCTAGTATGCAAAAGCTTTTCAAAAAGTATGTTGAATTGTGACAGAAGTGAAATTGGTTGATAATTTGTTGTTTTGTCGCGGTCTCCTTTCTTAAAAATGGGTATAACCTTTTTCTACTTCTAGCGAATCAGGATAAACGCCTTCAGTTAAGCAACGGTTAAATATATCACTGACAAAATGCGATAATACGGGATTGGCGTACTTAATAAATTTTGTTTCTATATCCGATGTTCGTTTAACTTTTTTTTCATTTAATTGGTTGATCACATGGTAGACTTCTTGCGGACTGCATGGTGACAGAAAAATAGAATTATTAGCTTTGTTCTTTGAAAAGACAATGTTTTTTGAATTATTGCTACCGACAGCCGGTAGTAATGTGGCCAGCGTTTTTCCCACGTTGGTAAAAAGTTCATTAAATTCTTCTGCTATTGCTAAAGGATTCAAAAGTTGTTTTTGCAAGTGAAAGTTGTTTCTGCTAGCGCGGGTATTAGCAATTCAAAGGGCTCGATTGATTCGACCAAGCGTGCCATATTCAAGGTGGTATCAGTGAAAGTGTGGCTCAACTATCCCGGCAGGCAAGTATGCACTTACGCGTTCATAGACGAAGGGTTTAGTGTGAGTTTGTGCTCCGGAGATTTGGCTAATCGATTGGGAGTTCCAATCATCCAAAGTAGTGTGAAACTTCATACAAATAACGCGGTTTCCACGCTTAATAGTATGGTGCAAAGATTAGCCGTGAAGGGAATTGAAGAAGTCTCAGCGTTTCAGATTAACGACGCGTTGATCATGGACAAAATAGTGGATGTGAGCTCAAGTATACCATCTTCAGACCTAATAAAGAGTTATCCTCACCAAAAGAATATCGATTTCCCTCAGCTTGACAATAAAAGGGTTGAACTTCTGTAGGGAAGCGAGCTGCACCAAGCGTTTCAGCTCCACGATATTCGTTTGGGAACTCCAAGAAATCCGTCCGGTCTGCGCACGTGCTTAGGCTGGACTATATACGGGACTGACAATGAAAATAGAGAGATATCAGCCACTCCACGCGTGATTGTTAATTTTGTAGATGTTGAAGAAAGCCTAGAACAATCTTGTTACGATTTGTTGCACACAGTGCCTTGTGACATTGAAGATAAGAGGGCCACGGAGATCCTGAACAAGACTGTAAAAAAGGTTGGGAATCACAACTCCGTAGGTTTGTTATGGAAAGAAGAGAATCCACAGTTACCCTACAATCGAGATATGGTTCTACAGAGACTACAAGGGATGAAGAAAAGATTTACAGCAGATCCGCAATTGTTCGAAAAATACAGATATAAAATGCAAGAGCACGTTGACTGCGGATATGCAATGTTGGTACCATAATCAGATTCTGCTGCGAAGAAACGTATGAATCATATTCCTCATCACTGTGTTTCAACAACATTCAAGTGTAGAGTAGTGTTTGACTGTAGTGCTAAATTTCAAAACAAATCGTTGAATGATAGGCTAAAGGACCAGATTTAACGTGTAATTTGTTAGGCGTTTTACTTCGTTTCAGAGAGCATCCGATTGATCTGGTCGGAGACATAAAAGCAATGTTTTCTCTGGTGTTCGTCGATGAGGCGGATTGTGGTGTTTTTAGATTTCTCTGATATCCAGATAACGATCTTACTCGTGAACCGGTTGACTACAGAATGCGGGCTCATGTGTTTGGACCAAAATCATCTCCGTGCTGTGCTGCATATGCTTTGCGAGCGACTGCTCATGACAGTCTGACGAAGGCAAGCGAGACTACGGTAAGAACTGTGCTTAAAAATGTTTATGTTGATGATGTATGCTGTTCATATAAATCTGCGGATTCAGCTATTGATTTGATTGATCAATTAAGTAAACTGTTAAAGAATGGTGGATTTCATTTGACTAAATTTTCTAATAACCAGAAGGTATTGAGTTCTATTCCACAGAAAGATTTATCAAAAGCGTCGA